>OZ020516.1:11710928-11892392 GCA_963971425.1 Bryoerythrophyllum caledonicum | reverse complement strand
GGCGTGAACCAGAGCAGTAGCCAAGTGACCACGCGCCAACCGAGCGACGACGAACCCCGATCGCAGGTAAATTTGGCCACCGCCTATTTACCTGCGCTTGCCCGAATTATGTACAAATTATTGATTTATGTTGAAATGAATTCTACATTATAGAAAAGAAATTTGTTTAACATCTTCAAAGCTAAGAAAATCTTCATATGAAAGAGCAAAATGAATGTTAATGGAAGGTTTAGCATAAGATTGTTGCTCCCCATATTTCTTAGTTCTAACTTACAGTCGTACTACTTTCAAATCATAAATCTAAATATAATAATTAAAATACCTACACCATGCTCTTAGCAGTGCAACTTGTAAACATATTCATGTATTTTGAAAATAATTGTATAAAAAAGTACCTGAATCGATGGAACTTGCCCCGACTCCTGCAATACCATCGTGATGTTGTCCGCGCTTCCATGACGACACTGACCTGTAGACAACATTGTCCTTGAGGAGGAACCATTTCTAATCCTTGAAGACCGTAACCGATTCTCAACGCTGACGGGAGCTTCAACCGTGCCCCCGCTTTGAACTTCAAAGTCTTCAACTTCATCATTATCATCCCTATATCCTCGATGCGAGCTCTTCGATGCCATTGATCTCTCTGTTCCGCTCATCAGATTTGTTTGCAAAGAGTCTATTTCTTCTTGATTCTCAAAAGAGTGCACAAAACTAGGTGTCACCTACAAAACATTTAAAGCAGCAAAACCAAATATCAAAAGATGATTGACACAAAACCCTACGCTTTCCACACTATATAAGTAGATCACAACTAGTCAATCAAATAGAGACATACCTGAACCCTTGACGATACTCGAGGGTCTCCTTCGTGGATACTATTCAACTCTCTGAATCGCTCAACCCAATCAGGTTTGTCTACTTCTCTATTTTGAGATTCCAATAAGGCCTTCTGTATTCTACGTTTTTTCAGTGCAACGGTTTGCTTGGAATTTGAATAATGTGTTGTTCGTCTCCGCCCTCTAACGTTCCTAGTCATCCTCAGCACTAAATCTCAAACTATCGAGTCCACTCTACAAAAACATCCCCACCATGTTAACACAACCCTAAATTTATTGACGCTTCTCCTTCGACAGATTGTCTGGTTTTATGAATCCTTATCGCAGCCTTCACATGTGCGAGCGCAAGTGCTTTGGCTATATTAAACGATGTTGTCAGCCTTTATTTTGAACTCAAACTACATCCCACATGGCGTGCCCTTTCTATTTTATGGATCAGCCGTCGTATAAAATTATACTTCACTTTTATCAAAACAATTTTAGAATAGCGCCGCAATACTCCCTACACCTTTAAGAGGCATACGCAAAGTTGTTCTATATTTAATTTCATTGCTTTGCTAATCTAAGTTTCTTGTCCTTAGCCTTTTGTCATATTCATTCATGACGCTTTTGAAAGACTGCATGACAATAGCCATTTCCATGAATACATATTTCCACCGTAATCACACTTTATGAACTTCTTCACTTCAAAGAGGATGCTAAGAAAGCCTCTTAGTGTTTGCGCATTCCTGAGTCATCGTCCATAGCTGAGGAATCAATCATTGAGAGTCGAGGTCTATGGCTTCACTAACTTCTCATCAAGGGGGCGTTCCGTTTATTATGTCCGTTTCTCAAGATGGTAGTGTCATTGTCCGCGAGTCATTGCTATGTCTTCGATTTGGATATAGGATTGGAACAGTTGAAATTGAAGAAGAGGTGTTTGATAGTAATCTCAATCTTGTCCAGTCCATTTACCAAGTGAAGGACCATGATGCCGAAGGATTCGTGTGGAATTTATGTCGCGGTTCATTCAGAGTATACGGAGTCTCAGATGCTCAAATGTCCGGTCACGCATCCACAGCCATTATGACTCCTTCGGTCGAATCCGGTGATACTTTAGTTGGGCCTGGTTTGGGCACAATGTCCAACCCAAGCGTCCACATTCTGAGCGATACTGAGGATGACGATGTCTCTGGCTTGAACTTAGGTCAGTCAAGCAACCCGTTCCATTCCCAAAGATCAACTCCTCTCGATGTGTCTACTCTACTTCCTTCCAAGTCCGAAATGTCTCCATCTGTATCCTTAGGTAAGCCTCCTGTCCATCCTACATCTAGAAACGTACGAAGTATCCTTCTGCATGTCCGTACAACTAGTCTTAGAAAGGGGTCCAGGTCTGAATTATCACGTCTTGATTTAGATAGCCCGGATTTACAGCGAGTGAAGTATCTGCCTCCAAAATATAATGGAGACGTGATATTTGAATTGCCACCTCTTCCAGAGGGTATTCCTCCGCAATTCGCAGGAGGCCTCGATGGAATGAGTAAACAATACGACAGTCACACATGGTGTAGGACTATGACGACAAATATCAAGAACGATTTCGGCCTCACGTATCGGAAGTCAACATGTACCGGACATCTTCAATGCCCCAATTTTCATTGTGGTTACAAGTGTAAGAATGATGGTCGCACGAATCAAACCGAGTTGAGCGGGTTTGCCTTCACCCCATTTCCATTGAACGGAGCACCATCCGACAAATCAACGCTGGCATGTAAGCTGTGTCAAACCCCTCCAATTTGTCTCGCCTTTTGTGATGCTCGAATTTATTACGTTACGTCTAGCGATCCAGAACGCAGGCGTGTCGCCATCCATCTTGGGCATCATCATCATCCCATTTCAAAAGGCGTTGATCAAACCGCAATGGACGTCATGCACGATTGCGTTGCAAAGGAAGTCCAGCGTACACCAAAGGGTACTAATTCCGCTATCATCATGGCTGCGAGTAAGACGTTCCTCTCCGACTACTTGATCCATCCGGGCTCTAGATCGTCGGGCCTAGCTGGAGCATCTATGGATGCTGTCCTCGATCAATTCGAGACTCTTTCTTCTCCAAACATCAGAAACCTTGTGTCAACATGCAAGAGGTTCTATAGTAGAGGAAAAGGTGTGATGGACAACATCATGGACCTGAAGGAATCGTCCAAGTTCGAGTTTATCCACGAAAACAAGTTTCCGGGTCAATCTAAAGGTAAAGTTTTTGTTTTTAAGATGTTTGTTGATCGTCTAGGTAGTGGTGTCGACCTTGTAAAGCGTTGTCGTGTTGTAAATTACTACACTATGTAAAAAGATAATATAGATACTAAAAGTGTAATCGTAGAGTGACCTACAGTTTAATTCAATGTGGGAACATTTAGAGCTTGTTAGCCTAGCTTGGGTGTACTGCATCTCTTGTCTCTAGTTGAGGGGTACGTAGGTGGCCAGTTGGCTGTTTATTTTCCTCCTCTCACTAGCAAGTGCCAAGCCGCAGCCGCCTGAACAGTTCAACGAGTACAATGAGACTCGAACTCGGAATCAGTCGGCGGATAACAAACGGGCTCTAACAGCCAACCAAGTCTGCAACTTGGCGATTATTATCGAGCCCGCAATAGTCTTATACTGCTACAGATAAGTCGTTTGTTTCTTAATCTGGCTTTACTGTGGACCTTCTTTTAGATGGAAAGGCATCTATGGCTACTTAAATTTGCTTAACCGTTTACTATTAAAGAAATGTCATTGAGTTAATGTTAGGGAAGGCAAGCTTCTTGATGAAGTTATCGAAAAACATATAAAGGGTAGATGGTTGCCGTGCCTTATGCATTACTTCAGGTCATTATTAGTTTGGATTGTTTCTTCTTAGTTTCTATAGGTTGATAGTATGGCTTCTCAAGACCCTGATGATTGGGAGTTTCCTTTAGCTCACTCACCGGATGATCTAATTCAACATTCTCAACCATCGACATCAAGGCGGCGTGAGCGAGAGGAAGCAGGGCCTTCTGAGCGTCGTGTTCAACCACGTACCGCTTTTGATCCTCAACAAGTTCCTTTGACAAGTTTAAGAAGTTTACAACCGGAGGCAAGAACTTTAGTAATCGTCTTGGAGGTTGGAGATGTGCTTATCGAAGGCCATCAAGTGGTGTTTGAAGGGTGTTTTCAAAACATTAACGAAGGTCAAATGGTAACCCGCTTGTCCAATGACCTTGGTCACCGTCTTTGGCTTCAAGGCCCGCTCAGACACTTGGGTAGTGAAAGGCGAGCAAGTTACATTGTTGCTGTTCTTCGTGAAATTCTTGACTTTTTACATGTTTAATCCATCTAGGGGCTGAAGTTGAGACCATTCGTTGTTATTTTTCTTAATATATTTGTAGTTAGTTGTTGTTGTTGAAGAAACCCGGTCTTTAGATTGATGACTAGGTAGTTAGTGTTTAAAAATGCAAAGAATAGAAGGGATAGAGGGATGATAAGAGTTGATAAGGGGGAGAATTTGAGCAACCAATGGGGTTTAAGATGCCCATGTGGCCTTTGAATGGGCTGAGGTTAGTTGTGATTGGCTCCTTTTCCCGTTTTGGGGGTTGAGTTCTTCCTTACGAAGGAGGGGCTGGACTGCGGGGGCTCTCTCTGGTGGGTTTTGTTGTAGTTTGTTTTGGATTTTGAGTATGTTGTAGCCCTTGATGTAAGCTCTCTACGAAACTATCACTCGGTCTTAGAGCTAAAAGTATGAGTGAACGGCGCCTTGTCGAACACAAGGGGGTCTGCTGCCCCATGTTTTCATGAGCAGTAGGTTTGAAGCCTTGTAGCGAGTTGTACAAAGTATATCTAAATGACATCTTTGGTGAGTGTTTGTACATTGTAAATAGCTTTCCAAAGAGCTATCTTATGCTCTATTTCGAGCTTTTGTGAAGTCATAGCACTAGTTTGAAAGAAGAAGGGTTAGCTGATTTGAGTTTTTGTAAGAAGTAACTTTGATTGCACATTGCAGCTGGCCAGATGGGTTTTTGGAGGTGAAATTTGGTGTGTCCGTGGTGTATTTTAATGGCTTTTCAAGTAGCTATAGCACGGCTCATTCCAAGTTTGTATGAAACCGTAGTGGTATTTTGAATTAGAAGGTTAATCAAGAGTTTAAAAGAGAGTTTGAGTTCAGTTTAATACTTAATGAGAGATTAGAGAAATGATTTCAAAGGGAGTAAGGGTATATAGGAGAAGGGTATGAAGTGGTTAGGGTATGTAAGGGTAAGGGTATGTGGGATTGAGGTTAATTAGGGAATTAATTAACTTAATCAAGGTTAATTGTGTTAAGTAAGATTAACTAGTCTAATTGTAATCAATTAGCTTAACTAAAATTAAGTGGATTAATCAAGGTTAATCATTTTAGTTAAATATAATTATCTTAACTATTAATTAATTATTATTAAGTGGAATTAGTTAATTTAATCAGAGTTTAATTAAGGCTTGATTTAGGTTAAGGATAATTAATGTTTTTAGTTAAGTTTTTGGGAGACAAGTTCTACAAGACATCTGCATCATGTCTTATTATATGTACATCGAGTTTTATTATACAAGTTGAAGATCGGAGGCCTTTCTGATATGGTGAACGAGGACTTATAAGTTTATATGGACTTGGACACAAATCATATGTTCTATATTCTCCCTTTCCCTCTCTAAACTAAGTGCAGCCAAGAACCCTGGGTTTTCCTGAAGCAAAGACTCTCTACACGACAGCGTATGCAAGCCGGGGGGGATCTCCAAGATTGTTGGTTGATGTTTGATCATGTAAAGCGAGTGAAGGATTGGACTACCATGGCATGCCATGTCTATGATAGTAAGTATTGTAGAGTCATGACAATCGCCATGTGCGACATGCAATCGGAGGACGCTGAAGCCCAACAACTGTTTTGGGAGAATTTGAATGGTACAATGAAGAACCACGGGCTAGAGGAGACAAATTTCAAAGGCTTTATGGTAGATAGCGCTGGAGCGAATTGGCACGCCGTCCGGCGAGTTTATGGCTCCGGCGACAAGGAGAAGCCTATGGATAACAAAGAACGGACTTGCTTATTTCATTGGACCAAATGTCTTCAGCGAGCCACCAACAAAAATATTCTACCCAGCTTGAGAGAGCAATACATCGCCATTTGCAAAGTCTGGAAGAACGCAAAGACTCAAGAGGAGGCTGAAGCGCAGTACAACGTAATTCATGCATGGTGGGTGTCTTCCGGTGCCACAACCGAAACTGGCCGTCGTGCCCTAGAGGATTGGATGGCGTTCTGGTACTTTCGATATCGACAATGGGGCGGTGCTATGCAACTTGTAAGCCCTCTTTACCCATTACTTTTAAAAACTCCCATGTTCAATATAAGTGAGACTTTTGATCATTTTTGTGACATTTATTGTACTTTCTCAGGATCTCACGCTTGACGAGAGAGCCGACATGCCTTCCTGCAACCTTGCGGATACAGTCCACAACCGGTGGCTGCAACAATCTGGAAATACAATGACATGTTTGTACGCGGCAACTGTGGACGACCTCATTCGTGCTTTCATGCAGATCACCATGTATCGGACATGGTTGAAGGGTGTTACGTCTGGTAAAGGCCCGGACAAAGGTACGCTTCGTTTGCGGTGTGCGCAACGTTTAGGTGATCCTAAACTTATTGATGAGGCTGTTAGGAACTTTCCTGGGGCTGAGGATCTACTAACCAGGACGGACGGCTTAGAAGGAGCAGAAATTTTTGGGTCCACCAAGCGCAAGCTTGACATGCCACCTGGGTCTGTCCATGATTCCCACAGATCTGATATGGTAAATTACTCTATCCCCCGTGATGGCCGAAGGGTGACTTGAGCGCGTATTGAAGAAGCCTTCACCAGACAAGACTTTGGAGTCCAACATACAACATCCGTTTTGGAATTGGATTGTGATCCATCGAAGTGGCACATTGCCCGCCTCTCAAAAAAGTTTGCTCGAAAATGCCAAGCCTTGCAAGCTCACACTGGTGAGCAGTGCAACACTAAGGTTGGGCGTGGCAGTCATGGGACTTCAGCCCCCACATATGCTGGTATGAAGAAAGATTACAGATCACCACGGAATGTCTCTGCTGAATTCTGGTTTTGTCCCGACGACATTAATCGTTGTGTGAAGGGGTCGAAAAAACCATTTGGGTTGATTGGCCAGCAATTCCAATGACTTGGCCTGTGAAGCTTGGCACTAATTTAACAGTGCAGGAGGTACAAGCGTTGGAAGAAGCAGGTTTCCAGTTGCAGCAGCGTGGAGTTCTTTCACCACGAAGACATTTCCAAGTGTCTATGGACATGCCCCTTCCGCGATCGCACTTTCCTATTCCAGTGAACCCGAATTCTTACCACACCTTTCGAACCGGCTATGCGATTCGTAGAACAACAGATGTTCCAACGACTGAGCAACGCAACAAGTGGTCAAGCGCCGCTCTTATGAATAATTGTTACGTCTCCAATCTCTATGCCATACCGTATTCCGGATGGGGATGCGTTATCACTCTTCATTCAGGAAAGGACAAGTCCTATTGCATCACCTTCACAGACCTTCCGGGGTGTTCATGCCCTGATTTTTTGAAGATGCAATCGGAGGCATTGGGAAAGAAGGGACAATGGAAGTATTGCAAGCATGTCTATTACATCTTACGTTACCTTTGTAAAATGGATTACAAAGAGGACTTATTCATACATGCTCCAAGCTACAGCTTCAACGAAGTCATGCGGATTCTAGAGCTTGCAAACATTGCCGAACAAGAGTGAGAAAGGCAATGATGTCGTATTTCTCAAAAAAATCTACAATCTTAGATTGCTCAGACATAGTTGCAGAGTCGTAGACGTGGACGTGAATTTAGTTCATGTACTTATTGAGTTTGTTATGATTTGTTAATTGGCATACTTCACATATACTACCGTACGCAAGGGAGAGTTTTGTACTAGTTGAATTCAAAGTGGAGACTATGAACCTTTTCTTAAAATCCCTTTGGATTTATGTAAGTGATCCCATTTACTGCCCATGTGATGATCTTGTAATACATGGATGATACCCAAGTAATGCCTATGTGATACCCGTTATAAACCTAGGCAATACCCTTTTGATACCTATGTAATACCCTGTAGTATACCTTGTGTCCAAATTAGTGGATATTTATACATAATAAATTTTGTCATGCCTAAACCAAAATTTTAAACCTGATGTACACGATTAAAATGTGATCATTCTAAATTTAAAAATAGTAGACGTACATTGTAACAAAAGCACAAGAAGAGAAGAAGGCCCAATAGTCCAAAAAAATTGTTCCACAAGTGACCACGGTTATAGGGTATTTACTTAATTTAGCAATTAGAAAAGAAAAGTGCTCCAAAATTCATAGTTTTGCCCAAATTGCCGAAAATTTCACACTTAAAAAAAAAACTGTGATTTTTTTCCAGTTTTCAGAGTTTTGTACGCTTGCCGCTCGCCGCTCACCGCTCACCGTTCACAAGATAGCGTCGCTGCATAGAGAATCACCGAGAACTACAACGACTAACAACCAGCCTAGATATACACAATGTTAAACATACCACAATAGATACATCAAAAGAAAGAAAAGAATGGGTTAGATTACAACGCCTGAGCGTTAACTACATCCACCACTCCGCTCTCCGTATAGGTGCTTTTCCCCATGTAGGAGCCTACTTCGCTTGGAAGGTAGGGACCTTCGGGTAGGAGCCTACTTCGCTCGGAAGGTAGGGACCTTTGGGTAGGGGCCTACTTCACTTGGAAGGTAGGGACCTTCGGGTAGGAGCCTAATTCTACTTAGTCCCGTTTTAGAGGTGGGATTATCTTTACACCTATGCACACTATAAACATCCGGAGTACATGAGTACCCGGATAAAGATTATATCACCACCGACGATGGTCCGTGGACTCACAGAGATTTTAGTGATCGACACAAGTAACGACTATCCTTCCTCCCATTCTCTCCTTCTACCTCTACTCACTCACTTAGATGTTTATGGTGTCACTAAGATGCCCTCAAAGGGGAGTTAGGCCCGTGTTACCGAAACTACAAGTGGCGTAATGTAAATGAGCAGGGGGCCTACCCGCCCACTATCCGTCCTCCTCCCAGTTTCCCTCCACATCCGATGCGGCTGGAGGTAGGATGCTTCAGGGAACGATACGAGCCTTCACAACCGACATCAATCTGACGCCAGAAGGTCTAGGGTTGTCTACATAGACGGACAGGGGCCCAAAGACAGTGGACGGACGGACAAGACGGACAACACTTTTTGGCGGACGGTTGCGTGTAAAAAAAATTACAAATCCGAAATCAAATTTTCAATTTACCCCGTAGTAAAACACGTGTGCACGACACGTCAGACGGCTTTCCACCTCACATCAAAAGACGGGCGCGTGCCTTCAGACCGCGCGCGCAACATTTGGGGCCGGACGCATATCAATCTGGACCGGGCGCACTCATGGAGGGCCGGGCGCGTTCCAATTAGGGCCGGACGCGTACGAATCAGGGCCGGGCACGTACATACAGGGCCGAGCGCGTGCATATCAGGGCCGGGCGCTTACCGTCAAGGTCGGGCGCGTACCGTTAGGGGCCAGGCACGAAGCGTCACGGGCCTGGTGCGTACCATTGTGGGTCGCACACACGTGCCTATCAGGCGCACGCGGTTATTAGTTAAGGGCCGGGCGCGCGAGCTCGAACACTGCGTTTGCCTCTCAAAAAGGCTGAGGTTTAGAGAATTTGAAAAAATACAAATGTATAAAGGTGCTCTAACATTAAAATTATTTATTTCAAAGAAGTGCCTTCATGAATGGGTACTCTCAACACCAAGTACATATTTTAAAACCGCGGTACTATTGTACCATGCAATCACCACTAAAGACACCAATAAAGACACTTTTAACTTGTAGTACCCTCGTGTCTGTCATCTTTTAATCATCTGAGCTTGAGGATTCTTCATTGTGTTTCCGCTTCCGTTTCCGTTTTGATCGGCGAACATCTTGGGGAAGAGAGAGCCGGCGAAGCACCACCGTATTGTCGCCAGGTACCTCATTGCAATCCTCATCATCTGCATCATCGCCCGATGATGAGAAGTTCTCCAAAGTAACTATCTTGTTGGATGGATTGGCTAGAACAAGGTTCAGTGGAACATGTTGCTAGTGCGCTGGAAAGGCCAACGATCTCCGCCTCCGTCATCCTAGTAGGAATAATATTCCCGCATCTTTTAAAACGGGCCTTAACAGCTGTTGGGGCCTTAGTGCACGTAGTCTTTGTCCATTGTGGATACCTATAGTGTGACATGCACCTCCCACGTTTGTATGCGAACGTGTAATTGCACCAAACACATGTCACTTGATCCTTCTTGTTAAATGTGTACCATGTGGCCCACTCCTTCGTTTGAGCCCTTTGTTGAGACGACATCACAATAAAATTGGCGTGCAATGTTGTGCCAAAGAGAATCCGCCAAAAGTAATAGGAAATTGTATGTGCATAGAAAATGTTGACCCAAAGGTCACTCACAAACTTGTAGATTCATGCAAGAAGCCCAATAAGGAGTTCCAGGACACGAAACCAAGGATGTAAGGTGAGTCAAGCACATCGCATATAGTTCTTATATAGTGTTGGAGGAGGAGCATCTGGGGTCGGGCGCGCACAAGGGTGGCCGGGCGCATTCTCTATGTGGCCGGGCGCGCACGCTATGGGCCGAACGCGCACGCTTCTAGTCAAAAGCGCACGTTGTGGGGCCGTGCGCGTACGCTCTAGGGCCGGACGTGCACAATATTGGGGCGCATTCAATGTGTGGCCGGGCACGCAGATTTGGGGCCGGGCGGTCACTCTAAGGGTCAAGCTGGCGATTTAGATTCTTTCATAATACTTCAAGGTTTGCACAAATTCGACGGTATATTGAAACATTGCAACACTTAACATTTTGATATGTAAAACATCTCATAAAAATCCACTAAATATACATGATTCCACTCAATTTACAAGGTTTTATTAAATATACAAAATATCGCTCAATATTAAATGGCAGTTACAAAATTGTCGAAAGCTCTTGTTCCAAAACGTTTCAACATTGCTCTATGTACATTTCTAGCACTGTTGTAGTTCTAAACTCCACTAAAGCCAGTAAAAAATGAAAGAAGATGGTCTTTCTCCCGAACTTGTGCCTTCAAGTCTTGAATTTCTTTAAGACATTCCACAACTTCATTTTCCTTCTCATTGAGATCTTCTCCTAGATCCTCAATTACCTTAAAGCTTCCACTTAGTCACTTCACAACTCGAAGATAATCGTCACGACTCACCCACTCACCTCCGTAGACTTTTTTTTATTGTCCACGCCCTTCTCAGGTACCGCATCCGTCTTCGTGGCATCTCCGTCTTGTTGTGAAACCGACGGTTTAGGGTCCAAGCCTGATATGATGGACAATTCTTGTTGCCTACGCACAGACTGATCAGGGTTGTCTACATAGACGGACAGGGGCCCAAAGACAGTGGACGGACGGACAATCCGACAGTCGGACAGGACGGACAACACCCTTATCGGACAGATGCTTAGAATATTCCAATGAATATGCTCCAAATCTACAAGAATATTTCCGAATATACCCGAATATACCCGAATATTCTAGAATATTCTCTACCGGACGGACAACAGCCTCTATCGGACAGACAGCCGAAGGGACGGACACTACCGGACGGACAGACACCGGAACAACCCTGAGACTGATGATATCCAATATCCGAGTCGTCAGATGAAGACGCGGACCACTCGATTTTTTGATTCAAAGGTTCAACTTCCATGGTTTTCCCGAGACCTTCTCCTGGAAACTTCCGCACAAACGGTATTGTTAATCCAATGACTGGCACCATCTTGGAGTGTGTTTGGATTTCCATTGTCCTCCAATCAACCGGTATGCCAAGTACCACCTCCACGTAAACCATCCGTAAAATTGAAATATTTACCGAGTTGCGGCGCACTTTCGCCTCGTCATAAATGTGTTGGTACGCTTGGATACAACGCTCCTTGAAGAACTCATTGGTTCAGTACCCCAAGTTGGCCCTATTTGTACGACGCATTGGAGAATACCATGACTATGGCCAGAGGTGCCCCAAATGACACCATCCAATGTATTTTGCACATTGTGCAAATGTCCATAGAGTTGGAATTGCCTCCCAACCAGAAAATGCCTTCATCTTGTCATCCATCAACACGTGAAGGCGCTTCTTCTGCTTTGAGCGTGCCTGAAGAAAATCACGTTGTCGTTTTCCGTGGAGATTGGTAGTGGTAGATGGTTGTCCAGAATCCATGGTGACGAGGTGGAGGAATACGAACGTGGCGAAATACAAAGGTGTCAATAGACACCGTAAAAAACTTCCCAAAAGTGCCAAACAAGTAGCTGCCACGTGGCAGTTGCAGGCCAAAGCGCCTAGGAAGTGGGGCCCGTAACTTTGAAATCTCATATTTATAGTAAATTAGTGACCTATGGTGGGCGCATACGACCAAGAGGCGCGCGTACGCGAGGGGGCTGCGCATGTATGCTGGAGGGCTGCGCGCATACGCTGGAGGGTCGGGCGCGTGGCGTCTTGGTCAGGCGCATGCGGACGCGCATGCGAGGCCACAGTTTTTTGTTTTACTATAAATGGAATAGATTCTAGTCTGAATCACATAGGCTCTTCTCAAGTCGCTCCTTGTCCTAGTTCTATTCGTACTTTGCTAGGAACTAAGAGGGGGGCCACCACTCATTGGGTCCGGGGGAGGTTTTGATTTTTTTAATAAAATTCTAGTTTGTGTAGGGTTGTAATTATTGCAATGGTTACTAATCGTAATACTGGAAAGCGGCCTGCGTATGTTGATTTAGATGCTCCAGATGCATCTGAGCTTCCACCTACTAGCGTTGCAGAGTCGAGCTGCAATCCTTCCGATGCACCGAAGGCACCGTCGAAGAGGGCGAAGCAAAAAATGTCTGCGCACAAAAAGGATGCCGGTTATCCACCAAAGGAGTATACCGCATTTCTTCGAGGTGTGGCAATACAATATTACCGTCGATGATGTGAAACTAACGTGGTGCGATTCCGTCAAGTTTGTTTGGAGAAGGGAGAGCTAGGAATCATGTGCCTACAGGCCGACCTCCAGTCAAAATTCGAGCGCACTCCGGAGAGTTCTGAATCGTTCAAGGATGCATATGGAATGTATCACCATGCCTCATTCATGGAGAGAGTAATCACTCAATGCACGAATAATGCATCACATGTATTCGATTGTGAGGTGGAAAAACCTCGCGGGGGCTAGCATCAGCCACGAGATTTGGAACTCCAGAAGTTCCTCAAAGGTGTGAAGACCACCATTGGCAGGTTTTCAAGCTCTCGTACGAGAGGTATGCCTTTGAATGAACAAGCGATGAAGTCAGCCATGGAGGCGCATATGTTGCACAGCGTGCAATTCCTTCCAGAAGATATCAGAGTTTATGGACTTTCCGGATATGATGCTGTTGGTGGATACGGAAACATTCGGAAGGTCCGCATCGTGGATGTGCGAGCCATTTCATCATACATGGAGTTTTCCGGGAAAATGCCAACGATGTCTCATCCGAAGGAGAAACTTAGACAACGGTCTCACGAGGCCATAATATGTCATGTTGCACACCCAGGAGTTATAAAGTTTTGGGCGGTGAATACGAAGAATATGGAGGCGTACACATTGTGGTGGAATGGTGGTAGCTGGGCCCATTTTAAAACCGTCGATTCAAAGGCAAATCCGGCGGCTTCGAGCAACTCAATCCTTTCAGCTCCATATATTTCGGCGGAGGATACAACACAAATCTTAGCCTTCCGAAAGAATAGAGCAAGACTTGCTTGGGCTTTGATGTGCACCATGGCCCAAGTCCACAAGGCAAATGTCATTCACAATGACATCGCTCCCACAAACGTGCTCCTCCACTTTCCTCCAGAGAAACCAGGGTCCGTCTTCATTGGCGTTTGTGATTGGGGAATTGCGAGCCGAGTATCACACAAAGAGCCATCAAAATATGGATTCCGACGGACACGGAGCTTGACAATCAACGTCGTAGACGACATTGGGTAGCTCTAGAGTTGTTTTACAAATTCGGCCTACAAGATTCGGAAACGGCATTGGATGTGATGCAGCGGCAACACCAATACACCCAGCTCGCCGATTCGTACTCTGTTGGGTGGATGGCTAGAGTGATTTGGGAGAAAGAATTTGAGTCAACATTCTTCAAATCAACCGTCAACTACGCAGCTTTTCAAATGAAGATCGAGAAATTACTAGAGCGAGATTCCCTCAAACGTCTAACACTCTGCAAAGTGGTTGACGAGCTAATGGCTAAACCATTCAACTTTGAAGTTCCGGACGCTTGCTTCTGCTATGAGATATAGATATTTTGACTTAGCGTATTGATAGTGAAGGTTTCAATTGTTGATCATTTTGCAATACGTACTAGCATTGTGATGTAACAATGATTTTTGTCCATCTTGTGATAAATAAAAGATTAACATTTTTCATACACATTGCGACATGAAGCTCATGCATGTTAAGAAGTGAGAGAGCGCGCGTGATCCTTGAATTCAATACCCGTACGCGAGCGACCCCAAAGGCCACGCGCCCAGCCCAGCCCCCTCCACAAACGCGCCCAACTCTCCCCCACGAACGTGCGCAGCCCCTCTACGAACGTGTGCGACCTTGGTCGGACGCGCCAGCCCCTCCAAGTATACACTCGACCCTTCACCGCGCGCGCCTGGCCCCTTGCGGTACGCGCGCGGTCTTCCCTGCACGCGCCCGGCCCCTCACGGTACGCGCTCGATCCTCCCTTGTATGCGCCCCGACCCTTCAGTGCGCGCCAGGTCCATCTCCGCACGCGCGTGGCCCCTTCAGTATGCGCTCAGCCCATCTCCGTATGCGCCCGCCCCCTTCATGCGCCCACCCCATGTCTGCACGCGCGCGACCCCGTTGACGACGTGTCAGCCTCGTAGTCGCCTTCGTGGCAGTGGGTAAATTGATTTACCTCGAGTCATGGTCAAACCAAGGTTGACCCTTATCGGACGGACAACAGCCTCTACTGGACGGACAACCGGACGGACGGACGGACACTACTGGACAGACGGACACTACTGGACGGACGGACGGCCGAACAACCTTGGGAAGGTCATTCAAGACTCGCTATGACCCTTTCACGTCCGTCACTCCCCCCTTATCTTTCCCTAACACTTACAATCTCACATCTTATTGCCATCCACACGAACTATCTCTATATGATGGAACAAGGAAACAATTGCAAAGATCCGAGTTAGAGTCACACCCCTACTAACAATCTCCAGACCTCACTTGTTATTCCCATCCACACGGACTAACTCTACTTGATGGAACAAGAAAACAATGAGTTGACTCTTAGTACGGACTTGAGGAGTGGACTACTTGAAATGGCACCCATAGTCATATATGGAATCCGAGCTCTCCAACCATCAAAGGTTTTCAGAGAGCGTAGGTTTAGAATTAAACTGAAAGAAAATACACACATCTAGCACTGAAGAGAGGTGCCACGAGACTCCTCTCTTATACTGCCAAGAACTCACACAAACGTCCAAACTCAAACAATACCTTCTAATTAAAAATGGTGGCATTAACTACTCTTGGCAGCGGTGGCTGCCTCTCCACACGACGTGCACCGTCAGAAGGTAATTTATTACACATATCCCAAGGCAAAACTAAGTCAAAATCAAAGTCAACCGGGGGGCCAAGTCCCGGAATGAACAGTGACCTACGAATCAAGATCCTGACCCTACTTCCGGGCCAACTCCTCGAGTGTCTTCTCTACTTCCAATGCTCGGCTCTTCATCTTCGACATATTGAAGGTGAGCCGATTGATCTTATGCTCCATGGTGCGGAGGTCACTGGCTCCTCCAATCCTCTCCTTCACGACTGCAATCAGTCCTTGGCTGGTAGGATTGTCTGCCAGGATACTCACTTGTCCTAGAGTCTTCTCCGTGTCCTCCACATACACTCAAAGGGTGTCTATCAACTCTGCTGCACGGTACGTCTTTCCTCCAAGTTGAGCGGGTCCTGTAGCTGCTGCATGGACCGCAGCTCTGGTTCGAGTGGAGGGTGCTCCTCCTTGTGGTTGTTTCTGGTGCTTCGGGGGTGGAAGTGCCTCCCCCTCCGACTGTGAAGAACTACTCCTTCCCTCCAATCCGGACTCGGACTCTGACTCCGTCCCGTCGAACTTCTTCATCATAAGGTGAGTCCCGTATGCCATGGCCTCCTCCGCGGTGGTCTCCTTGAAGTGATGATAGAGGTGGATCAAGAAAGGGCAAAAGAGTGAGCGCATAGATTTGTTGACACTCTTCGTAAAGCGGAACACCACGTCCTTCACTATGATGGCCCAATTCACCACCCGCTCTCCAAGATAGGCTCCATATACTGTGTTAGCTAGGGTGACCGTAACCCGGGTGGGTTCTTCAGGGTGTAGAATAGGTACAAGGAATGAGAATATCCGTCGTGCTCGAGGGTCAAGGCAATCTTTCAACCCATAGGTGTTCTTAGCGTCCTTAGTGCTAAAACGCCCCTTGGCGTACTCCTCCTTCTTCAAATTCGTCCAGTTTGTCCCTTGTCGTGGAAAATTGTACACCTCCTGCCACCTTCTCATTGTCCAATGATCGGGGCACGCTCGGATGTTGTCTCCCTTGGGTTCTGGTAAATGATCTTGTCGCAAATCTTGTACGGTTGACTCTATATAGAAATTCCAACCAAAGTCAAGAAGAGAGAGACATCCCATGCGAAGGAG
The DNA here is from genome assembly GCA_963971425.1 of Bryoerythrophyllum caledonicum. Classification (NCBI taxonomy): domain Eukaryota; kingdom Viridiplantae; phylum Streptophyta; class Bryopsida; order Pottiales; family Pottiaceae; genus Bryoerythrophyllum; species Bryoerythrophyllum caledonicum. The sequence continues at coordinate 11,875,736 of OZ020516.1, read as the reverse complement.
ATCCTTCTGGAGCTCAGTGAGTTCCAGGGGGTCCTTGGGGATGACCGGGGAAATGTCCTTTGCCAAGGACATTACCGGGTTGGTTGAGGCCATACTCTTGTCCTTCCTATTGATTATCCCGCCCTTTCCTCTTACTTGTCCACCTCAGGTTCCGGTAGTGCGAGCCTCTAGGCTCCTATCACCCTTCTGTTGGACTTTGATGGTGCCCTGGGGCTTGACCTCGTTGGTGCTTCCAGCTTGTTTGTGAGCTGCCCTTACATGCTGCCTCCGGGTTGGACAATGATGGTGCTCCTAGGCTGGAGCTCGATATTGCCTCCGGGCTGAGCCTTGATGTAGGGTTGTTCCAACGTCCGTCCGTCTGGTAGTGTCCGTCCGTCCGATAGAGGCTGATGTCCGTCCAGTAGAGAATATTCTAGAATATTCGGATATATTCCTATAGATTTGGAGTATATTCTTTGGAATATTCTAGGCATCTTTCCGATAAGGATATTGTCCGTCCTGTCCGATTGTCCGTCCGTCCGCTATCTTTGGGCCCCTATCCGTCTATGTAGACAACCCTGCCTTGATGGTGCTTTCCGGGCTGAACCTTCCTGGTGTTCCCAGCTGGGGTGTGATGGTGCCTTTGGGCTGAGCTCGATGATGCCTCCGGGCTTGTGTGTAATGGTGCCTCCAGGCTTGAGCTCGATGATGCCTCCGCGCTGGACTCGATGGTGCTTCATGTTCTGCTCTTTGTCGCTTCTGCGGGATTCTTTTATAATCAAGTTCAGTCTTCCGGAAGCTGCCTTCGGGTTGTCGGGGTCATCTCCAAGTTACTTCTCTTCTCTTACTTATACTCCAGTTTGAATTTTCTCCCTCTCGGCCTCTCTTGTAGCGATCCGGGTTCTTCCTCTTTCGGGCTTGTCCCCAGCCCTTCATCTTCCGGGCTTGTCCCCAGCCCTTCCTCTTACGGGCTTGTCCCCAGCCCTTCCTCTTACGGGCTTGTCCCCAATCCTTCATCTTCCGGGCTTTTCCCCAACCCTCTTTTTTCAGGGCTTGTCCCCTGTAGCTAGGGTTAGGATCCTAGCCTATTGCTTAGCTATTTTAAAGTTTCCAGAATACCTTTTAACTTTCCCAAATCTAATCTACTCTAAAGACTTACACTAATCTAAGTCTAACTCCTATATCTACCTATCTGGTCTTTTTTAAGATTCCTTACTAACTAACAAAAAAAATAAAAAATTCGTGGTACGACAACAAGCCCATTAAATAGCACTACCTCCTCCCAGACGCAAGGATCATGTGGTATGTGATATCCCGAACCTAGCACAAATGCCACGTGCCCATACAGTAGAGAGGTGGGAGATATCAATGATTACTCACACACAATTGGCCATGGCGACCGGGCAGCGACCGCGGCAATCGGCGGATAAAGAGGCAATTTTTATTTTTTAAAAATTCTTCTAAGTTATAACGTCCCGCGGAGCTCCTGGACGGACGTCCCGTCCCATCTGTCCAAACAACCTAGGGTGGCACCACACGGCAGGGAGCTCGCACCAACTTGGCAGACAAGTAATGTATAGAAAGCCATGTTGCTAGTATTTTACCTTTCAAGAGACTCAACTACATTTGACTATATCGGGCGATGTCATGGTAGAGAGTTTATGTTCCAAGAAAATACTGGATTTCTGGCTGCCACCTTTACTCAATCAAGTTCTTGATATGAGAAATTTCAAATATATATGAATATTTTCTTTTTCAAGAAACAATCACTTCAATACATAAGTCCTTATAGGACAAAGAAATCCAACTATCTAAGAAAACTATATAATTTTACAAACCTTAGAAAAGGAAACTAACCCAAATTCTAAGAGCTTGTATCTCTTAATTCAACCGTCTAAATAGATCTAAACTTCAGCAGTAGAACTGATATACTACTAAAAATAGTTACACAAAGCTTCAACCGTAGATACCTCACGGATCTTGAGATATTTCCAAAATACCTACAGCCTCTCTTAAACCTTGTTTACAAACACCCACGCACCAAAATCTTTATAACTTCCAAGAAAATGCTTCAAACGCTACGAAACTTGAGATATAGCTTGACAGCATAATAAACCACCTTCTTGAAAAATCATAGCCAAAAATCCATCTAGAAGCCAAAGATATGGCTAAAACTGTCACCAACATCAAAGTGATAAATTTACAGTCTTAGAAAATATTTGTGCACTGTTTAACTCCAAATATCTCCTGCATATAAACTTCAAATCCTTTGATTCTTCTATGCAAAAGGAAGAGCTTAAAAACACCTTTGCAGCCGCTTTTCCCGATCTCCAAAAGCTTTCTTGAAACTCCCGAGATGCTCAAAAGAGTGGCAGTAGATTCCCAAATTGCCCCCTAACTTCAAACGCTCATAACTTCTTAACCTAAACTTCAAATCCTATGTTTTTTGTACTCAAAGTATAGCCCGAAATCCAAACTACTCGAATATGGCCTCCTTCAATCTAATGCCTCCTTCAAAATTGCTGAAACACTTGACAAGACTGCGGACAGCCCCCTAGATTCTCATTGGTCATGAGAATCGGCGAATGGGAGGAGGACTTTCATCCAAAACCCATTCCCCCTCCATCCCTTGCCACCTCCTTCTATCTATTTCCATCTCCTTCTATCATTTGCCACCTCTTTCTTATCCTTCTATCCCTTGCCATATCATTCTATGTTTTTTTTATTACATTATCTTTTGCATATTCAATTCTATCTTTTATATTTAAACATTTAGAACTAAACTCTAAATATTAAGCCCAAAACTTTATCTAAAAGCTTAACATCAAACATTTAAGTCCTAAATAATCCAAAGACTTCAACTAATTTAACAAAAAACGTACGAAATAACCCTTTCATATCAACTTTTAGTCTTTCAAACTAATTTATCAATTATTATAATATACCCCAAACTTATAAACATATTACCAATCGTGATTGGTTTTTTACATATTTTGGGTAATCCTAATATAACAAAGTCTTTATATACTACTGGATGATATCTTCACACATCGATCACGGCTCAGCGGGCTGGTTGAGCGTTCCGCCACACTAAACTGGTTTAGAGTTCGATTCTCGTAGACTACCTGAACGGTTAGTATGACGCGTGGTCATGGGGACTGTTGAAACTTTAGCAGTGTAACAGCCGGTTGATGCTCTTGAACCCTGAGCTAGTGACAAGATGCAGGAATAATTTCCAAGATAAGGCTGGCCCCGGTAAAATATGACCGTGTGGTTGAGGATGAATCCACTAGTCATATCTTAACACCATATTTGTTAATTTGGGAGATTTTCAATCTCCCAATTTAATGACAGTTTAGGTCAAGTCGACCTAAACTGTACCCACAAATTCGGTACTTCACTGAAATTGGACAAAACAACCAATCGTCGAAATATTCAAATGGCCATTACTTACTTAGATTTTGTTCAAATTGGGCATGTGAGGTGTTTTTTGACATCTAAAGAAAAATTTGATGTCAAAAAACACCTCATATGCCCAATTTGGACAAAATCTGAATAAGTTATGGCCATTTGAAAATTTTGACAATTGGTTGTTTTGTCCAATTTCAGTGGTGTACTCAATCTGTGGGTACAGTTTAGGTCGACTCGACCTAAACTGTATTTTCCCAAAATCATGGAATTTTTCCATTATAACGAATATGGTGTTTCTTCATTGTTGGCCTAGACCAATCAATACTCTCTATTTTTCTATATTAATATATGTTTTCACAGCATGTACACAATCACTTTACGACAGCGGGTGGGACCTCTATTGGACGGAGCGGGTGGACAGGCAATCCAGACGTCCGTCTAGTGTGACAACCCTGGATCTGCCATGTCCATAAGCAGTCATCTTACATTGATCACGAACATGAATAATAACTACTCTGTTTGTCGTAAGCTGTGATAGAGAGATATGATTCTTTGCCAAAAAGACCCGGTGCACCACCTTTTAAGAACCTTGTGTCTTACTCTATTCATCAAAGCAAGGTGAGATTTAAATATGGCAATATTTGAAGGGTGAAAATTCTCATCTTCCATATTTTATGGGCTACGCGCATGGAACAAGCTAATGTAATCAAATTAATAATTTGGAGTCACCAATGCCACCTTGCATCTATGTTTGGATAGTGACTGTGCGTAGATGATTAACCCTGTAGCATGTTGGTTGGCTGACAAAGGACCATACTTTATGGAATAAACCCCAAAGTTAAGTTTTAACTTAACCACCATGTTTCTCAAAAACAAGTCGACTTTTAGGTGTACAACCCTATCAACGTTTTGGGGTGACAGTCAGGATTTAAACCGTGAGTACTTTAAGAAAAACTCAATTTGTTAGACATATGTATCAATATTGTGTATAGTTAGTACACTAGTTAAACATAGAGGTGTAACTCTTGATAGAAGAGTCATGACCCTGTAAACAAGGGTCATATATATATGTATGTCATCTTTATTAATAAAGAGAATACATTACTTTCTATCAATCTCTTCTAATCTAACACAAATGTATCTTGTCAGTCATATGTTCTGTAGCTTCAAAATTGGCAATACAAGAGGAATACTTCTAGTCATCAGTTTGAGAATGAGAAATCACGAAAGCTTCACTTGAAAGAGAATCTGTGTCTTCCGAAGCAGAACCAGAATCCTGAACGCAGCTTGAGGAAACATGGACATGACTTTGTTTCTTGAGCCTTGGTTATATTGGACTTAATACATAGCTGTCCATTGTACACAGCATTGTAGTACACAGTTCTCAGATGACTCATCATAGATGTTAGACAGGTGTAGATCTAAGAACAAGTTAGACAAGTGTAGATCTAAGATTCTTGTCTCGTCTCTCTCATGAGTGCAACATATAAGCATTGCTGTACATTTGCGGTTGTATTCGTCCTTTGAGTGTTTTGTTGTTCAATAAACAAGGATGTGTCCAGAGCAACCGTGGCTTGGCATCCAAATATTGCAGTACACTTGTGTGTTATGTGAGTGAATGTATATGAGTTAGTCTGGTACTTCTTTAGTTTCAATAGGTTATGGGCTTATGCGTTGTCCTGATGTAAATATCTACAGTGTATAAAATATATATTTGTTTACCTTTTTGGAAAGATCTTTGGTTAGAAGGACGAAACTTATTGGTGACGCTTCCAGTAGCTTCAAGGTGACGCTTGTTACTCATGGGATTGTTTAAAAGGCGAAAGCCGTAGACAGTATTCACCAATTCGAAGTATTCCTTTACGTTTTTAGAGTTTGTGTTTGGATTTGAAGTTCGAGCTAAAATGTCGGACTGGAGGGTTTTTATAGGGTCACAAGATCTAGAGTCTAAACCAGAGGTTGATTTACAGCTTTCCTTGTCTCAGTTTCCAATTCAACCATCCCAACCGGCGGTTTCAACACCATTGCCATCCCACCGTCAAGATGAAGCTGGATCTTCTCGTCCGCTGAAGCAACCTCGTATTGAACAGCGTTGGCATGATAATCTTCAAAAGGACGCTCGTGTTTTAGTAATCTTACTTCAATCTGGATGTGTTGAACCGGGCACTCGTGAACTGACATTTGAAGGAAGTTTCGAGGGCCTGAACGAAGACCATTATTTCTGTATACCTAGGCCAATCGAGGTAAGCGCTGGCCACCATTGTTGGTTAGAAGGGCCAGTGAATCCTTTGACAAAGACTGAACGTGCAGATTACATCGCAATTACTATCAAGCGCATCCTCAAGTTCTTGCAGATGGAGTAGCACTGTTCTTTGACTTTAGTTTTTACCTCTACTTGATTTTGGTTGAAGTTTTGTACTAAATTTAAATGTTTTGTGTTTCATTTGAATGTTAGAAGTTAAAAGATGGTAGATAGAGGGTAGTTTACCTCCTAGTTAGAACTCTAAAGGTTTGTTGACCTTTAAAGATAGGTAGATACTTATCTTTTGAGTTTTCCTAGGGCCAATGGGTGATATGCACATGGGCTGATCTTATCCACCTTAGGGGTCTAGAGGGTAGGTAGGCATCTTCTCTCTCCCTCCTAGTCGGGTTTTGGAGGAAAAAAGGAGTTAGTGTGTTTTGAGAGTGTGTGGGTGTAGAGAGCCGTAAGTTTGATGGGCGATAACCCTGGTTGTAAGAAACAATTTGAAATGGAATTTTGAGGGTTTTTTTCTCTTTGAGATGCGCTTCCAGAGAGATTGTTTTCGATTGATTTGGAGTTGTAAACAAGAAGTTACAAGCGTGTAAGTGGAGGAGGGTCTGCTGCCACCCAACGGAGAGGAGTAGAGATTCGGGCGACCACCATAGTTTGTAGTTTTTGAGTCTCTCTTTGAAAATTTCAGGAGTTGTAGAGCTTTTTCCTAGCTTTTCAAAAACTTATCATTGAAGTTAACTAGAGTTGTATTGCAAAAGTTATGAAGGTTTGAAATTATAAATACCCGAGGCCATCCATTAAGAGGGCGGAGGTTTCATCAAGCCATAACTTTTGGACAGTAGTTTAGAATGGTTTGAGATTTAGAAGGTGTGTGGAACATTGTTATAGCTCTTCAGGAAGTTATTACAATTGAGATTTGGAGTTTTGAAGAAGAAGTTATGAGCAATTGAATATCTAGAGGGGCAGATTTTTGAACTCGTATAACTTTTGGACAGTAGTTTAGAATGATTTGAAATTTAAAGGAGTGTTAGTTGTCTGTATTAGCTTTTCAAGGAGCTATTACACTTAGTATTTGGAGTTTTGAGTCATCTGCGGCACCTATTTGAAGGTTACAGCCTTGGTGGAAACTTTTCCATTGTGTTTTTGAACACTTCCTTTGAGTTTCTTAGTGTTTTTGAACACTTGAAGACTTGAAGACTTGAAGACAAGAAGACATGAAGACTCGTGTGTTGTGGCTTGTGCCTTGTTATTCCTAGCCGGATTTAGAGGCTCGTTGTCTTTTTTTTGTTATTCCCAGCCGGATTTGGAGGCTAGTTCTTTTCAATTCTGCTTCGTAAATTTTGTTGCGGCGAAGTGGGGTTGATCACCCACACGGTCGTATTTATGTTGTTCCCACCGGTGAGGCGCGATTGCTGGTCACCGTGGGTTTGAATTTTAGGAGCCAATCTTTCGGACGGTTTCAGCTTGTGGTCTGGCCGTCCCGTTTTATCCGTCCGAGGCCGTGGGTTCTTATCACCTTACCTTTACCCTTAACCCGTTTAGAGCCACCACAGGATAGGCCAACGGGGAGCTGTTTGAAGAGTCGAAGAGATGCAGATATGAAGATTTGAAGAATTGAAGACACGACTGGACTCTCCTGCCATCTATTCCGGTTGCAGCCAGATTCCTCGTGAATTCTCAAAGCGCTCCCCTCTCTACACGACAGCGTTACACCACAACAATATTAGAGTATTAGTTCTGTGTGCGTTCATTTTCTTTAGGGTTTGAGCGCTCTGTTTTTTGTTTCCGTAGACTTCTGCTGTCGACCTGATGAAAGAATAGTCCAGTGTTACTTTAGTCATCTAGGCATGGCGGACGAAGATAGAATGTTTACTAAGGATACTATTAGTGTAGAGCGATACGATGGATCGAATTTTCCTCTCTGTAAAATGCACATGACCTTCATATTTCAGTCCCGTGAGCTTTTTGGAATAGTTAGCGGTGTTGAAACGAAGAGTTCATACACCAACGATGAAGAGCGAGCTCGATGGGAGAAGCGGGATAAGTAGGCTATCGTTGCAGTTCTTTTAGCGATATCTTCTCGATACAAAGATGAGGTTATCAATTGTGCGACGTCAAATGCTATGTGGAGTCAGTTGGCAGCATATCATCAGCTTCACTCAGAGGAATGCATTATTTCTCTCTAGGAGAAGTATTATAGCTGCAAACTTGGAGAATCTGATTCTGTAGCGGTTTTTGTAAGCAAAGTACAAAAGCTTGCGAAGCAGCTTAACGATCTTGATCAGACTATCACTGAGCGTCACATACTAAGTAAAATCAAGTGCGGTCTCCCTCCTAGTTATGATTCTTTGCTACTTGCTTGGGACAGCGTTCCTATTGGAGAACAGAGTCTCCTAAGTTTTCAATCTAGACTTGTCAAGCGGGAGAATGATTTGAAGGAACGGGCAAGTCTCACTGATGTTCAAGCGGAGAAGGCCTTTTTCAGCCATAGCCGTTATTCTTCAAAACCTTCACTCTCTATTGAGCAGAAGAAGATGGCTGATCGTCTTGCTCGGCTGAAGGCTATCTCTCGCTGTAACAATTGTGGTGAGAAAGGTCATTTCTCAGGAGAATGCCCTAAGAAACTTAATGATGAGGAATCCCTTTCTCCTACCAGACCTCGTTTCAAGCAGGAGCGGAATAGAGAGAAGTTCAATCGGAAGAAGAGCCATGCTCATACTTCATCTAGCTGTGTGAAATCCTCTGATTTTGAGGAGGATTATCTAAGCCATTCTTCAAGCGATGCTTACTGTACCACTACAGTTGCTACTCCTGATGATATCGTATGGATTGTTGATTCTGGTGCGAGCGAGCACATGACGGACAAGCGCAGATGGTTCACAAATTTCCAGTCCATTCCGGAATATTGTTGGTCTGTGATGGTGGCGAACAACAACACGCTATGGGTGAGAGGCACAGGAGATATACATGTGAACTCACATGTTAATGGTGCAGTTTCATCTCTCCGCTTGAAGAACGTCCTCTTTGTGCCAGGATTGCAAATGAATCTGATCTCTGTTTCTCAGTTGACAGAGAATAAGGTGGCGATTGTACATGTTCGAGATGAGTGTAAAATGTTTTCTGACTTTGGTCATGGAAAACTACTCATGACTGGTTCGAAACGTGACAATCTATGGCACTTGCATCTCATCACACAGATTGGTGCTAGCACGGTCAATGTTGTTGTCTCAACAAGTATTCTGACAAATCAACCGAGCAAGGCCACCATGCTACTTCAACGCTGGCATGATCGCCTAGGGCATGTTTCATTTGATACAGTTCGCCGAATGGCCGCTAATGAAGCGGTTACAGGTCTTACAATTGACAGTTCGGCAGTTTCTCCAATTTGTCGAGGGTGTGCTTATGGGAAAAGCCATCGTTCTCCTTTTCCTAAACGAGTTGGAGAGCGTTTTCGTGCACAGGAACCAGGGGAGTTTTTTCACTCCGATGTATCATGACCGATACAAGTTGATTCTATTGCTGGACACAAATTCTTCGTTACTTTTAAAGACGACCATAGCAGCTTTCGGGTTGTTTATTTTATGCGTCGTAAGAGCGAAGTATTTGCTTGCTTTCTTAAGCTTGTAAAGTATGCTTTCTCCGTTACTGACAATAGGATTCGACGGGTGCGCACTGATAATCGCACTGAATATGTGAATAGTTCTTTTCAGACCTATTTGGCTGCTGAAGGTATACGCCATGATCTCACTGCACCTTATTCGCCGGAGCAGAACTCCGTAGCAGAGCAAGACAACCGTACCATTGTTGAGAGCGCCAGGAGCATGCTTCATCATCGAAGAATTCCACTACGTTTTTGGGCCGAAGCTGTCAGTACTGCCGTTTATGTCCTTAATCGAGTGGCGACAAAAGGAATTCATGGTCGAACGCCCTATGAGCTCTGGTCTGGTGAGATTCCCGATATCACTCATTTCCGTATATTTGGGAGCTTAGGATATGCACATATTCCGAAGCAAGTATGCAAGAAGTTGGATCGCAAATCCAGGGAGTGTATGTTTCTCGGCTATTCAAATACTAGTAAGGCCTATCAACTCTGGAGCTTTGAAAAAGACCGTTTAATCATCAGCCGTGATGTTCTTTTTGATGAGGATTCTCCTATTATACCTTCAGAACCGATATCCTCAGTTACTTTGGATGCTCTTTTTCCATCTGACCAGGATAGTGCTTTATCAAATTCATCCACACCTGTTTCTGTTCCTTCTGCGCCACCAATTTCTTTTACTTCTACTTCCTCAGAAGTTCCTGTTGACATTTCTTCGAATGAAATATCAACTAGTGGGAGGATTCAGGATATTTCACACAGTGGGAGTATTGATTCTGGCTGTAACAGTGGGAGTAATGGTGCGGTTCATACCAATGGGAGTTCAAGTTCAGCTACAAACAGTGGGAGTTTTTCATATGGTTCTCCGTCTTCTTCTACATTGCCTGTTAGACCATCTTTACATGACATAGAGTCTGCATCACCGGAGTCAGTGGATTCTTTAAACCCTGTTATACAGACACGCAGCATTGCGGATTTATATCGTTCCACAACAGCGTTGCTGACTCGCTCTCGCGGAGCTAATCCTCGTGTACATGTTTTGCCTACTGAACCACGTACATATGCTGCAGCCATCAAGTCAGATGAAGCAGTTCATTGGAAACTGGCAATGCACGAAGAAATAGACTCTTTATTATAGAATCGAACATGGAATTTGGTTGACTTACCGCCAGGACGACACACGGTAGCGAATAAATGGGTTTTCAAGCTTAAGGTGAAGTCTGATGGTTCTATCGAGAGGTACAAGGCTCGGCTAGTTGCAAAAGGTTACTCTCAATCATACGGTTTGGATTACGAAGAAACGTATGCACCAACTGCCAAAGCCGACAGTATCAGAACTCTTCTCGCCATTGCTGCTTCGGAAGACTGTGAGATCATACAGTTCGACATTAAAACAGCCTTCTTATATGGAGATTTGATTGAAGACATCTATATGGCATTGCCTGAAGGTTTTGAGTTTCCCAACAGCACTGGCAAGGTATGTCATCTTCAGAAAAGCCTGTACGGATTGAAACAAGCTAGCCGTCAGTGGAATCAAAAATTCACGGAATTTCTCAAGAGGTATGATTTGGTGCAATCATCCGCTGATCCATGTATTTTTTATTCGAAGACAACACCTCTTCTCGCCACTACAATTTTTGTAGATGACGGCTTGGGTATCTGTGTCAATATATCTCGACTGAAAGATATGATATCATATTTGAAGGAGCATTTTTCAATCACCGTTGGACCTGCCGACATGTATATCGGTTTGCACATTTCTCGTGACAGGTTCCTTCGAGCAATTTATGTTGATCAAGCGCGATTTATTGAGACTCTGTTGGCGAAGTTTGGTTATTCTGATATTTCCCCAGTATCCACTCCGGCTGATTCCAACGTGCGTCTTCAAAAACCGTTACCACATGATGAGGTTGCTGCTATGGATTTTCCTTATTAAAGTTGTGTAGGCAGTTTACTCTACCTTCAGACCTGGTCTCGTCCGGATATATCACAAGCGGTATCAACCGTTGCTCAGTATACAAGCTGCTACATGCAAATTCATTGCACAGCTGTTGTTCGGATTTTCAAGTATTTGCGGGGAACAACAAGCTATGCCTTGTGCTATTCCTTACCAAAGATCGTTCATCAATCCACTGTCTATGTGGATGCGGATTTCGCAGGTGATGTTGATGACAGACAAAGTCATAGTGGAGTTGTGATCATGCTCAATAGTGCCCCTGTTTTATGGATCAGCCGGAAACAGCGATGCGTAGCAACGTCAATAACGGAGGCAGAGTATATAGCTGCATCAACCGGCAGCAAAGAGGTGAAATGGCTTCGTCGTCTTCTCGCTGATCTTGGTTTGCTTCATCCGGGTCCTTCACCGATGTATTGCAACAATTAGGCTGCGGTTCGTTTGGTCAAGAACCCTGAATATCATCGGCGTATTAAACATATCGATGTGTGTTTTCATTGTATTCGCGAGCATCAAGATCCGGGAATCATCGATGTTTCTTATGTTCCCTCTGTCCAACAGGTTGTTGATATGTTCACGAAAGCACTGCCGGCAGAGAAATTTCTCACTTTTCGTAATTCACTTCAGATTGTACCACTCAAAGTACCTCAAGTGGGAGAATAGTTTTAGTTAAAGAGTGAAGTACATAGAAGTAGTACAATGTGTAGCTATGAGTGGGAGTATCGGACTTAATACATAGCTATCCATTGTACACAGCATTGTAGTACACAGTTCTCAGGTGACTCATCATAGATGTTAGACAGGTGTAGATCTAAGAACATGTTAGATAGGTGTAGATCTAAGAACATGTTAGACAGGTGTAGATCTAAGAACATGTTAGACAGGTGTAGATCAAAGATTCTTGTCTCGTCTCTCTCATGAGTGCAGCATATAAGCACTGTTGTACGTTTGCGGTTGTATTCGTCCTTTGAGTGTTTTGTTGTTCAATAAACAAGGATGTGTCCAGAGCAACCATGGCCTGGCATCCAAATATTGCAGTACACTTGTGTGTTATGTGAGTGAATGTATATGAGTTAGTCTGGTACTTCTTTAGTTTCAATAGTTTACGAGATTTTTTAGAATGGGATTTCGGCTTAGGAGCTCTACTCAGGATGAGAAAGAGGAATAAGGACATTTGCCTGCAAAGTGTCCACGCTCACCGCAGTTGTTGCGTCGGGAGAGCTTTTTTAAGGTTTGCCAACCAACTGGCTTTAGACTTCGTCTAATTAGTGAGAGCATGGCGAGGCTGTATTTTAGATCTGGAACGAGAAGAGCTACCCGGAGTGCTCTGAGAGAAGAAAGCACGCTCCGCTTCCGAATCTATCCTTCATAGCATTCTCACGTTTTCCCAATCGACACTGAAAATCCTTGAGAGTCTATTTTTCTAGCGGTACACTGTCCCAGGCTAACAGAAGAGAGTCATAGTTGGTTGGTAGGCTACATTTGATTTTATTCAACACTTGATGCTCAGAAATATCTTGTCCCAGGTCGTTTAACTGCTTTGCTAACTTCTTTACGTTGCTGATGAATACAGCGATAGTGTCATCAGCTAGCTTACACTGATAGTATTTCTCTTGGAGAGAAATACATTCTTCAGAATGCTGACTCCACATAACGGCAGAGGTTTCACAATTGATTACCTCTTGTTTATGGTGACGATCCATCGCTGATAGAATTGCTACTGCCGCCGTTTTGTTGCATCGGTTCCATATGGCAATCTCCTCCGGAATCGTGAAGTCACTGCTCTTCGAGACGACTATAACAATATCGAACAGATCCCGTGCCCGAAAAATCCAAGACATATGCATCTTCCATAGCTGAAAATTCGTGCCGTCATAGCGTTCAACGGTGGATGCCTCCCGGATTGGCTCTCCTTGGTCAGCCATCTCGTCAAGTACTTGCTGAACTGTCAAGAACATGTAATCATGGATTAGAGAAATCACTCTTTCACTCTCTTTTTTGTAAAAAAAACAAAACCTGACGCTCAACGAATAAACAAGAATCTACACTCCTGTCTATCAAAACGTCCGCAGCAGAAGGAAAACAATAAAAATACACCATGCAACTCCCATGCATTGATAAACGGCCCATAACCTTTTGTAAATATACACACACAGACTTAAGTCATCATACTTGCATACAGAACATGGCTAAGAGCGGATGCTCAATATGACACTGAAGAAAGAGGAAAACACCAACATCAACATCGCCAGCAAACACTAAGTATGTTGATGTTGCTTTTTTCGAATGCGTTTCAGAGTCTGTTTCCTATGCATTTAAACGTTTCTGAAACAGAATTTGAAACGATTTGACGACTGCAGAAACGATTTACATTCACTACTGCAGAAGTTGAATCTGTAGAAACGTTTCATTTCATTTCAAATGCGTTTCAATTCTGTTTCAGAACGTTTGAATGCCACAGTGCGTTACTTATCCGTTTCAAATCAGAATCAGACAAGAATAAATTGTGTTCAGTTGTTGTTTTGAAAATCGTTTCAGAAAACTGTTTCGAAACGCACCTTGCAACTATAGCTCAGGTGCATTCCTTCTACTCCTGTGATGGCCTGCACTTCCCGAAATCCAGACTCGGAGGTCACTGATCTACCTAGGGAAGTCTTGATCACAGTCAATTCTCTCAGAAATTTTATCATGATACAGTATAGCTCAAGCTCCAGGAAAGTAGAGTCTATGAATATTCACCACTCATTAGGCCCTCATTAATCATCTGAATATTTGGAGCCCACCTGGAAGATTCGCTTTCAAAGTGCGTCTGAAATGCAAATTATCTCGATGCGCGCTGATGAGTACTTATATACTGTATAACTTGAGTGATTGCCCTCCGAGAATAATAAGACCCACATTTGCGATATACTGGTGTTCAGATACTGAATGAACCATGTCAATTTGGACATGAATTTGTGGAGGTGGTGCAGTAATCATGAAGGACGCTAGAACTAATTCAGGAGTTCCAATATTTGACCTCGTGGAAAAGCTGCGTTGGGGCTGCATTCACAGGCTCGCCGCATGATTATCATCGGTGATGATCCCAACACCTGTATCATCAATTGCTGGGATCATCATCCATGATACTCATGTGGCGAGCCGGTGAATGCAGCCCCCACGCAGCTTGCACGTCAAGGTCAAAGACTGGCACTCCTGCATCAGTTCTAGCGCCGTCCATGGTTCTTGCAACACCTTCACAGATCAACTTGGTCAGAACCATCGGAGAGTATTCTGTCCGCATGCATTCTGTCCGCATGCATGAACTGAGCCTTTCCAGAAGTATTGGGCCCGGCAACAGTTCATAATTTGTAAATGTACTATCACAGGCTTGGAACAACACATCAATACATCATATGTAGCTAGTCTGTTGAAGTTCATTATCAAGTCTAATTGTGCACATGCGTAGCAAGCCAGTATTAATCAACACAAGGGAAAAATATTTCGATAAGCATAGTAGAAAAAAACATCACTACCTCAAGAGCTCTCCAAGGCGAAAGACACAACCCGGACGTGCAGAACGAAAGGAGACGAGTAGTAATGGAGACGGGAGCCGTTATGTTTAAATTGGGTGCATCCGTCTAGCGAGGGTGGTCATGAAGCAGCACTCGCCGAGAATGTCAATGTAGCACAGCTCTCCGAGGAGGATGGACATTCATGAAATATACTTTATTACATTCATCATATATCCAGAAATTAAAAGTCAAATAGAAGGTACATTCATAGATGGAACAGTGGGAGCCTGTCCACCCTTCAAGACACAAGGTGTTTCAGAACGTTGCTCGTCCAGCTACGAAAGCCGTCAGTGATCCTGGGGCCTGCGATGAGGATACTTGCAGCTTTGTCGCTGGACGAGCAACCTTCTGAGGAGGAACTCTGTCTTGAAGTGTACTGGACAGGCCGTCCAGCAACAGTTCCGCCCACACCTGACACCGCTCCTTGCTGCAATTGACGACGTCGCTACCTCGCTACCTCGCTACTACCTCGCTACTAGACATTGCGTTTTCCAAAAGGAACATATGGAAAAGATACACTTACGTCGCGGTGGGGCCTTGCGATCAGGATTACTCGCGGTTATGTCGCTGGACGACGAGCAACCTTCTGAGCAGGAAAAGTGGACAGGCCGTCGAGCAGAAGTTCCGCGGAACGTGGCGCGACGGCGCAGACGGGATACCGGTCCTTGCCGCGGTTGGCGACGTCGCTACCTTGAGGAGGCTGAGCAGATCTAATTCGATCAAATCGCATGTATACAGGAGCGGTTCTCAGCCGCATGGACATACAATCTGATGACGCCGGACACATGATAGGTTCCGAGGAAGATTTCCAAAACCAAATTGTAGGTAGAGTATTATATATCTAGACAACTTGAAATTCTACCTTGTGATGCAAATGACTCGTATCAGAATTTAGTTATCTACACTTCTAGCCAATACAAATACAAATACAAGTCACATACACAGGTTGAGATGTCGAAAAGTTTCGATTACAATGTTTAATCAAAGACCTACTTTTTCTGAGATAAGCAGAGTCTGGGTAAAGTTAAACTTCCAACTTCGGATTGATAGAAGATTACTTCTACTTTTGAGAACTCCGAGCCAAGCACTTAGCTTCAGTAGGGTTTTTGTTTTGAGAACTTAAGCTTCAGTAGGGTTCTAGTTTTGAGAACTTTGGAGCCTAGCACAAGTCTAGTGCTAGTAATAATCATTGATATTATAAGACTGGTCGTAAATGTTCCGCGATACCATAATCCAGGACCTGTGTTCTGTTAGGTGTATCCCATCTACAAAATGGTTGGGAAGATGGACGTAAACTTTCTATCAAACCTACGTTAGGGCAGGCAGCTAGTGGGCTGCCCAGCTCATTATATCTCACGGTGTACATTGATGGTTAAGAGGACCTCCTGCACGCGCGAGCGGCGAGAGCTGCATCATGACTCGAGAGGATCTATTTATGAACTCAAGTCTGGGTCAGTAACATCACAGCGCCGATCATGGCAAGATAAGCACCAGTCCATGCCGTGGCATTCTGTACTAGTACTTCGCATTCTGTACCAGATAGAACATGCAGCATTGACATCTGCAACATCAGATATTCGCAAATCCAATGAGTGCCATCGCAACGTTGATCGTCTCATGAGCTCACGCATTCCTGCGCCGTAGCTTTCATGCCTGCAGCAGCAGCTGCAACCCAGTGTCGACTAGTTACAGCTCACGGCCTGGATTGTATCGTCACAGTTGCATTCCGAAGATGGAGGACTGGACTGGCTCTCTAGCTTCGCATGAAGCATTCACAGGCAGCCTTCATCGGAGATATTCATAGTATATTTCTTAGTGTTTTATTCATGTTCATATATAAAATTATTATGATATCTAGTTTTACTATTTACACTATTACCCACACATCGCAAAGTTTGAATGAAAATATTACACTAAATTTTTAATCTCTATAATATTACAAGCTTCACTATCAAACGTCTCTAGAGGAGAGACGTTATACCAGAGATTCCATTGTGAACTAATTGCAAATGGTTGTATATATAATATACCTAATTGAAATCACAGATTTGAGGATATGCTTTGATCTAAGACTTGGTAGTGACATTACAGAGCGTGAAATAAATTTTTAGAAGATATTCAAACATAATTGAAAGACCCTCTCTAAACTTTGATTTTCTATTATTTTCTATTAAGTACAAGATATTATTTCACTATAAAACTTCTAATAATTGTTGTGTCTAGATGCAGTTGTATCCAACTCCTTTCCTATTGATTAAATTACCTTGCACTTGGTCATGAATCAAATCATTACGAAAATGGTCGCCAGATATTGATAGATGAAATGAGTGTAAGAATGGAATATTTTATCAACATATAAAAGAATCTACAAGCATTGTCTTTACCAATTCATTAAAATTTTATAATAAATAAATTTCTTAAATTAAGATAAGGTTTTAAGAAATGGTTTCTCACTGGATGTTCCAAGTGTGGTAAACTATTCGTTGTGGATATTATTACTACAAGTATGGTAGAATCACGTTCTGCAGGTGACAAGCTGAGAACCACACGCGATGTAAAAAGCAGCCACAACGCGGTCACCTCCACAAATTCTACCAGTCTGCCTTCACAACCTTTCTCTTCTGTACCTAAACGCCTCACTATCAACCCAGTATCACCTGAGTATCAGGATGAAGTAGACTTCCGTGAGGTGATCGCACAGAAAATAGAATTGGTAATTTGGTAGTCCTTTATAAGTTAACACATTCAATGATTAATGGCATCAATGACTTAAGTTACCATTGGCATCAGCAGAATTAGTTTATCATAGCAATGATCATAGCATGCTACATGATTTAATGATGTTATTTTCTCAAAACCTCAGTTATTTTCAAAACTTAAGATCATGATTCTATAGAAGAATGGAAAATTTCGCAAAGAACATGACCAACTGAACGGACCGTCACATGAGTGCACTTAAACTGCCTGACCTGCAAATTACGAGATAAGTATCTCCTTTCTATTATGATCATCTAACTGAGTGCAAGGCATACTTAACAAGTTAGCATCGAATGCAGCATCGTCCTAAACTGTAAATGGACATTGTTACCCATACAATTCAATGCCGCAAATCACCAGCCGATATTTTATATCATAAAAGAAACAAACAGTAGCACTTCATTTTTCCAATCCAGCAGAACCTCTACTACCACATTCCTTCACTCATCAAGCTCCAAAACGAGTTACTATGATTCATAATAACGAGGGTATGCGCATTATAAAACAAGAATTCCATGATCTATAATGTCCTGGTGGCGAATTCCGTCCAATATCAACCATATAGTTCCGGCAGATTCGTTCACCCTCGGCTACCTACCCTGATCTACCAAACTAGTTCAAGAATCGCCGGTGTGGTACTATGCTCGCATGCAAAATAAGAATTCTATGCAGCAGTAACACATACAAAATTGCGCTCCATTTGAGAAGCATTTGCACTGCTCCGTGTAGCATATGCATGTGACAACTAATCGCAGCAATCGCAGCCTGTCAAGGCGCCCAAGAAGGCCCAGTCCTTGATGTGATCCCACTTATCCACCGGGTGCCCCTGCGTCCGCTTGATCCACTTCAGAACGCTCGCCACAGCGTCCGCGTCGTGGTAGGTCTGGAGAGCAGGCCGGTAAGACTGCAGGCGCTTCTGCTCCTTCATGCTGAGCCTCATGAGCTCCTTCCCACTCTCCACTTCAAAGCGCGACCCCACGGGATTGGCGTACTCACCCGCCAACACATCCACCATCTGGTCCACCGGCAGCCCCGCCTGGATCCACCGGAACTTGCGAACGTCGCTCCTAGTGGACTTGCGCCACCACGCCGTCTGCTTCCTCGCCAGGTCGCGGCAGTTGTGCTGGAACAGCGCCAGGAACTCCAGAAACCTCTCGTGGCTCACCACGCCCCCTTTCATGCGCGCGTCCAGCAGCAGGTCGATGGACTCCTCGTACCCGATGGCGTCGCGCGCCTGCGGGGCCAGGCGGTGCAACCCCCGGTCGAGCAGGCGCGAAGTCTCCTCCAGCAGCTCCGGGATCTGCACCTCGCAGCGCAGGTCCAAGCGCGGGAATAGGTCCGCGCGGTGCTGGTACAGGAAGTAGGCCTGGAAGTCCAAGTCCCAGCGATCCGGGTCCGCGTCGCCCTCGCCCGTCAGATCCTCGCCCGGGAACGGGTGCGACGTGATGCTCGCCGTGTTGTGCATGTATGTGCGCATGTACATACCCGTGCCGCCAATGACGATGGGCACGCGCCCGCGCGAGAGGATGTCCTCAGTCGCGGTTCTGGCGTCTGCGACGAAGTGGGCGTAGGAGTACTCGACTGTGGGCTGCACCATGTCCATCAGGTGGTGGGGGACGCCCTGGCGCTCCTCCATGGTGGCCTTGGCTGCGCCGATGTCTAGACCCTGGTAAACCTGCACCGAGTCGGCGTTGATGATCTCCCCGCCCAGCTCCTTCGCCAGCTCAATCGAAAGCCGCGTCTTCCCAACTCTGCAGAACCACCACACATCATGCTTAAATTTCTGAGCCGATTGTGACTCGCATATTACTGATGATAAGTATTTCCAGGACTCGATTTTATCATGGTGTGTGAACCGCCTCGTCTATCAGTCAAGCATCAAGGTAGAATAAGTGCGTCTTCTCAGAATGTTACCCAACTGCAAATT
The DNA here is from genome assembly GCA_963971425.1 of Bryoerythrophyllum caledonicum. Lineage (NCBI taxonomy): Eukaryota > Viridiplantae > Streptophyta > Bryopsida > Pottiales > Pottiaceae > Bryoerythrophyllum > Bryoerythrophyllum caledonicum. Next base: position 11,856,302 of record OZ020516.1, on the reverse strand, counting down.
AATCCGAAATGATTTCCAACTCTGTTCACTTTGAACAGAAAAGTAAACCTATCTGAAGTCCGTTTTACGCTTAAACAGAGTAGCGAACCTATCGTGGCGCATGTACTTAGATATGAGTCTTCATCTTCAAGCACAGCATGAATCAAAGGACTCTAGCATAGTTCTACTCGTGTGCAATAGTACTAGACTTTGTGTATTCCAAAACGCAGCAAATGGAAGATATGCACTTACGCGGTGGGGCCTGCGATCAGGATCACTCGCGGTTTTGTCGCTGGTCGACGAGCAACCTTCTTCGGAACTGGGTCTTCAAGCGTGGACAGGCCGTCGAGCAGAAGTTCCGCGGAGCATGGCGCGACGGCGCGGACGGGATACCGCTCCTTGCCACGGTTGGCGACGTCGCTACCTTGCAGAGGCTCCAGCGAGCTTTCTCCGAGTCGGAGACTGCCTGCTTTCTTTGCACCTGGCTGCGGGTGCGCTGACCCAAGTTTGCATGATGATGCAGCGAAGGTGGACTTGAGAGGGAGCACACCAGTGAACAGCGTCAAAGAAGTCGACATATCTGTAGCTGCAGTTACATATTACACACTACTGATGAGAAACCAGAGGACTCCAATGCTAACTCTAGAACCAGAAGACTCCGCAGAACGTCAGGTCTCAGCTAAAGCAGCTTCTCACCTGAAGCAGCCGGAACAGATGCCGAAGTTGTGACTTCGGGAGCGCAGCGCCTTCAGTGAAAATTATGGAAGAGCAGGAGAGAAATGGCAGGTCTTATATTCAGGTTGAGAGAACTGACGACACATGAAGAATCTGAATCTTCACGTTGTAGTCTCGCCCGGTGGATGAGTTTGTGGCTCTTCCGTCGAGGCTTCCCACGTGGATGTACTGTAGGTGATGTGTGCTCCCATGACTAACATCCATTGCACACGACGGACGCATCGAGGCTGAATTCATGTTTGCGACGTCATGTGGATGCCGCCATCATGGTACCATTTTGCGGCAGAGGAGGGTCTTTATTGAACAAATTCGTTCAAATCGCATGAATGCAGGAGCGGTATGGACATACAAATTCATGATGCCGGGCACATGATAGGTTTTCAAAACCAAATTGTTGGTAGAGTATTATATATCTAGACAACTTGAAATTCTACCTTGTGAAATGACTCGCATCAGAATTTAGTTATCTACACGTCTAGCCAATACAAATACAAATACAAGTCACATACACAGGTTGAGATGTCGAAAAGTTTCGATTGCAATGTTCAGTCAGAGACCTACTTTTCTGAAATAACTCTCAAGTAAATGCAGAGTTCGGGTAAAGTTCAACTTTCTACCATGGATTGATAGAAAATTACAGCCATTTTCCCAATCATTATGTAGATTGGGTCCACCTTATAGAGCACAGGTCCTTGATTATGGTATCGTGGAATATTTACAACCAGTCTTGACGGTTCAAAGCTTATTACTAGCACTAGGCTCCAAGTTCTCAAAAGTAGAAGTCTATTGAAGCTCTTAGCTGAGTTACCAAAGCTCTTGCAAGCCAGACCAATTGGCAGGTAGAGGGCCGCCGAGCTCATTAAATCTCAAGGTGTACGTTGATGGTGAAGAGGACCTCCAGCATCATGACTCGGGCGGATCTATTTATTAACGTCTCAAGTCTGGGTCAGTAACACCGCAGGGCTGATCATGGCAGGATAATCACCAGTCCATGCGGTGGCTAGTACTTTGTACCAGATGGAATATGCAGCAGTAACATCTGCAACATCAGATACTCTCAAATCTAATGAGCTCCATCGCGACGTCGATCGTCACATGAGCTCTCACGTAGCTTTCATGCCTGCAGCACGAGCCCAGTGTCGACAAGTTACAGCTCACGGCCTAGATTGCATCGTCACAGTTGCATTCGGAACTTGGAGGACTGGCATGGCTCTCTTGCTTCGGATGAAGCATTCACAGGCAGCCTTCGCATGTTTTACATAGTTGTTTTCTTTGGGCGTTTACAACATCAGTATCAGTCGGGTATTCGAGGGTGTCTGCCTAGTATCACAAAGGTACTATACAGCTCAGGCCACCTGCACCCAAAGACCATAAAAACATGAGTAGATTGTTCAATATAAGAATAAAAAAATAAAAATAAAAGGTGCTCGCAAGAACAACTTGTAAAAGTCACCCGAGTCCCAAATATAATAGGGTATAGGGATTAGGGTTTTGTGCTCCAATATTCTTAGCCTAAACGTCTTGCAGAATGTTTAATTCTGGGGACTGTATAAAAGGAACCTATCATTTCTAAAACGTGCATCCAAGTTTTCACACACATCCAAGTTCAGGCCAAAGTTTTCATTCTAATCGCTCCTCTTCTATTTGTGTTTTTCATGTAAGATCTCACAAGCCCTGATGACTTGTTCGTACCTGAACTTGCACCAGGTTCTTGCACGAGGTTCCAGATGGTGCATCAAATCAGGTCCTATTATACATGTCGTAGTTCTAAAATAAAGATTGCAAAAGGTTATAGTTGATCATGAAGATTATGTTAACTTGGCCATCTCAATTATGCTAGACTCATGAAGAGTAACATTATGAGGTAGAATAACCAACACGGCCCACTTGTTACCAGCTCTAGCCTAATTCTCTTTCGTTTTAAGATGAAGTTGACAGCCCTGAAGTGATGGAATTCAATTCATGAGGTAATGCAGCATCGTGGTGGCTCCGGCTTAACTAGTTGGTGAGGTGACCCCACACGTTTTTGGTAATTAGTACAAAGGATATTCTGTCAGTGCCCAACCCTGCTGTTAGCCTGTTGCATCTTCATTCTCGAAAGCTGCCGTTGTACTTGTATGCCCACATCCTCCCTTTCCTGCCGAAAATGGTATTCGTATGGTACAGTTACATAACTAGCATGTCAATGTGTTCCCATTCTGCTCAAAAAATCTGGAGAACAACGAGCATTCTACACAAACCCCAAGCAACGGTTAGAAGCAACACTAGAAGAACAGGAAAAGCTTCATGAGTGACCTATAGTGGAACATGAAAAATCTCGTACAGTTCTAGAGTTTGACACCTCTATTGCATGATAAAAGAGAGTCAACGGAGAATTTAATATGTTACAAGAAAAAATAAATCACTGTATAGAGTAAAGATTGTTGTATTGAAACCTCCCTCTCCACACTTCCAACTATTGTTCTAATCTTCACCATCATTGTTGTCGTCTAGTCCGTTTTGCTTTTTGGATGTATGATACAAGATCCGCTAAAGTGAAACCAACATGAGCTGTTACAAAATTGATGCTTTGCCAAGGTTTTCGGCCTCGGCCCTCCTTCCTTCACTTAAATAAAGTTATGAGAGCAAACCTATAGACTCCCAGCCAAAAGTTGACTCGATGGATGCAGATACTATATTTATTTCAGTGGGATCATGTAAATGATCCCACTGAAATATTGCAACATAGGTTTCCATATTGCAACTTTTGTTGAGACATGCAAATGTTCGAGCACATCACATGATAGTATGGTCATTTAACAAACTTAGAAGAACTTAGTTTTGTTACCGGAGAATCCAGATATCTGTACCCTAGTCAAGCTTCTTAGTTGATCTTACACTAAATAATCGAATGCCTTTCAAGGAAGAAGTGAACATACCGGAAGATCGAAACTGAAGTTGCATAATCTAAGCACATTAAGCAAGATCTTAAGTGCATTGTGCACATACAATCCCACGTGTATATACGATGGAATTTCACATTGAAGAGCAGATGACAACTAGAACAACTGCTAAAAATATATAACTTGTTGAAGCATGTCAGTGGTTTTTAGCTTGAGGGTTTTGTTGTTTAACTTTTCAATTTTGACAGGCACATAATAGGTGGTCACTTTTTTACGTAATCTATAAATAGCTATACCAATAGTTCATTGTTGCCTAGTTTGCAAACTCTAGAATTTCTGTGGATCTGTGCGCTTCTGATGAATGCAGTGAGACACTGAGCTGTAGTGTGATGGATTCCTAGGAAAGGAGATTTGGTGTGAGCCAAGCGATATTTCCACTGTATATATTTACGTGTAGAAAGTGTTGTTGACTTTTGCAAGTGGGCCTTCCGCATGCACTCTATGTGGGCAAGTTTTTGCAACCCTCCAAAGCAATCCCCCATTTGACCATCAATGCTTTTAGAGAAAGGTGTATATGTTGTACAAATACTCCATCGTCCTTAACCCCTAAAGGACCATTTAACCCTTGGGGGACGATTTTGATTTTGGGCAAGTTCCTAAAATTTTAAAAAAAATCTCTTTTCTTTTTAGATTTTTATTCTAGATTGTCCTTGATGAGAGCTTTGTGGAGGTTTTTTTTCTTATTTGGATTCATGGTTTGAAAGTTAGTACCACTCAAAGTTAGAAATGGGGACTTTGGGCACCTCCTAAATTTTGCTAGAAGTTTCTATTGACATTGGGATTTTTCATACACATAGAGAATATCACATTTTTCATACACATAGAGAATATATTCTTTTAAAATATCAAAAAATATTTCTTGTCTTATTATAAGAAAACATTTTAACTCAAGTCAAACATTTTTACACATTTCACGCAAGCAAGGAAAAAAACTTCATCTTTTCTACATAGAACCTAGAGATCTTCATGTTTTTAACTTTTTTTTTTTCAACAAAAATATGTGATGAGAACCTTCATATTGGCTATTTGGATTATCATTCTAAAACATATTAAGTTCACAAAAACATAAGACATGAATTGACAATTTCTGAACCTCCACTCCTTGCACGCTTGTTTCATAAATGCTACACCTCTTCTCTACCTCTAAAAATTGGTGTACACAAAACTAACATCATGTTTAACACAATGGTAATGGATTTAAACCTTGTGTAATGCAAAAATTTGATACTAAGTGAAGTCAAAGTCTATTGATCCATTGAATGTAAGGAAGAAAATTAACCATTTGGTTGACTTCAAACACAATAATCTTTCAATCCATGCAGTCAAAGTTTTTGAAATTTTGTGAGTATGTTACTTAGTAAGTCTTAATTGAGATCCTACGGTCAAAACTATAAATGTAAGGTTTTATTTCCTTCCTTACTTATTGTACTAGAATCAGCAATGAAGTGTTTATGGTGTGAAATTGTCACGGTTCTTTATGGGTTAAAAGGGTTAATATGATTAAGAAGGAGTGAACTTTTTGAAGTTGTAGAATTTGACAATTACTACCTTGTCTCTGGAAACATCAGTTGCTATATCAGATGGTTATTGAGATTTGTTGACGTTCAGGACAAAAGTCTCTGGATGTTTTTTGTTAATTAGGTTTTACTTTCTCGTCCTCATATTCTCCTCTCTTGTCACTTCTTTAGAGCATCTCCACCTCTAGCAGACAATTATCCACGCCTAGGCGAAAAATGCTGGAGTGAAGCGGACACGCTTGAGATTTTAGGGTGTCGATTCTACACCGCCACCGGAAAGAAAGCTGCAAGCAAGAGCCGAAAAGCCAAAATTTTGACTGAGAATAACGCATTTCGTTTGAGAACGTCACTTTCCGGTTGGAAACTCAATGATCTATAGTGATCTGCGCATACGACGGTCACAGCATGCATCTGCTGACACATGGCAGAAGAAGATTGGTTTGTTGGGACGGGGAATTATTGAGTACGCACAGGGAATGGGTGATATCAGGTGTCCCTTGGAATGCGGAACAACAAAACGACGGAGCGAGACCCCGGGATGGCGCATGGGTGGGGCGGTATTTTATCATTTGAGCAAAAAAGCGGCAAATTTGTCGGGGCCCCGTTCTCCGGTGGAGATGCTCATTGCTCTTAGTATGTCTTTATAGTGTAAACACATTGGTTTTTTCCACTATTGCTATTCATGCTGGAGTACAAGTATCACGGGCGGGAGAGATGAGTAAGGAGTAGCTCCGTGTTTCCTGGTGAGGAGGGTTCAAAGTGTTAGACAAATTTTGGCCCATAAGGCAGTAAGAGGTGTTGGGCCTTATTGCAAGCCCACTTATGGAGGTCATTATTTGTTGAAAGGTGTTGTGAGCATTCACATGTGTTGGGACTAGGACTTTGGAACAGATTTAGATGGATTCTTGCAAGAAGGCTGTTAGAGATGGGTTGCTATGGTTTATAAGGTAGATCTGGAGCGGGCCCTTGTGTTGGACTAGACCAGTAGCAACCGATCCACTGCCTTCACCACAAGATCCAGATCTGAACTAGGGAAGGTACTCACACACCATACACTTGAACCAGCCGAACCAGGTCACATCAAGCAAGAGTGATGGTGCACAAGATCAATAGAAGCATGCAAGGAAAACACAAGCAAGGTCGAAACAGCCGCCAGCCACCAAGACTTTCAAGACAATTAGATACTCTTTCTCCTTCACTCATTTGCCTTTCAATCACTTACAATTGTTGCTTCCATGTTCATATCTATTGTATAATCAGTACACATGCACAGAGTATGCTGCGGCCGCACCAAAGTCACGAGGAAAGGGTTACGCAAGACCCAATCAGGAAAGACACAACCCCCCCAACTCGCACCAACCAACACCCCAACATTGAAGATAAGAAGGCTAGCAGTCCACTGCAGCAACTGCCCACCAACAATTGGCCAAAGCAGCATCAAAAAAACTACAACAGCCGGCGGGAGCAGCAGCGGACCAGCAACAAGCTCAACTCCAACACTTCAACTACCTGCACCAAACAAAACAAGATCAACCGCTTACCAAGACCAACATCACGAAACACAACCACAACTCCAAGGACACACCATCAAAATCTTGGGATCCCATAGCTCCAACCAAGAAGAACAAGACTCCAAGCCAAATCCAAGACACAACCAAACCGATCTTCACTCAACAAGAGAGCTGGTGCACAAGCACAAGAGACCAAGGCGCAAGACTCACAATCAAGGAAGAAACAATCGCCAACCTCCAAGACACTCAAGACATGCAGATACTCTCTCTCTCTTACCTATTTGCATTTCACTCATTTACTATGACTACTTTCACACATGTATTTATTGCACAATCAATACACAGACACAAAGTAGGATGCGGAAACAACAAAGACCTACGGAGGGGGAGACACAAGATCAAACCAAGAAGAACGCTTCTACTTCAATATGCATCAATCAGCACTACAAAGAAGACACTGAGAAGGCCAGCAGCCTACAGGAACAGCTGACCACCAGCAACTGGCAGCAGCAGCAAAACAGCAGTGGGAGACAACAACAAAGGTCCACCAGAAAGGTCAACTCCAACACTCCAGCTACCTGCACCAAATACAACAAGATCAGCTGCTTGACAAGACCATCATCACCAAAAACAACAAAAACAACAACAACAACCCACCAACGAAGACCCGAATATCAAAGCCACCACCAAGAAAAACAAGACTCCAAGCTAAAAATCAGGTACGCACAACTACAGGTAAGCCCTCACATGCCTATCTCATGGTTTCCCTTGTGCTTTCTTCTTCCACCAAAATATACTAACAACTGCAGCAGAGTAGTCACCACCCTTGCCACCAGCAAATTCCAACGGCACCAAGATCAAGTTGTCATCAAAGCCAACAAACCACACGTCAAGAAAACCGAGATTAGACGAAACCCTAATGGCGACATCCTCAAAAAAGACCAAATGAAGAACACAGACAGCTCAGATCCAAAACTCAACTATCAAGATCCAATCGCGCGGCCACCACCATCACACAACCCTAGCTGCCAGCAAGGTGTAAGAGAAATGCATCCAGCATCAACAGACAATTTCATCACATTTCCAGAGTCATCAGCAAGGTATATAACACTTCAATCCCCCTTGAAAAAATGCCTTTCTTCTTATTCACCCCACACCCCCTTTGCTACACTCACCACCTCCTGGGTGAGAGCACCCCCAAGTTGGGGAGACACCGCACAGCACCCACGACGCACTCAGGCACTGCACGAGGATTCTCCACCCACCGTTTCGCAAGCACCACAGGAGTTAAGACTCCAAGGAGGAAGTTCACCGCCTGGCCCCTCCCCACCCGTCCAGGAGCAGACAGCAGCGAAGAAGCGCCGCCATTCTCGTCAAAGCTGCGGGCACCGAAGGAGCTCAACAATAGTGCACCCAGCACTTTCAATCTTCTACAGTGGAGCATCTCTTACCTTGTTTTCTGACTTTTTGTTTCCATCTCATAATCCTTGCAATATTGTTTCATATATATCGTTGATTGTAAACCTGATCTACAGACTTTACCCACATACTAACTATCTCTACCTGATTCACACACAGATCAACACCTACAGCGGAAACTACAGGACGCACAAATACAAGACCACGCAAGAGCATCGAGACAGCCTAAGATCAAATAGTTGGTATGAAAGCCCACCTCCGTTAGCTGTAACTCAAAGAGGTGACCCCCACAACATTATGCAGCAGCTCGACATCCCTGAAAGTCGCCACAAATCGCCGTTTACACCTGCGTCGAAGGCCAACAGACCCACCATAAGTGGAGATTGGGAGTACCCAAGACCGACACACCAACTCGAAGGTGCGGCCGACCACACAGGACCATCACAACAGCTTGTAGGTAGATCCGTCCACATAGATTCATCGCAGCAGCTTGGAGGGATGGCCGTTTACAGTAGGGCAGCACATCAGGCAGCACACAAAGTGAGTGCGCGCAAATCAGAGAACGAACTCCAGCGGGCAGGAGCAACCACACATACGGAGTTTCTGCAGCCGTTATACAATGTATGCCAGTCGAAGGGCGAAACTCAGCCGCGAAAGCACAAGCGTAAAGGGTGGTCAAGATATTCACTCCAGCCGGTGGGAGAAGCCAAACAGCGCAAGAACGAGATCGAACCCAGGAGAGGGTTTCCACAACAGCCGCACAAGGAAGAAGGTGGGGCTACGATACGCAAGGCAAGATCTGCCGGAAGGGCAGGGTCCCTGAACAAGTCGAAGGAAGGAGATTGGGCGACCGGGTCCACAGGCAAGAAGGTGCGACTGGATCCTCAGTCTCGCTTCACCAAGCCGAAGAGGAGTCCGCCTAAACAACGTCATCACAAAAGCGTGAAGGTGCGGCCGCCTAACGGCAGCCAGAAGGAGGGGCCAAGCGGCGCAAGTGTAGGCTTAAGCCTATACAAAGTCCAAGGTTTCTACATCAATCGGCGGACACAGCTTCACTGCAGAAGTGCGAGTCCGAACAAGGTATAGGGTTTCAGTACCAGCCGCGCAAGAGAGAAGGGAAAGCTTAGCGGCGCCAGCCTGAAGGAAGGGCAGGGTTCCCACACCAATCGGAGGGAGGGGCTAAGCTGCGCTAGCATTGGTTTGAACGAAGGGCAGGGCTACCAAGCGAGGCAAAGTGTGAAAGAAGACTGTTGGGGCTAGGGGTTGGGACCAATAAGTCCCTGCAACAGGAACTCGAAGGTCGAACCCAAGAACGACAGTAGGATATGGGCCCAAAGACTTTACTACAACGGACTGATCTCAACTAGTCTTGGAGACCACTGCACCATTTTGTTAACACAGCTAGCTAATCCTTGGTGCCTCAACATCAACAGAAGGAAACAAGAGAATGCCCAAGGTACGAATTGGTACTATTGCACCCAAGTGGAGACTACACAATCAGGTCAATATCTCCTATCACTTCCTTTGCATTCTAGTCTCTTTTGTAACCATTGAGTTTATTATGTAAACCTATGGACATGTACACATAATTCAATATTTCTTTTTTGGGGAGGTGACCACTTTTATGGCACCTCTCATGGCCGTGTATGTGCAAATGTCACTAAACTTTACTCCTCTAAACTAGAGTTAGATAATAGAGGTCAAGTTAACTCCTTGCATGTCATCTTCATTGTGAACTTCTATTCCTTCTTGATCATTCCAACTTCACCAAGCTCTCAATACATGTTGAGAGGAGAAGTTGAAATCAAGGTAATAAGGGGAAATGCTGTAGAAAAATTGCACACTTCACCTAGTAACACTTCTATTCTTGCTATCTACAGTATGTCTCAACTCCAAGCTACGGTGACCCCCTCCAAGCATTTGTTTGTTGAAGTCCTAGAAGGAAACCCATGTGATGTAAAGGAAAATCAACAAGATATAGTTGTTGCAAGTACCACCTAGAAAAAAATGAAGGCAACAAGTTTGCCTTGCACCAAATTCTGGTTAGGTTACCACACTATGAATATTCTTGCAAAAAAGAATGGGAGTCCAAAGGTACCCATGAATGCTTTGGAAGATTTGGTCAAGTTTGGTCTAAACACAAAAGAGGCAGTAGAAAGCATTGAAGCTATGCCCTCTTTCCCATTTGTCCCCCAAGCCGAATGGCCCTCAAAAAGGGTTGATGGAAAGCCCGGCAACCACTTCAATCTCACCCAACTCCCTAGTGAAGTTGAGGTGGATGAAGATGGCTTTGCCCTGGATTACCAAGTTTCAATTCATTTTGAACTTGGTGACGAGATATGGGCAAAAGACGTGGTCTTAGACATGATAAAGACTCGTCTCAAAAATATGGGAATTCGGACTCGGACCCGCATAGGAGAGCCAATAGCTATCTTCTGCTACCACCAATCCGAAAATTGAAATGGGGTTTTCAAATTGCATCTAAAAAACCCGGAAATTGATGGAAAGGAGTTATTGCAAGGGGTAAGGCCCTTCATTCTCACCTTGAATGAAGGGATCCCACACCAAGGCAAAGTATGCAAATCATATGATGCCTTGGCCTTCTCCCATCTATTGTCGGTGAAAATTTCGGGCCCTAATCTCGCCAATAGAGAAGCATATGATTTGCACTCCGAAATAGAAAACGATAGTTTTGCTAGAGGATATGATTTTGAAGTAACGGGGGTGGAGAAGAAAGGGTTTGCTGAGTTTGCATGGGTCAAAACCCCTTCCCCGGAACAAGCAGCCAAAGTAAAGGATTACAAAATCTCATTCAACAATGAGATCTTCGTGCCTATCTTTGCAACCCGGAAAATAGATGAGGACGAGATAGCCAAAAAGAATTGTCTAATTTTGATTGCTAAAAATCTAAACAAAACAAAAAACGAAAAAGAATTAGTGGATGGGATCAAGTCCATACTCGGGGAAGGGAATGTGGTAGATACATTCTTCAAACTCGAATATGGACGACATGTCGGCACTTGTAACATTGAGTGTCTAAATGCAGCGGTGTATAAAAAATTTGTCAAACAAAGTAAAAAACTACATGGAAAATACATCATGTTCACTTCCCACCCCAAAAGTTTGGACGGTAGTAACAAACCAAGTGTCGAGGAATTGACAAGACTAGGTTTTACGGATGTTAACTCGGCAGTAGCTAACGCGGTAATTGCCATGGAAAATGGCCCAAACAATGGCAATGGCATCACTCTACAACAACTTCGGAAAGAAATGAAAACCATGAAAGGGGAAATTGTGGAAGAAGCAAGACAGTACGCGGACATGGTACAAGCGAATACGGTCAATCCCTTCGAGGAAAAATGTCGACGCTCCGATCCCAACTCATTGCAACCATTATGGCAGCGGAAACACAAGCATCGGAACGTGAGCAACGTGCTATTGAAAGCAAGATGGACATGTCAAACTAATAGCGTCAAACAATGCTGTAATAAATAAGAATATAGTATATATTTATACTACAACAATAATAACCATTATAATAATAATAAATATAGTATATTTATATAGTATACAAAACAACAACAACAACAACAACAACAACAACAACAACAACAACAACAACAACAACAACAACAACAACAACAACAACAACAACAACAACAACAACAACAACAACAACAACAACAACAACAACAACAACAACAACAACAACAACAACAACAACAACAACAACAACAACAACAACAACAACAACAACAACAACAACAACAACAACAACAACAACAACAACAACAACAACAACAACAACAACAACAACAACAACAACAACAACAACAACAACAACAACAACAACAACAACAACAACAACAACAACAACAACAACAACAACAACAACAACAACAACAACAACAACAACAACAACAACAACAACAACAACAACAACAACAACAACAACAACAACAACAACAACAACAACAACAACAACAACAACAACAACAACAACAACAACAACAACAACAACAACAACAACAACAACAACAACAACAACAACAACAACAACAACAACAACAACAACAACAACAACAACAACAACAACAACAACAACAACAACAACAACAACAACAACAACAACAACAACAACAACAACAACAACAACAACAACAACAACAACAACAACAACAACAACAACAACAACAACAACAACAACAACAACAACAACAACAACAACAACAACAACAACAACAACAACAACAACAACAACAACAACAACAACAACAACAACAACAACAACAACAACAACAACAACAACATCAACAACAACAACATCAACAACAACAACATCAACAACAACAACATCAACAACAACAACAACAACATACATCAAAAAAACAACAACCACCCATCTACACATATCCTATTCGCCATAATTACCACCCTCCACCCTTCAATAAACGAATACAATATCATTAACCAACATTCTACCAACACAAATCCTACACACTGGACAAATATATTACTAAACACCCTATCTTCTCTACAGAATCCCCCCGAAAGACATATAGATACACTTCACCCATACACTAAATTCCTAGAGAATAATCAACACCTTACGACACACAAAACCTCTCTGCACAATGACCTACATAACTTTATTCATAGCCAAACCCCACCCCCTTCTCCCGACGAACTACAACTAAAATTTCCCTACTTCCCGCACAAACTTATCCTTGAAGCTCTTAGATGCTTTGAACCAATTCATGATTACACGCACCCCACTCCGGCGCCCATCTACATTCCCCCTCCACTCTGTAATCACGACACTACAAACAATAGTAACACATACATTACTACTTGGAACGCCTCAACATTAAATACTGCTTTACCATGCATCCACAACCTAACCACCCACACCAACACACCACCCGTCTTAATTGCCATACAAGAAACAAAAATAACCGCTACTAAATCCACAAAATACATACAAAAAATATTCCCGGATTATAAACTTATATTCAACAATACTCATTCTCTCACACGATGTATACAACAACGAAGGCCATATACACCGGCAAGAGGAGGACTACTCATGCTCATACACCAATCATATGCCTTCCCTGGGAACATTACTAAAATCCCTACCCCGGCTAATATATCACCATATCTTCAAATCATTGAAATTACTAATCGACCCTCCAACCATGGCTCATTCTTCACCTATACATGCCTTCACACATAGAAGACTCTAGGCTTATTCCAGAGATCCAAAACGCCATCACTTCACAAATAAATACACACAATAACCATACAATAGTACTTTGTGGAGACTTTAACCGGGATACCGCCCTTATTGGACGACAAAACGGAGAGGTTCTCACCCCCCTACTCGACATAGACTATCAATGGCAAAATTATACAGAAAATCTAGAATTACATTTAATCAAACCGATATACAATACTCCCGCCAAGGTGGACTCAACTACACACAAACTAGCTTAATCGATGGATTTTACATTAAAACACCTAACCACACCCAATATACATCGATCACCAATACCACAACCAACCTAAACTCGGACCACTTCCCAATCCAACTAAACATACCTCACAACACCCTTATTAGTAGACCGCCCACAACCAACAACTCAAATGATATAAAAATACTAAACCCCATCCCTAAAGAAAACCTTGATAACTTTAACACAATATTCTTTGAAAAAAACTCAACACTAATAGACTCCCTTACAGATACTCTTTCTAACCACCAACACCTCACACACATACAATGGCAAGAAGCTTGCACGACTCTTGACAAAATTATTAATGAAATTTCTAATACACTAGAAAAGACTTGTAAAGCGCCCCAAATCCCACAACTCACACCTAGAACCTCGAAACAAGGGGGGTACCTCCCAAGAAAACTAGCTAAAATATGGAAACAACATCTTGTCACATACCACACTATTCGCAAAACAATTCATATTGCTAAAACTAACCAAAATTGGCGAACCCACCCCATAATCTCCGAAATACAAAACATCCGTCACCCCCCAATTCCACAAATACCACTACCCAACACCAATCACGAAGATTGGCTAATAGACATTGCAATCATTGCAAAAACTGCCAACAAAGAAGCTCGGAAAATCACTACAAAATATGCAAGAGAATGTGTAAAAAAAGCCATTTCTAAGTATCGTCAATTATACGAAACTAGCCCAAAAAAGATCAATAGAAAAGTCTTTAACAATAACACAAACATGCCACTAGACTGCATCCTAGATCAAAACAATAACATTTTAACCAACCCAGTGGACATCGCAAACAAAATACATTTTCAACAATCTATAAACAATAGACCAACCACCCCCCCATGTCATTACCAACCACAACACCCACCAACGTGCACGTGCGGAGCTAGGCAATACCCGTGGCATGATTTGGATGGATTTACCATTGATAAAAGAGGTGAACCAACAACACCTCTCCACACATACTACAATAGAGACACATATAACATGTGCCTAAAAAATCTAGGAACCAACAAAGCTCCCGGCCCGGACCATGTACCTAACTCAATTCTAAAAAACATGCCCCCAAGATTCCATGATCTTATATCATTATTTTTCCTTCATTGTTACAAACAAAAATCCATTCCTGCATCTTGGAAAACAAGCCTAACAATCTTATTATACAAAAAAGGCAACCCATCTGTGCTACCTAATCACCGACCTATTGCCCTAGCTAACACCATTTACAAATTATACACGAGCACACTAACATCATTATTATCGGCCTACGGGGAAAAACACCAAATATTACACGAAAGCCAAGAAGGGTTTAGAGCCGAAAGAAGTACCACACGACAACTCCAAACCATTATTGCCGCTCTTGAGGATGCAAAATTCACTAATAAAGACATTTACATACTTTATATTGACTTCAAAAACGCATTTGGTTCCATTGACCATCCTCGATTGCTAGCCGTTATGAGTGATCTTGGGTACCCAGAAGACGCAGTTACACTAGTTGGAAATATATACTCCCAATCTACCACTAGATATGTCGGAGAATTCTTTGGTAAAACACGCCCTATCCCCATCCAACGTGGTACCATCCAAGGCGACACATTGAGTCCATACCTCTTTATTATTTTTCTTGAACCTCTACTAAGATGGCTTCAAAGAGGCAATAATGGATACACATTTGGTACCTCTAAAGTCACCATAAATTCGGCCGCGTATGCCGACGATCTAGCAGCCATCTCCGGACGTCTTAAATCACTCCAAATTCAATTAGACAAAATAGACAAATTTTGTTTATGGTCCGGAATGGAACTTGGGGTCCAAAAATGTGCCGTAACCGGATGCCCAAACAAATCCAAAATAAATCCGACGGCCTTCAAAGCCCTTATCCAAGCTACCAATATCCAATACCGTAACCAACCAATTCCGGTACTCAACCAAAACCAACCATACATATACCTTGGAATAAACCTAGTTCCATCCTAAAATGGAAAACTCAAATCCACGTTACTACTACAAAACTTATTAAACAATGCAATGAACTTACACAATGCCCGGCCACATTGCAACAAAAAATAAAAATGATTGATACCGTCATACGACCAGGTATCTCATATAGTTTTTATGCGGTTCCTTATTCCATGCCCGCCATAAACAAACTTGATAAAAATATCACAGCCATACAAAAGAAAGTATGTGGACTCCCTAAATGCACGCCCAATGTCATAACACAACTCCCTCACGAACTATTCGGATTAGAAGCTTTTTCCCTCAAAAATGCCTATCTACGATGCATTGGAGAACAACTCCAAAATGCACTTAATGACGAGGGACAATTAGGCCTAATTTACAGTGGACTCCTTCGGCACATCCTTGCCATTTATGGAGGTGCACAATACCTCCAAAGAATGAAAAAAACTGATTGTCTTCGGTCTCCTATTACCCGCACACTCTTTCTACTCAAAACAGAAGGTCAAACATTCCTAAAAAGCACACTCGATGATTTCCTACTAGGTCCCGCACCGCTTGAACAAAATTGGGCAAACGAAATACATAATCTCCCTAGACTTGACCGACAATTATCCGCCAAACTCCTACAAAAATTGTTTTCCGTAAACATTACCAACCTAAAACAAATTACACTACCAAATGGAACACAACTTATGGACGACAAGAGCTACAAAACATTCTACGGTACCCCTCACAAATTAATAAAAAGTGCATTGAATATTGCTAAACAACTATTTTGTCAACCTCCATGCCTTCCTGAATGTCCGAACCCTTGCACTACTCACGTCCCACCTTATACACTCAAAGACCCGTACATCACTAGTCACAATGACACCCTTCCCAACATCAATCTCCCAGTAATCCCCCAAACCCGCCACACTCACGACCATATGCCCCTCCACCACATATATTAAAAAACTCTTCCATGTACCCAATAAACAACATAACCGCGCACAAATATAAAAAGTATATTGACTCCAACAACATAAGCAAACAACACACGTCATACCTATGCCATTGGTCCCACAATAACATCACCTACACCAAATGGCTCCCGCAAAGAAATCTTTTCCCTTGGCACAACCCAAATGCTTCCTTACATAATACAGAAATCCTCACACAATACTACCTTAAAACTCAAAACAACTATTACTTGAATATCATACAAATACACCATCCCCAAGCACAACTTCGAGATAAAAGATTCGTCACGCCACCTCTTATTATCCCCCTCCTCAACATTTCTACAACCGAATGCAACCCCGAAACTGACATACTAGCACAAACAAATTCAATCAAAATACAACAAGACAATGCCCACATATACGAAGTTAATGGTAGGCACCTAATAACCATACCACTCGATAGACTACAATGGTTGTGGAACCAATACTACAATGGTTGTGGAACCAATACCACAATGCACTTAAATCCCCCATCAACATTGAACCAATACCCCAAACATTTGAAACCGAAATTGTTTGGCTATACCAAAGATATAAATATCGTATACCCAAAAATGACCCCCTTAAAAATGCACATTATACATTACCCGATCCAATCTTAGACTACCTTATTACATCTCTAAGTATCACACATTCATACTTTTCATCTCCCGTTACATGCTCCACAAAAATCTCAAAATTCTACTCTCCATTCGAACGTGATAAGATTTTTGGTTCTCTTGGTAAAGCTTTTGACTATAGATGGAGCGGAATAGGCCTTGCACACCCTCACAACGAAGAAGAAGCACAACAAGCAACACATTGGGCACGCCTAGCGGCAAACAATGATCCCAACCACAACATCAACATTATTATTATTCCCGACACTAATTGGTACCACAACTCTAACTCACACTTAGGCCCATTCCCAGACTCTCACATCATAGTACTGTTTGAAGCGGACTCCATGATTTACAAAGAACCCACTATACCACTGCAAATGCAAACACCCCGCCTTGAACCAGCAACCCTACGTATCCTATGCATACATCACCAAACCCGAGAGATAGGAACTCCGGAAAACCTCACTCATCTCACTTTGATAGCAAAAAATCTAAATGTGGGAGTCTAAAACTCCCACTTGGTCGCCCCTACAAAAAAAAATTAGTTAAAATAGGGTTTTTAGTATTAGTTAACTAGAAAAATAGTTAGTATTGTGTGAAATTAGATTAGATAGCGAATAGAGAAAATAGGGAAATGCTTAAGTAGTTAATTAGGTTTATAGTGGTGATAAAACCAGGTCTTAAAAGCACTAATTTAAGTCCCGGGAAACAATTTCAAAAGAGTCCCGAGAGATATCCCGGGACGTAAGTCTAAAATCACCACTTAAATCTAAATTAACTAGTTGAGTTTAGAAGGTAGTTAGAAGTAGTTGAGTTCTAGATGCTAATTCTTGTTTGAATTAGTAGCAGTGGTAGAGAAAAGAAAAGAAAAGACAAAAAAGAAAAAGATAAAAGAAAAAGAAAAAGAAAAGAAAAAGATTCCAAAAATTTAAAAATTTAAAATTTAAATTTAAATTTAAAAAATACATATCCGGGTATCAACCCGGGTATGAACTAGCCCGGGTACCAACCCGGGTATGGGCTGATACCCAGGTACCCGGGTATCTCCAGCCGTCATGGTCGGCCTCTCTCTCCCCGAAATTTCACCTGTCCTCTCCAGAAACTCTTTCCCCCCTCCAGAACTCTTCTCTCCTCCCCCTCCTTCTCTAAAAATCTCCCCCCCCTCAAATTTTCTCCTCTATCTCCCTATCTAGTTCTCTCTCTCATAGGTTCTCTCTCTCTCTCTCTATTTTGTCTTTTTGGAGTTGGGGTTTGAAGAAGTAATCAAAGGAGTGAAGAAGAGGTGGTGCAACAAGGAGGAAAAAGAAGAAGGAGAGGAGGCTTTTCAAGTGTCTTGGAGGTGCGCGGACTAGGGTTTGGTGGAAGAGGTGCGCGAGCTACGGTTTGGTGGAAGAGGTGCGCGAGCTAGGGTTTGGTGGAGATTTTAGGGTTTTGTGGAAGTGGAGGAGATTTGTGGCCGAAGCGAGAAGATAAAAGAGACAAAGGAAGGAGGTTGTGGGTGCAACAACAAAGGTGACTCTTGCGCATGTTGGGTTTCTTTTGTTTGTGAGAATTTCTTGTTTGTGAGTCTTTTCCTCTCTTGTCTACCGGGGTGACTCCCCGGTAATATCCTCCCCGGTCTAGAGAAAAAAAAGTCCTCCCCGGGGACTTCATCTAGATCTCATTGTATTGTTTACATGTATAGTTGTTGTCGATTGTCCTAGCCTTGTGGCAAGTTTTTATCTTGAGTTGTCTCCCTCCTCATACCATTTTAGGTCTTGCCCACAATTCCTATCTTTTTCCCGGTCTTCCCGGTCAACCGGGAAGAACCTCTTTCTAAGTCTTTGTCTCCAAAGTCTTCTCCTCGTTATCATTATATGTGACCTTGTGTTGTTAGTATGTTGCTAGATGTGTGAGACACCCATATCCACATACTCTAGCAAAGTGTTCCGGAGTTGTCTACCGGTTGACCGGTAGACTTGTGTTTCCGGGCCGGACCGGAGTTTGTGATAAGTTAATAGGGAGATTGGTGGAAGTACAGGCACTTCAAGAATTCTGTCCACCCCGGACAACATGGCTCTACCGGTGTCGCTGACTCTTTCGAAGAAAGATCCAAACAAGTGGGAGGAGACTCCGAAGGGCATACAGTTGGAGGAAGACCTCATCCGGATGGGGTGTCAGGGGTTTTACGAGAAGCCGTGGGTATTTCAGAAGAGACATGCGATGTCAGAGTTGCAACCTCCCGGGAACTCCCGAAGAGCTTACCAAGCAAATCACCGGTCTTGGACCGTGGACGTGTGGCGCGAAGTATACTCTCTTCGTCAAGAGAGTGAGTGGTCAGCCGCAGTCAACCGGGAGCTGTTAGAGGAACACGTATCACAACCTTACAACTCTTCAGAATGCTACCGGAGCGACCACTTCACGAATCACCGGTTGAAAAGGACGGTTGAGTTTCTAAACCCAATCCTCCATCCCAACCGTCGTGAAAGAGTCACGGCCCGGTTGGCCACTGCCTATATCGAGGCATTTTTCAAAGAATCCTCCCCGGATTGGAGATCCTTGTTGGAAGAGGCAATCTTGCCTCAAATCCGGGTGGTTCGACAAGGTGGAGGCTCGAAGACTTTTCTGACCTCCTATCTCATGCATCTGTATGAACACCACCATTGTCTGGACCCGGATGAGCAGAAGATGTGGAGAGATGCGATGGGTCCTTTAGATCAACCTCCTCGGGGCCCTCCTCAGCAACCGGAGACCCGGTTGATATTACCGGTAACTCCCGGAGATCCTCTGCAACCGGAGGATCCATTGACTCTACCGGGGACTCCCCGGGAAGCTTCCTCATCTCAAGCAATTCCAAGGAAGGAGAGGACCTCCCGGTCTCACCGGGAGAGACCACCACAACCAACCGGGGCATCCAAGAAACTTACTCTCGTGGAGAACATCTCCAAGTTCTCCCGGGAGGTGACCTGGGAGATCCAAGAGATGGAGATGGAAGTAAAGGAGGCAAAGAGTTTCAAAAGGACTCTTCGGAGGATCTTTGAAGTGGAGGACAACCGGGAGATCTTACCGGTAGCCCGGGAGAAGTTAGACCTAGTGACCAAGTTGAAGAAAGATCTCCGGGCCGCTCAGAAGGAGATCCGAGACTCGAAGGCGCAGTTCCAAGAGGCCATCCTATTATTGACCAAGAAGCTTGCCAAGCGGCCAAGTGCCACTACACCGTTGCAAGACCGGGGTTCACCCCAGAAGAAGAGGAGATTGGTCCACACCAAATCTTCTTCTTCGGAAGAAGATGGTCCACCTGTTCAAACACCGGTGAGTAGGATGGATTCCCCACCCTCCAAGGAGTGGGGTGTGAAGGTCTATGAGAGAAGAAGAAACCTCCCGGTAACTCCTACCAGGAAGGAACCGGTAGACCTCCCTTCCTCAACCCCGGAGCCCTTGGTGGAATCTTTTGTGGCCATATTGATTGAGCTTAAGGAGACTCCACGTGTATCTATAGATACACCCAACCTTCCGGTGGATACCGCCACTCCACCGGTAGACCTCCCGGTGGATATTCCCAATCCACCGGTAGACCTCCCGGTTGAGACATCCGACCTCCCGGGGGATTCTCTTGACCCTGTTGGTACTTCCAGACGTGGTGACAATCTCTATACGTCTCAACCGGAAGAGTCTTCCGGTTGAGTCTTTGTTATATGTTATGTGTTGATTTACCTCACCGGTTGGTGAGAAGTCGTTTTAAGTTGCTAGAATTACACACTAGGGTGAGAGTAGTGATGTCGATGGGGCACCATTGCGCACCCGGTCACTACCACTTGAGTGGTTTCTCCGGCTACTTATTTTTGTTAGGAAAAGGTTCACCGGTTCCGGGACCGCCGGACCGGGAGTCTTCCGGTCTATCGGTCTTCCAGTTTACCGGTCTACCGGTAATCCGCCGGTGACTAGGCTACCCTTGATTTTAGGATCTAGATGCCGTTTTGTCTTTTAGTGGAGCTACTTTTGGAGGGTAGCTATTGACTTTAGTGCACCTCCTAAATGCCGTTTCGTCCTTTTGCGGTCTAGTTTTGGAGCGTAGCTATTGACTTTAGTGCACTCTTTAGATGCCATTTCCACCTTTTGGGGATCTAGTTTTGGAGGGTAGCTAGTGGCCTTTGTGTACTTAAGGGCTTTGGGCTCTTGTGTTATGTACTCTTCTCTTTGTTGATCTCCTTGTGTCTTGCCTTCATTGCTTGTGTCTAGAGTCTTTGTTGAGCTTGTGTGAGTAGACCGGGAGAGGGTTGAGTCCTCCTAGTGTATCTTTGCTAGGTGTGCAAGGTTGTGACTTGTTGTGTGTTAAGTGATTGAGTGTGAGTAGAGACATCCCGAGGGGCTAGGATATCCGGGTTAGATAGGTAGAGTGAGGTCCGGGACTTGTGCTCTAGACTTTTCACCGGTGGGACCGGGAAGAGTTGCTTTATCGAATGGGATCCGGAAAGCCCACGGCTATTTATGATAGCCTCCCTTAAGTGGAAAGTGTTCGGATTGGTGGGGAGTAGGGGGTGACATCCCCCTTCTCTTGGTACACCGGGAGACATCCCGGCTAAGCCTGAGTCCGGTGAATTCTGGGATTATTACCCTTGCAGTGGATGAGTTCCGACGATCCCCGTGGAAGGTTGTTTTGCTCATATGATTTGCTTAGTACTAACTTGTTGTGAGTCTTGTATCTTCTTGCTTTGATTCATTGGGTGTGGTTGTAGTTGGAACCCGGGCTTGCATGATCGGTTTACCGAGACAAGTTCCCGGTAGATTGTGAAGACCGGTTAACCGGCTGCGATCTTTTTAACTCTTTCAAGGTGTAGGGTTAGATTGTGGATATTGTGGCCTCTGGACTGCGAGAACGGAGGGCAGTGACTTTCCGGGCACTGTAAAAACTTACCGGAAATCTACTCTGACGCTCAACAGAGTTTAACTGAAACACATTTGGTTACTTGTTATCGGTGACTAAGGTACCGGGGAAGCCATCCTCCGGGATGTGCCGAGGTATTATGTGTGAATTATTGTTAAGATTTAAAGAGTTTGATGCACGATAAAATTCCCTGGAAACGATCTGGTAAGGTGGGCTTGCTTAAGGTTAATTTCGGTTAATTTTGAGAATAACGAACCACTAGACTACGATACTAAACATTAACAAGGTATACACCGCAATTGCCCCTCCGACACCTATTTCAACCCGTGTAAACCGTAACAAAAAATGGTCTAAAACCCCCCACACAATCATCTCCGCACTACCAATTACCAAATTGAGCCTCCCCCACCTTTTTTACCAAACTAATACCGATCCTAAATTTGACCCCAACTTTAGCTATTACAGTGACGGCTCCTTTAAAGAACCAACCGAAGTAAGCTCGGGACATTGGCACCGAGAAAAAGTAGGATATGGGATATACAATTCAACCAAACAAATAAAATTAGGCAAAAGACTACATGGACTCCAAAACATTCTAAGAGCCGAAATGATGGCTATACACAAAACCCTTAAGATAATCACTACTCAATACCCAAACGAACCAGCTCACATTTTTACAGATTGCGTAAATGTATTACATCTCCTAAATACACACATTAAACACCCCACTTTACACAACAGTCACCGGGACAAAACTATCCTTACATCTATGGATGCAATGCTCCAAAATCGCACACAAATTACTACACTCCACAAAGTCCGAGCTCACGCTAACATCGCCGGCAATGAACAAGCCGACAACCTAGCAAAGGAAGGAAGAGAAAAATTCCACAAGGATGCCGAACATCCATACGAACACGCCCATGCCACCCCATATTACTACCATAGATATGAATGGCCCTCTATGGGCGAAACTCCCGACAAAGGCCCCATACGATTCTTGGACAAATACCTCAAAAAACATGATCTCGTAAACAACCTAGAAAAACTCACAGAAAATTTCCCCAATATTGAAAAATGGACCGGCAACCCAAACATTCACAACATATTGTCTAACAATTTTTGGAAAAACCCAATTATTACGGATCCACAAATCACATGCCTAATCAAATTCCGCACCGGACACAACATGGGTAATGCCCGCAAACATCTCTTTTTTGGAATTGAAAGATTTCCTACAATAACATGTCCAATTTGCAATACCATAGACCCAGACACATGGTTACATGTCCTACTCAAGTGCCAAAACCCCCATATATACTCACTAATTGTCAAAAGACATAACAAAGCCGTATGGGCTATCCGTAAACTACTTATATCATCAACCAAATCCCGTTGCTTCATTCTCATGAATGCCGGAACCTTTAATGACAACCCACAAGAAAATACGGTCCCCCCCTGGCTATTACCATGCGTATGTTGCACTCAAAGATGCCACTGTAATGCAAGATTCAAACCGGACCTACTATGTGTTAGAGGACTTTCATACAAAGACCCCCCACCAAACCACATAGACCCTAGTCTCACTATTCAGTTTATTGAGTTCACATATTGCAATGATAGATTCTCTCCGGACACTATTGCTCACAAAACAAACAAATACCAACCATTACTTGACGATATTCAAGCACTAGGATGGAAAGTAGACCCCCTCATTGTCATCACCGCGGGTGCGAGAGCTACCACCTTCATTCCTTCAATGACAATCCTTGAGAAAACATTTAAAATCCCCATCACTTCTATCAAAACCACCTTCTCAAATATTAACACTATTGCAATTCAACATGCAATGTCAATACTCCTGCATAAACGGAAACTTAAAAACAACCAACCCCTACCTGATGCATTGAACCCCCCTCCATAGACCTGCACTTGTATTTCACCGTACACGCCATCCCTGTCTTAGAGACTTTTGGGACCTTGAGTCCCTTGGTATTGGTCACTTGTTACTGGGTACATAGTGTCCACCCTCGAAAGGGGGAAGTAGTTCCATACTGCTAACCCATGCCCGGTGGGCATGGACTTAGTGGTGGAATGAACGGACACTGTATTCACGCCGGCCCCCTTCGGGGACCGGCGTTCTTCTTCTTCTTCTTTTGTAAACACATTGACGTTGCTCTTGAGAGCTTAGTGAATATTTTGTGTGTGTGTTTAGATATTTAACTTATAGGACCTTGGTGCAAACCAATTGGATTTAGTGAATAAAGAGAGCTCTATTACGAGCATTCATTCTGTAAGTGTGTAAGAATTGATTGTGTTCTTTTTTGTGTCTTTGAGTGTATATGAGCATATGTTATCCCTGTGATAGGAATAGTCCACAGGTTATGGGCCATGTCTTCTCCTTTTTCTATCGCTTCTGTAGTTCTTTGAAATTATTCCCTTAGGCTTCTTTACTTTTCTTTATATGGAGAGACCACCACCTAGAGCATAGCATTCTCTTGGTGTTTTTAATTGAGTCACTGGAGTTTTCCTGAAAGTACTCGGGGTTTAAACCTTGACTATCACCCCAAAACGCTAGTAGGGGTTGTACACCTGAAAGTCCACTTGTTTTTGAGAAACACGGTAGTTTGGTTAACTTTGGGATTTATTCCATAAAGTATGGTCCTTTGTCAGCCAACCAACATGCTACATGGTTAATCATCTAGGCAGAGTCACCATCCAAACATAGATGCAAGGTGGCATTGGTGACTCCAAATTACTAATTTGGTTACATTAGCTTGTTCCATGCGCGTGGCCCATAAAATATGGAGGGTGAGAATTTTCACCGTGCAAATATTGCCGTATTTAAATCTCACCCTGCTTTGGCGAGTAGAGAAAGACACAAGGTCCTTAAATGATGTTGCACCGGGTCTTTTTGGCTGACACAAGGTAGCCACCCTTTAAAACTCAAACTTTCAGGAAAACTCTACTACCCCAAATGTATTATAGACATCATGGCACATTATTGCAACTATGGTGGTATATGATAAATTGTATTTCCTCTTTTTCACTTTTTCCTTTCCTCTTCCACTTTTCTCATCCGTTTTCCTACAGCTGCAACAATGGTGTTAGCAGAAGCGTGAAAATTAGTGGGAGCGTTTTTCCTTTTAGATTGATTACCGAAGGTGAAGGTCACCTTTGGCACCTCTGTGCCAAATAAATAATTAATGTGGAAAAAAGTCCTTCGAGTTTCAAAAAGAAAATTAAGCAACTTTCAACAAGAAATCCTAGATTACTATATTTAGCATGTTTCAACTGCCAAGGGGGTTAATCCAAGACCTCAAGCCTCCAAATCAAATTCAAAAGGTTGAAGCTTTTCAAAGCCCCATTTCCCATTGATGTCCTCCATGGTCATAGATAGTATATATTGATATTTTCTTCAATTTCGACATTTTCACTTAACAATTTTCCAAATACTTAGCCGTTTTTGAATTAATAAAAGCCAAAGGTGGCCTACACCTACGGTGTCAAAAAAATACTGGTATTAAGGCATTTGATGGCACAAAGTTTAGTGTATGTAAAATTTATACAAAGTTTAGTGTATGTAAAATTGATAATGGCACTAAGAGGAAGCCTAATATTGGTTCTGATCCTCACGAGATTACTTCTCTGGAGGATAAGAATGACCATGCCCAGAGTTGATCATGCGAGTAGTCACCTCTAAGGTTGGATGACCTATAACCACCAACTTAAGCTTGTTGACCTATTTATAGCGTTTGTATACGTGGTAAGAATTTTTTTGGGAATTCAAAATAGGATTTCATGAATATTGCAATTGTCATGACCATTTATTTCTTCATATTGAAATTGCTACAAGTTTTCAAAATGGATAGTAAGTCGTGACCCATTCTCAACATACAAAACTCTCTACGTCCACAGTAGGTTGTGCTAAGGTTGGATGACCTATAACCACCAACTTAAGTTTGCTGACCTATTTATAGCGTTTGTATACGTGGTAAGACATTTTTTGGGAATTCAAAATAGGATTTCATGAATATTGCAATTGTCGTGACCATTTATTTCTTCATATTGAAATTGCTACAAATTTTCAAAGTGGATAGTAAGCCGTGACCCATTCCTCGACATACACAACTCTCTATTTCCACACTAAGTTGTACTAAAAACCACTTCTGCATTGACTAAAAACCGGCAGCTTTGAACCAATCATGAACTGACACCTTTAGGAAGTCATGTATGATTGGGTCTATGGTGGTTTTGGTACACTTTTGCTTATCCGTTATGGGGTTCGTGGTGGTTATGGGTCATCCAACCTTAATGACCACTTGGGCAAGAGACTAAAAACCGAGAGCTTTGAACCAATTATAAACTGTCACCCAATCATAACTGACCTTCCTAAAATATCGGAAATGGGGTGGGCGGCTGGTGGTTATGGCCCACAAAGGCTGTTGATTCTGGGGTTGGTGGTGGTGATAGGTTATCCAACCTTACTGTAATGGAGGATTTAATGTGGACAAATGTGGACAAAAAACTTTCTACAATTCCTAGAGAACATTTATATAGTTCACGTTGAGTGTTATGACTATGAAATGTCTGAGACTGATTCAATCAAGGCTCATATATGAACAATATTGAGAATAAGGCCAGTATCCTGAAGGATTTAGCTGAACTTATCAGACACAAAGAAGTGATTAGTAAGATTCTTATGAGTTTGTCACTTGGGTATAATAGTACTGTAGCTGCTTGGGCTGATGTCCCTGTTGCCGAACAATCTATCTCTGCGATCACTACTCGAATATAATTTGCAAGCTCAAATATTACTTAGAAATCCCAGTGCTGTGCTCAGAAAACTCATGTGGAACTAAGCAGAACTCAGAAGAGGCAAAAGACCCGCATCACGATGACATGCAGCATCTTGAAATGGAAAACAATGCTGACAAGTAGAGTACATAAAAATTAATCATATGTTGCGACATGATTTACACCCAATTCCTACAGAAAAACTCACAAGTATCTAAGCAGCTTCAGACCCTTCCACAAAAATGTGAAATGTATGGGAGAGTGAGAGGAGGGTTTGGGCACCGTACCAAGTTCGCATTCAATCCGCTGTTGTGACCAGAGTTCGGGGTAACTATCAACTGCACCAGCTCCAGAATTTCATAAAAACCTCATCGCTGATCTTGGTACTCTCCTTAACCCACGCCTTCCACAGCTTCAGATTCATTAAAATTACGCTGCAGCCAGAGAACTTGAGCCGCTGGAATTTTGTGAGGGTTTAGGGTTTAAGGTGTGCGGCAATCTCAGCTTCATGACCTTGTGCACGAAGCTGGTCAGTTAGCCATACCAGAGTATATACAAAAGGTCATAGTTCCCTGATGTGAAGACCTGTTTTCATTTCTTGGCTTTCTTCAAAACTCGTTTCTGTGCAGCCAAAAACTCTTCTTCGGAGGGCTCTTCCATGGGCTGGCTGGACTTGCCTTTGCCTTTGGAGCCCTTCGCTTTGCTTCCGTACTTGGCAGCTAATGCTGATGCGAGAGAGTCCATCTGTTTCTGCCCACGGTGGTTGATCAGGGCAGCAAGCTCAGAGGTGGAGTCACCGTTCTTTTTCTTTTTCCTGTAAACAATTCAAAGAAGTTCTCAGTCACCAGGTCAAGAGAGTTCTCAATCACCAGGTTTAGGGTTTAGGACATCTTAATCAGCATAGAAACGTATCTCTGGCTGTGTAATGGAATGCTCTAGAAGTCTTACTTTGAAGGACCCAGAGGGTTTGGAGGTCGAGGCGTCTTGGCAACCTCTGACGCCCATTTGCGATACACCTTGTACTCCTTCAGATCACCAGCAGCTATGGATGCGTCGATGATGTCCATGTACCGATGGGAGTCGACTTGCGGATCGGAGCACATCATCTGATTGAACACTCTACAATCCATCAAGGCAGCCATCAGCCACACAAGCATAAACCTCAAGCCAGCTAAATCCTGAACTCCAAGCGCAAACGTTTTCAAACAACGCACATCATTTGATTGAACATTCAGCACATCATCTCATTGCACACTCTAAACGTCATCTCATTAACCACTCTGCACTAATCCATCAGCCACACTAATACACAAACCTCAAACCAGCTAAACCCTAAGCACTTTTCAAGCAACAGGAATCTTACTTACTTTTTGAAGTCGCCTTTGAACTTAACATACGACGCCACCAAATCCTTCTCCTCCTCCTTCGACCCCCGGTACGACGCAGAAAACGCATCAATGTCCTCCTCCGTCACCTACACCAATCATCCACAACCAAACAACTCAATTCCAACTCACCTCTTCACACTAAGTTCAACCTTCAATACAAGTCACCTCAACACCAGACCCTAATCCTCTCCAAAACCACACCTGCTTGAACAACGTCCGCAGAAACTTGTACAAGCTCTTCACAGCATCCCCGTCGATCTCCGCCGCGTCAATCGACCCGGTCTCGTCATACAGCTCTCGCTTCTCCGGGTCCCCGAGAATCGCCATCACATTCTGCAGCTGCTGAAACTTCTCCTTGGCATTCTGCAACCAAAGAAAAAAAAACCTCACAACCTAGGGTTTCACAAACCCAAAAACAGGAAAAATCAAAGCACCTAGGGTTTCATTAACCAAAAAAAAACAGACGAAATCAGGGAAAATCAGAATGAAAACCAGAAAACAGGAAATATCAGAACACCTAGGGTTTCATCAACCAGAAAAAACTGAAAAAAAATCAGAATAGAAACCAGAAAACAGGAAAAAATCAAAGCACCTAGGGTTTCATAAACCAGGAAAAATCAGAATAAAAACCAAAAAATCAAAGAATCTCACCTCGTCGCCAGGATTTTTGTCCGGGTGCAACCGCAGCGCGGATTTGTGGTACGCTCTTCGGATCTCGTCCTGCGTGGCGCCGCGACTCACTCCCAAGACCTCGTACAAGCTGCGGCTCGGGGAGTTGTTATCGGAATCCTCCATCGTCGCCTTCTTCTCTTCCGCCTCGTCCTCCTCCTCACGAACTCTCTTCCTCCGCCCCCGACCCATAGCACTCAGAAAACTATCAACAACAAAATCAAACCTCCTCAAAATCCTTAATGTCCCGTTCTTGCAACGGTTGCTTGAGCAAAATCTACTTTGGTTTCCCGCCTCTAGTTGGCGCCATCTTCATATGCATACCCTGTATATACCCGGATTGTTCCGGCTTACCACCGTTCGTATGACCGTGGGATGCAGGTTATGTGACCGTAATCTAGGGGAGCTGTGATTGTGTTTCTACCTATAACCGTGGATGGACTCTTTGACCGTGGATTAGTTGGGGTTGTGACCGAGATCTGAACTCGGATTATACCCTGTTATCACTTACATCAGCATCTCTGGATTTAGATAGTATACTGATATCCTTATATTGCAACACCACCATGCATACGTGATCTACCTATACTTGGGAGTTCGGCTGATATCCGGAATCTGCTGTTGTTGATACCTGGGTGTGTCGTGGCTTCTGGGTCGTGGTGGACTTCGTGAAAACCCTGAACGTCGAGAGCAGTGGTTGATATCTTTAGGTTTTTCCTGGTGTTTTTGTTGTGTTTTGGAGAGGGTTTGAGACGAGTTTTGAAGAAGCTGAGTGGAGTTGAGGGATTGGGCGCCATGACGCAGAAGAGTGGGCTGTTCAAGGGGCAGAAGAAGAAGGTTGCGGCGCCGAACCGCCACGGGAAGGAGATTCATATCCGCAAAGGTATGAGAAAATCTTTGGTGTTTTGTGTTTCTCATGTTGTTGTATGTTGTGTTTAGTGATTTGGTGTTAGGACTCATTTTGTGGGGCAATTTTGTTACATGTATGGGTACTTAGGGTTAGGGTTTTAGGGTTTTCATGCGATGTTGCTGGACACTGTACTGATCTTGCTTCGTTGGATCTCTTCTGTTGGATTGGAACGTGCTCCTGTGAGAGTATTATATGTGGTTTAGGGTTTGGGCTTCAGGGGTTAGGGGTCGGTGTGGTGCGTTGTTGGTGCATTACACTCGTTGTTTATGGTTCTGTAATGCTTTCCTGGGGGAATCATCAGAAATCGTTCTGTGGCATGGTCTTCTTTTTCACATGTTGCAGCTGTTCATGTTGCTACAATACACCACGTGCTCGTTGTTGATGGTACTCTTTCTATTTGACAGGCAGGCAGTTCAAGGCACCTGTGAAGAAGGACAAAGATCTCGGCGACAAGGAGGTGAGTGTTGTTGGTCTCAACCACTTTGAAGCACCGAATCTAACACAGAAACACACAAACTCATGCAAACTGCATCATCTTGAAAGGCACACTGTCTTCTTTCCGGGGGTGCCGTTCCTATAAGGGATTGATTTCACGTTTGTTGGCTGCAGGAAGTGACCAAGTTTATCAATGCGGCCAATGAGACCAAGGCAGCCACCAAGGCTGCCAAAGAAGGAGCTCAATTACGTCTAATTAAGGCTCCAGAAGGCGTTGCCAAGGCGGCTGGACCTTCTGCAAAGCGACCTGCCAGGAAACTGTCCAAGAAGTAGATTTTCTACTGTTGATTTAGGTTTAGGGTTTTCCATTCATGCTTGAAGTTTCATGCTGTATATTATTTTCTAAATGAAAAGTCTTTCTGGTTTCCTAGCTCTTTTCTATATCGTTCGGCTGGGACATTTTCAGGTCATTCTTAAACTGGACTTTGGGCAACATTTTTGAGATTGATGTTACTTAACAGTTTGTCATCTCACAACATGTCACTAATAAAGTATCCAACATTGAAAAGATTGGCCACCACAGCACTGGATGTGGGATGATGTTTGCTGCATTTTCTAGCATGTTTTACTTTTGTTTGTGTTAGCGTATTGTTACTAACTCAAACAAATTCACAGTGGTTACATGGAAGTAGAACTCAATTGCATGTGCATCCTTTTCTTTTAAAAGTTGATCACAAGTATGACTTTAGAAAAATGTTGTCCAAAATGTTGACTAACGAGAATGGTTGTGGATGAACCATGAGACATTCATAACAATTTCACGTATGACCAGTTTCAAATGCAGTCACTTACACATGCACAACAATTTCCAAATTGCCTTTCTGGAAAGAAAATAATAAGACACAACTTGAGTGATAAGCATGACACAAGCTGCTTATGCAGTGTGATATTAAATGAATTAAAAATTCATTGATTTATGAAAAATGGCATAGAAAAATCATATCTTGTCATCCTCAGAATGAACATCTGGCTGAGACCAAGCAAGGTCCAAACAAATGTCCACCAGTGGTCATTTTGAACATTTTCCGCACAAGAACGGGCTACTCGTCAAAGTTTTATGACGACTTTGAAGCTCAGCATCTTCAAGAAAAGAAAGACAGCACCAATATATACTGACAAGCTATCCACAACTAGCTTCACAGGAAGCATTTCATAAGTTGTATAAATCTTCATGCAGTGGCAAATCGCCATGCTGGTTAAAGAGGTCATTCCCGACTATATTGTAGAGTACTTTGTGAAGACTTGCTCCAAAATGTAATCTCAACTACAACCGGGATTGGCCAATTCATCCAACATGACGATGGACATAGCTCTTTTTAAGGAAGGATCCAAGACTTGCACAGCGTGCCATAAACTAAGGTAGATGCCACATGGCTTTTGCAGGAATGAACATCTCATGGTATTCTGTGTACCATAATGTTTTTTGGCTTTCATAGTTATCGCAAGCATGGGGATAGAACACCAGAGATAGGGGACACATGTTGTACTTGAAGCAAGATTCTCGCAGGAGAATAGCACCGTCTGCTCATAGGCAATACATATTATTGAATTTTGTTCATGCAATTTCCAGCTGAATCCCAGCCACTAACTTCTGGTTGCAGTTAATTACATAGGAATTCTGGCTTACTCCTAAATACTGTAGAAAGACAGCTATGCCACCGCACCAAATAAAATGGAAACTAAGCCACGATCTCGCTCTACCTACGCTGTGCATGTTGAAGGTTTTGATGCTTCCGGTGTCGAGAACCGCACACTAGATTCTCCGGATGGTGGAGTAGTAGTCGATGAAGCGGCCGGCTGCAAATCTGCACCTTCACTCACTTCAATGACTTTTCGAGCATCCATCTTGCGCTTGGGTACTGTGACCGTCAAAGTTTCGTCCGTAACTTCCGCCTTGATCTGCTCCACTTCTGCATTCTCCGGCAGCTTAAACTTGCGCATGAAACCGCAGCTGCCATGTTTCTGCAACTTGTCAGATGTAGCAGCGCTTTCTTCCTTTAGCTGGTGATCACTGTAGCTGATGTACAACGTCCGATCGTCTTCCACTTGGACGCGCACATCCTCCTTCTTCATCCCTTGTGGGTGCAAGCAATGATATCAGAAAATATCGATCAGATTAATGGCACAATTGGCGTGGTGCTTTAGTACTATAAAAACACGCGGATTATGGACACACACCTGGTAGTCGAAGTTTGAAGACGTGGGACTCGGGTGTCTCAGTCCATTGCACCGCCTGGCTGCGTCCACACGCCTGCCTGGGCATCATCATGTGAGGCACTTTGATGATGACCAGGTCCATGAACAGTGAGGGCCTGCCGCAGCTGAACGGCCTCGCGCGCCGCCCACACCAAGGTGATAAAACAAGCGCCATGATTTGAGCTAGTACTAGTACTGTGTGCGTGTGCGCGCGCTAGATGTGTATGTGAGCTCAAAGAGGAAGCCAGCAGGAGTTGAGAAAATGCACAGAGAGCTTGGAAGATGACTGATGTAAATCTGATGCACTCCGTCGTGCATTTATATATGTGCAGATTGAAGTAATACTCCAGAAAGAGCTGGAAGAACCCGGAGCACTGAAGTCTTCTAGATGGTTCAGGGTCAGTCGAGATGCTTCACGGGATCCCCATCTCAGTTCATGTGGAGGTCTCATGTCATCCGCACATCAGGATCCGGTGACATCACCGCCTAAGTACCGACCACGAAGAAGGGAAAGCGACTAAACCTGGCAAGAGAGAGGGAGAGAAACCTGGAAACATGTAGAATGATCCACTCGTCTAGGAAACAGTGCCGCTCACTCCACCTGAGCTGCTCAACTTTTTGTAACCTGATTTTGCACTGATTCGCTTCATCCTAGCGTCGCAGTCGACTATGAATCAGTTGGCTGCAAATTCACTCTTGTGCAGATACCAGAGTGAGTACGGGCTGGAAAATTTAGCTGCTGCCAATGGGCTCAGATACATCACATCAAGTGCTGTCGAGTGAATAGCAAGTATTTTCCTTCAAAGTTATCAAGGTTTAAGATAACGTCGCATGAATGCGCTGTAGCCATAATAACCTCGGTGACGATACCAAGGATTTGCACCCACTTCGTATTCTGACATTGCGATGCTAGTTTTTGATCCGTTGAGAAACTAAACGTCCCAAAGAGCCTTCTTTGAAGCAACATGACTAACAAGCTAAGAAAGTAGAACATATGATTGTCTTTGTTTTTTAAGGTCAAAGTAGTAGTTACACCGGACTGATCACGCTACGGATGCTGCTGCAGCAAAAGCCGGGCTATGGACTTATTTAGCCGGCTGCTCCAACACTAACTCTACACACTACCAATGTACATGAAAAGAAAAAGAAAAAAAACCGGAGGAAAAATGTCTAGTACTATAAAATGTCGCACCCAAGAGAGCCGACTCGTAGTACTACTATAAAATCTGATCCACGATCTCCTATCTCTTGTTCGTCTCACTAATGAATCATTGACAGGTCTGGAAGCCAACCTTTGTGCAGCTCCCACGCAACTCTGGTATAGTAATTGGTACCGGGCTGGAAAAAGAATCATGTTGAAAACAGAGCAAAAGTAGCTTAGAAGCACTCGAACTCCGGGACGGCGGAGGTGGTCTTCTTCTCGTCGGCGAGGGCCTGGCCGAGCGTGGGCACGCCGGCGGCGGCGGCGAGCTCGGCGCGGTAGGGCTTGGGGACCTCGGGCGGGCAGGCGCAACGGATGAGCGCCCAGTTGACGCCCTCGAAGAAGGGGTGCGCCTTGATCTCGCCTGCGCCGCGAATGCTGCCGATGCGCTTCATGGGGTCCTTCACCAGCAGCCCCCGGATGAGCTCCTTGGCACACTCCGGCACGCTCACGGTGTCCGTGTTGGGCGGGAAGATGAGCGGGTGCGACACCACGTTCGTCAGCGTCAGTTCGTTATCCGCGCCCTTGAACGGCGTCTTCGCGTACAGCAGCTCGTACAGGAAGATCCCGAACGTCCACCAGTCCACCGAGCTCCCGTGCCCATCGCCTGCATCCACATGATTCACAGATTGTTACAGGCAGTTCGTTTGGTTGTCCATGGAGGCCTTCTAACGGTTTATCTTCAGTCAAGAAGAAGACTTCGTTGATTGCCATGGATTCCTTGCACTACATGTGAAAAGAATTAGTACCATCACAAAGTTTGGGTTGATTACCTGAGATAATTTCCGGGGCCAGATATTCGTGCGTTCCGACGAAAGACATGGACCGGACCTCAGTGGGCTCAACCACGAGCTCAGGCATGGACGGCGGCGAGGTGGCAGAGGAGTTCTTGCCGGCGTCATCAGGGCGCGAGGAGCCCTTGCGCCGGAGCGTGGGCTTGCGGAAGCGGTACTGACCGGCGAGCATGGGCACGCACGACTGCAGCGCCACCTGCTGCGGCTCCGACATCCAGATCTCCGAGGTGGCGCGGCGCCCGTTCCGCGATGGCAGCGCCGCCAGCAGCGGGTGCGGCGTCGACATGATCAGGCTCGGGCTCACCGCACACCGCAGCGACAGGTCAAAGTCCGACAGCATGATGTGCCCGTCCTCGCGCACCAGAACGTTCTCCGGCTTCAGGTCGCGGTACACCACGCCCATCATGTGCAGGTACTCCAGCGCCAGCAAAATCTCCGCGGCGTAGAATCTGCAAACGACACAAAAACGACTCCCACATGATCAGGACGACAATCGAAACGATGCCGCAGAGCTGATGACGTCGTAACCTGTGAACAGGTTAATAACTAATCCAGTATGTATTTCGCACTAGAATTCAAATAACCTTAAAAGTTACTCAGATTCAAGTGAAGTACCAGTTGTACAAAACTAAAATAAAACTCAATGAATTCGAATAAGCATCATTGAAGTATCATATCATGTATCATCTATCCATCATATCAAAGTAACGTAACAGACGTAATATACTCAACAAACTTCAAGTTCATCTGTTAAATCGATACAGAATCCTTTGACGAAGGCTAGCCCTATCAGAAACTCTTTCCAGTAAGGTTCTGGTAACGCTACCGGTGGGTCCACTCAAGTTGACTGTGCCACAGATTCAGGAGATTCGGCCTATCTCTACAGTTGGCCCAAAATTGCGCCGAGTCCATCCTCACGTCGCACTACCACCGAAAAAGGATTAAAAGATGAGATTCAACTGACGTAGACTAATTATACTTCTGCTAGCAGTCGGTGCGCACACAAAGGGCGCCCGTTTTCCTCGTCACGATGTTCTAGAAACCATTAGTTTATCATTTGATATAACAGGAAAATTTGCCTACCACGACTAAGATCATCTCTGCCTTGATCTCACTTTGACTGGTAAGAGCAGTGGGGGGGACAGACATGAGTAGATGGATTTTTCAAGAGAATCGATCCGAATCTACTTTAGTGTCACGACAATTGGACCATGGCCAGACAGTCAAGGGGTTCAGGTCCTAGACTTTTCGGAACACTGAAATCTTTTTCTCCGCTTTTTGTCTTTCGTCTACAGAAACAGAGAGTTCCTCAAAATTGGGTGAAAAAGCAGTCTCTTCAAAATCAAGGGGCAGGGAAAATGTTGGGGTAGGTTTGAGATAAGGGCTTACTTGGCGGCCATGTCAGGGAAATACTTGCCCGGCTGCTTTTGACGAAGCGAGTGCAAGTCGCCACCGGAGCAATACTCCATCACCAAGCACGAGAATTGCGCAGTGTCGAAGTGCGAGTACAGAGTCGGAAGGAAAGGGTGGTCCAGAGACGACAGGATTTCCTTCTCCGTCTGCGCCCGCGACAGCTTCTTCCGCGTTGCGAGCGCACCTTTGTCCATGACCTAGGCGAGCCACAAACATCATCAGCCATGATGATTCGACGAGAAACAACTAATAGTTGTATTTAGTAGCCATGAGCGTGCGAGCTCACCTTCATGGCAAAGTAGCAATCTGTGCCGCGCAATTCACATAGATACACGCTGCCAATATCGCCGCAACCCAACCTGCGCAGCAATTTGAAGTGGCTGAGCCCCACCGTTCCGTCCCTCGCTCGGAGAGCCTGGATGGCCTCCCACCCCATGTCATTGGACTTGTGGGGCTTGCTATTGTTGCTTGGTTTCCTGCAAAACCGCTATATCAGCCAACATGATCCAAACCAGGACGAAGAAGCAGATGTCCTTGAGGATCCGCCACACTTACTTCTGAAGGACAGGGGAAGTAGCAATTGGTTCGACGTGCCGGGTGGTGACCTCTTCGCCGGCCTCCACGGTGTTGTTGATGAAGCGCGTGTTGCAGCTTTCGTAAGACTCGTCCTCGGAGTCGTGGCCGGTGGATGTCTTGTTGTTGTCGGATCGGCGCCCAGACCTGGAGTCCTTGGGCGGCGTCTCACGGAACGACCCCAGGCGGAAGGACCCTATCCGGAAGGACCCAAGCCTGGAGGTGCCAATCTTGGTGGTGCCCGCGGCGTCCTGGGGCGCAACCACATCGTTCTTGAACGGGACGAACTTCATGGGTGCAGACTGCGGCGCCTGGCGCTTGCAAAGGTGCTATGCCGAAAAGATGTGGACTAAATCCAGGCGCGCACCATAAATCGGCTGGTTCTACTACAGAATGGGCAGCCTCTCCATTATCCAGTAGTTTCCCAAGCTAAAGCTAGTACCGACCTGTTGCCACCCCTCAGCTCTCCACATCATGCATCACCCGCAACTACGATGATCCACTCCCTCAAATTCTGCCGGAGTTTCCACACACGCAATCTCTGCGGTTGTCTAAACCGCTGTGCAACTCAGTGTGCGATCTGGATTACAGTAACTTCCACTAAGATTTGCACCCCTGATCTTCAGAATCCTGCAGTCAATTCAGATCAGACGCGAGTCAAGCAATAGAAACTGATCGGAATCGAGTCGCCGAAACACTAATAACTGTCATCCCTCTAGAAACACATCAAATACACTACGTGCGAGGTAAAAGATCGTGTCAGACGGTAATCATATGGACACAGACAGCGACTCACGTGCGAGCCGACTTGGGTGATCACCCACTCTCAACTCCACCATGAATACAACTAGATTCAAAACACGACGCTCAAATCTACCGCTTGCCAAAACGGATCGAAAACCTCTAAAACCCCGCCATTGAACCTCAAAAGACACCAAACCACCTCCAAAATCACTAAAAAAAAACCAACGCCCCTTCGATGAATTCCACACCAACTCACCTGCGATATCACAACAACTCATAAACCCACACGCCGAAAACGTGACGTCCACGTGAAGCTCAAGAGCGTAGTACCACGACAACAGCAACACACCAAACTAGTACTACCTTGCAGCTCA
Source organism: Bryoerythrophyllum caledonicum (assembly GCA_963971425.1). Lineage (NCBI taxonomy): Eukaryota > Viridiplantae > Streptophyta > Bryopsida > Pottiales > Pottiaceae > Bryoerythrophyllum > Bryoerythrophyllum caledonicum. Next base: position 11,818,682 of record OZ020516.1, on the reverse strand, counting down.
CGCTCCCAAACCCACTCAAAGCGGCCAAAAGCAATCCTGAAGGAACAGATCTGGCAATCCCACACACCATCAAAACCAAGGTGGAATCCCAAAACTAGGATCTTGGGGACCGAAACGATCACGTTGGGAGCAGAACTAGGATCTGAACTAGATAGAAGGCGAAGATGGAGTGGCTGGTAGTGTTGGACCAGGCTGGCGCAATTGATGAGGAAGAGGGAGGAGTAGGTATAGGCGGTGGTGGTGGTGGTGGACACGGTGGGGAATGGAGGGAGCTGCGCCTGATGAGAAGTGGTGTTTGAATGTGGGAGTGTGTGAGGATCCAGGAATTGGCAGAGGAATGAAGGCAGGGCGCGGAGGAGGCGCTGCAGCAGTGAAGAGCGCCGCGCCGCGGTTCCCATGGCGGACCAACTACCTATTCACGAGCCCGCGCGCTAGCGCTGGTGCGGCTGCTGGGGCCCAACGCAACCCCCTACCCACTGCCTCTACAGATGCACTTTCATCCAAAACCGCCACGTTGGTAATCCCCCCTTAATCAAGAAGAAGAAGAAGAAGAAGAACTCCGGTCTCTAGAGGAGGCTGGCGTGAATAAAGTGTCTATTCGTTTCACTGCTAAAGCAATGCCTACTAGACAAAGGATTAGTAGGAAGAAGAAGAAGAACTGTGGTTTCTGAAGGAGACGGGCGTGAATATAGTGTTTGTTCATTCTCTTCACTAAACATATGGCCACGGGACATAGGCTAGTGTAATAGAACTACTCCCCACTCTCGAGGGTAAACATTTTTTTACACTAAAAGCTTCTCCACACTAATTGCTTTAGAGACAACCGACATGTCATCTCTCCCAAGGGCTTTGTGGGTCCCCATACAACGAGGCCTTAGGACCACCCACCATAATTGGGTGGACTATGGTGGTAGGCACCGCGCCGGCAATAGGACTTGAACTCACAACCACCTCACCGGTGTGTCATGACCCAAACCACTACACCAAGGCCGTGGTGCCTTAGGATTAGTAGGAACCATAATCAACAAGTTAAACAATGTGCAGACGAAGGAGAACTTCGGTCTTTGAAGAAGAACTCCGATGACATGTCGGTTGTCTCTAAGGCAATTAGTATAGGAAAGCACGTAGTGAAGAAAAGTGTTTACCCTCGAGATGGGTGAATGAAGTGGTAATGGGATGGAAGCGGGTTGGATACTATACCCCAATTTTGTAGATGTGAATTATGAGTTTTGGTTGGTTTCTAGGGGGGTTACCGTACTGATACATTTGTTTTTTTTTCCAGTGATAGCCGATAGAATTCAAATTGCAACCCAAGGTATTTCATAAATTTTTGATGAATTTTGAATTAGTTGTGGATTTTCAATTGTGTTGCCATGTTTAGTTGGGGGCTGCCAATGGGTATCTCCCATAAGCACATGATTGGTATAATTTTCTTGCTTGCAATTTTCCACTCTTCAATGCCAAGCCAATACATAGCACCACATCTGCTTAGATGACTCCACCTCATTTGTAACTCTCACAAAGTTATGTTGATTAGCATTCCATTCAACCAAATAAGCTCTTGTGGCGTGGTGAAACAACTCCCAAAACAAACCATTCTTAATACCCTTTAGCAACACTTATACTCCTATTAGTCACTAGTCACCCCTCCAATCACCTGATACATTTTAGTGGTTACATGTTATTGGCTAGCTATTGGTTTCATAGTACCTACCCTCAAGAGGAGGAAGTAGTGTTGTACCTCTAATCTATGTCTTATGAACATAGATTTAGTAGTGGAACAATTAAATACTCTATTCACAAAGCCTCTTTAGAGAATAGTGTTCTTCTCCTTCTTCTTCTCCTCCTCCTATTGACAAAAAAATAAACATGAAAGATTTCATTTGTAATTCAATGTGTGGATGCTTGGACATAGTTGGGTTCATTTTACAAAAAAAAAACGTATTCAAAAGCCTCACTTTATCTCCAGCCCACATTATCTACCAGAAGCCTCAATTTCCTTCATTGATTATTAATAATTTTAATTTTCCTATGAATCATGATGAGCACATTTTAGTCTCCAAAATCAATGACTTCTTGAAATTTTGGGGAAAACACAACCTAATTTTAAGAGTATTTTGTACTGATAAACTCCCTAATTTAAATCTTAAATGTTAGAAGGTGCCACTCGTGGCCACAACATTCTACATGAATGGTGTTCTATTTGAACATGAGATATTGAGATGACCTCCAAATGAAAGATGATAGTTAACCCCTAAAGGACCAAGTGTCAAAAATGGGCTTTTTGAACGTTTGGTCCGGTTCCTATGGTGTCAATTTCCAGCATTTATCTTTGAAATTTTTACTATAGAAAGGCATTACCAAGACCTTAGTGGAAAAATAATTTTTTCCTAAATTGGACATTTGATGAAATAGTTATAGAGTTTTGAATTTCAAATGGGGAGAGCGAGCATCTCAGGCACCTCCAAAAACTTTTGCTAGGACACTCTATTGAATGTGAGATTTTCACTACTCACAAGTAATATTATTTCCCTTCATATTATCAAAAAAAAGTTATTGTCTTTAGTGAAAAATAGCATACCAACCCAAGTCAAACATTTTCACACATTGTCACTCATTGTTGGGCAAGGTACAAAAAAAACTTCTTCTTTTCCACAGAAAACCTAGAGATCTTTTTATTTTTCACTTTTTATTTTTTCCACAACAATATCTGGTGTAAACCTTCTTATTGATTATTCGGATTATCAGTCTAAAACATATTAAGTTTTTAAAAAAATTAAAGTTTGAATTAACAAATTTCGAATCTCCACTCCTTGCACAATTGTTTTGAATATGCTACACTTGTCCTCTACCTCTAAAAATTGGTGTATAAGGAACTAACATCATGCTTAACAAGATGATAATGGATTTAGACCTTGTATAGTGCAAAAATTTGACACCAAGTGAAGTCAAAGTCTGCTAATCCATTGCACGTAGGGAAGAAAATGAACCATTTGCTAAACTTCAAACACTATAATCTTTCAATCTTTCATAAACACTATAAATTTTATGAAATTTTGTTTACATATTACTTAATAAGTCTTAATTGAGATCCTACGGTCAAAACAAGAAATTAAAGTTTTTGTTTCTTTCTTTGTTCATTGTACTAGAATCCAACAAATTTGTAGTGCTTTTGGTGTAGAACTGTCACGGTACCTTAGGGGTTAAAGAAGAAGAAAGAAGAAGAAGAAGAAAGAAGAAGAAGAAGAAAGAAGAAGAAGAAGAAAGAAGAAGAAGAAGAAAGAAGAAGAAGAAGAAAGAAGAAGAAGAAGAAAGAAGAAGAAGAAGAAAGAAGAAGAAGAAGAAGAAGAAGAAGAAGAAGAAGAAGAAGAAGAAGAAGAAGAAGAAGAAGAAGAAGAAGAAGAAGAAGAAGAAGAAGAAGAAGAAGAAGAAGAAGAAGAAGAAGAAGAAGAAGAAGAAGAAGAAGAAGAAGAAGAAGAAGAAGAAGAAGAAGAAGAAGAAGAAGAAGAAGAAGAAGAAGAAGAAGAAGAAGAAGAAGAAGAAGAAGAAGAAGAAGAAGAAGAAGAAGAAGAAGAAGAAGAAGAAGAAGAAGAAGAAGAAGAAGAAGAAGAAGAAGAAGAAGAAGAAGAAGAAGAAGAAGAAGAAGAAGAAGAAGAAGAAGAAGAAGAAGAAGAAGAAGAAGAAGAAGAAGAAGAAGAAGAAGAAGAAGAAGAAGAAGAAGAAGAAGAAGAAGAAGAAGAAGAAGAAGAAGAAGAAGAAGAAGAAGAAGAAGAAGAAGAAGAAGAAGAAGAAGAAGAAGAAGAAGAAGAAGAAGAAGAAGAAGAAGAAGAAGAAGAAGAAGAAGAAGAAGAAGAAGAAGAAGAAGAAGAAGAAGAAGAAGAAGAAGAAGAAGGTCTTCTTGCAAGGGACAAAATGCGCCATCTTTGTAAGCCACCAGATGCACAGCTCCTTCGAGAAAGTGACGCCACTTTTAAAAAGAATCCACTATAGCAAGGAGTTCTTTATCGTGGATCTCGTAGTTGATCTTAGGTGTAGAGAGTTTTTGAGAATAGAACGCAACCGTATGGAGCTTCTTGTCTACACCCATCTGCAAAAGTACAGCTCCTAAAGCAAAATCTGAAGCATTTGTCTCCAAATAGAACGCCTTTGCAACGTCCGGATGCACCAAGATTCGAGCCATAGTAAATGCCGTCTCAAGATCTTGAAGTGCTTTCTTTGCTAGACGCCCCCATTCGAGCTTGTCCTTACATGTCAACTGAGTGAGCGGGGCAACAACTCAAGAATAATTTTTTATAAAGATCCGATAGAAGTCAGCAAAACCAAGGAAACACTGTACATCTCTAACTATCTTCAGAACTTCCAGGACACAATTGCTTCCACCTTCTTGGGGTCCATCTTCAAGCCTTATGTAGTCGCGACAAATTCCAAAAACTCCATCTTAGCTTGGTGAAATAAACACTTCTCCAATTTGGCATAGAGTCCTCGTTTGCTTTGATTTTCAAGAACCAACCGAACGTGTTTCTCGTGCTCTTCTTCGTTCTTGGAATATATCAAAGTATTATTTAAATAAATGACAACAAAATTGTCAAGGTGCTCCCAAAAGATGTCATTCATTATGTGCTTGAAGACCGCCGAAGCATTGGTAAGACCAAAGGGCATGACATTATACTCAAAATGGCCATACTTTGTGCGGAAAGTTGTCTTCAATTTGTCTCCTTCCTTGATTTGGACGAGGTTGTAAACCCCCCTTCGATCAATCTTTGTAAAGATCCTTGGACGCCCATGTTGTTCTAGAAGACCAAAGATCAAAGGTAAGGGGTAACGATTCCTCTTTGTCACCTTGTCAATGCCTCGATAGTCCACGCTTATCCGTAGTGAGCCGTCCTTCTTCTTTACAAATTAGATTGGTGCTCCAGCTGACGACTTCAAGTGACGAATGAAGTTCTTGGCTAGATTCTCATCGATATACTTCCGCAACTCTATCAACTTCGTCTGCAATAGATTGTATATTGGGTAAAAAGGTGGTTGTGATCCTTCTTCCAAGTCTATGGCACAATCATATGGTCAGTGCTCCGGTAGCACGTCGGCGTTTTTCTTTTGAAATACGTCTTGAAAATCCTTAAATTGCTCCAGTATACTTGCTATCGAGATCTTCTTTCCCCTAGTCGAAGTCGCATAAATGGAAAATGGTGTGTCTTCCTTGGACGACCTTACAAACGCTCTTGCTCCAATAAACAATGGTTTTTTATATTCGGGGTCTTCTAATAGGATTACTCTCTAGATGTTCTGCACGGAATGTCATCCTTTGCAACCTCTAGTCTATAGATGGGTTATGTTTTTCTAACCAAGAAAGACCATAAATAACAAGATTTGATGGAGTTTAATAATGTTGAAAACAATATAACTACTATGGTCTTTAATGCCACTTTTATTGATTCGGATTCTTGGATGACACTACCAAAGGATAAAGGTTGTCCATCTATCACCTCTATGTGAACAAGTTTGGATTTCTGTATTAGGCAAATGTTGTGACGCCTAGCAAATTCTTTGACTAAAAAATAAGCAGATGCTCCTAAATCTAATAAAGCTAAGGTTTTTAGTTTTTGAGGGCCAGTAGACGAAGAAATTGTAAAACAATGGGCAGGTTCGGCGGAAAGAGAGGAGCTTGATTGTTGTTACGGTATTGAATTGTCCACCTGCACGATTCCTATTGTGGTTGGGCATCTTTGTTTTCTTGAATTACCGTGCTTTTAGTCTTGACAGTGGGTTGGTTCTGCTTCTTGGGACAATTTCCAACCTTGCGACCTTCATCTCCACAATAGAAGCACAATCTTCTTCCATATATTGTTTCTTATCTTCTGGAATAAGAGATCTAACATGCGCTGCGTTGACTTGCATGTCTTCTACCTCCACATGTGAATTCAAGTTGCTTGCCGACATTGTTGCACCGTGACAAGTTGTTTGATGTCTTGAGCATTGGACTTGGCAACGTTGAGATAGACGGTTATCGCACTTTGCAGCTTGGCTAATAGCTTCGTTGAGCGTTTGCGGATCGGGAAGAGAAAAGGACAAATCTTTTAAGTCGTCCCTTAAACCCCAATAAAATTGGTTCATCAATGCTTCTTCGTCCCACTTGATGTCACATGCTAAATGCCTGAAATTTTATGCATAGACTAATGTAGAGCACGTCCCTTGCCGTAGCGACCAAATATTTGTTGTAGCCCAACGAGCCTTGTCATGTTTACCAAACACTTCCGCAAATGCCTCCAAAAATGTCTCAAAGTTGTTCAAAATTGATGATCGTTTCTTCAACAACGGAACAAATCATGATAGAGCTTGTCCTGTAAACAAGGTTCCAACCAATCCCACACGTGACTCCTCCATTGGGTAGCATTCGGATTGTAAAACTATTATAAACCTAATTTGATTGACGAAACATCAAAACTTGGAACGTGTACCATTGAATTTGTCCGGAAGACTAACTCAAGGCTCCTTTCGTTGTTGAACTACAAAGTTTTGTCGAACCAGAGGAAGAGTTGCTTCTTCTGGTGCAATAGTTTGAGACTGGTAAATTTTGGGTTGTGCTATCTCGATTGCTCCATCGTTATGAAGCCCTACCATGCGTTTTTCAATCTCTTTCGTCCTATGTGATAAATAGCAAGAGCATTCATAATGGCATACAATGTGGATTCCAAATTTTAAGCCATACTGTTGTCTTCATATCCGACCATTCTAAGAAAAAAAAGAAATGATTCTACAATGAAAGGCAATATTGGTTTAAAGGAAGGTACTCCGCAACCTCTAAAATACCTTAAGACCTTCAAGAAGAGGGATAATCTACTCTCTCCAAGAAGAATAAGACTCCAATATTGTAATGGAAGAGATATCAATTTAGAAGAGAGTAATCCGCAACCTCTAAAACACTAGCACACATTCAAGAAGAGGAATAATCCACACTCTATTAAGAAGGGATTAGCTCTAATATTGGTGCTTAGTCGATCTCAACAAACTCCTTGGGACACAAAAATAACCAACAAGTGATCTGAGGTTAGAAGAGAGTTCAAGATAAGAACTAACAAGTCCTTGGATTAACAAGATGAGTACACAAACAACACCAAGAAAGGTGAGCTAGAACTTCAAAAAGTGCATTGTTAAGAGTGAAGAACTCTTCAGCCTTGACTCCTATATATACTCCTAGAACTTCTACCAACAGAAACTTTCTCATTTAAAGCTTCTAACGGTTGCCAATAGAAACTTCCAGGGAAGCTTCCAAAGGATTGTTGACGAAAACTTCCACAGAAGCTTCCAACAGAATCTTCTAAAAGGTTCTAAGACTTATTTCTATAAGGTTCTACAAACTTATTAGTAGGTTCTAGAGGCTATGTCCACAACATCATGAAGTTCAAGGAATCTGCAGTTGACGTAGGGTCGCAATCCACAAACAAACCGCCGATAAAAATCTGGAAGGTAGATGAACACGGATGTCCTAAGCTGCCCACAAGATCTCCTAAGTCCGTCCCCTTCAATCCCATGTGGAGTAATGAAGAGCAAAATTTGACAGGAAACCAAGATGTTGCTAGAGACAAGGCCACAAAAACGACGGAGAACAAGAACTTCATGAAGACAGGGCTCCAGAAGTATGTCGAGTACTAGGCGTCGGGAATGTCCAAGTCTGCATGATATCTAGAGTCAATGAAGCGCCAAAATCTAGTTTTAATCCTTGGCGTGACATTCAAAAGGGGTCATAGGATATAGTAAGACCTAGCGACCCAAAGGTCTATCATGTATGGCATAGTAGAGCAGTTTCCGACGTTATCAGAGATGAAGGAAATGCGAACTACAAGAAATTTCTTGTTCTATATTGGAAGCCAAATAACAAGCAGAATAATTTGATGAAGAAGTACCAAGACTGTTGGGAAGCCCACATGGGTTCCGAACGAAGAAAAGCATGTATGGTGTCCTCTCAATTCTATGTTGTTTGCGACTTGGTCAAGCAAAATTACCCAGCATATAAGGAACATCCCGCGTAAAATGAGAGAAGCCGCGATTGTGAACTTAGACAAAGCAAACGCCCCTAATCCCTAAGGCTATACCATTCTATCCAGCTGCTCACGGTCATCTTGTAATAACACCATGAAGACAAGAATTGCAATTATTATGGTATATGGAGACCTCCGGACTTGATCCCGTTCTCTTCTTTTGACAACTTCCACAGGTGCTTAGACTTTGGTTCGGATTTTATTACGGTCCAACATGTGCAGTTCACTCCACCGTCCGATTCCTATCGGAAATCTCCGGATGGGACATTGACCTTAATAGCCTTGACAGCGTTGGTCATGACTTGAACTCAGTTACGATCACATGAGCCGGGGCTTTTGCTATACCGTACGCTACGGTCAGTTTCGGCAAGCAACTACCGAAGTATTTATTTTTTTCTGTCACATTGATTTGACACAATGGATATCACACAGGTATTGCATGAGTATCACCTAGATCTTGCACGGGTGTCACCTTGGTATTACATAGGTATCGCCTAGCCAAATCTCTTGAAATTTCCAAAATTTTGGACAAGTCCCCATTTTGAATTAATTATGTACGAAACTGACCATAGCGTAGGGTACTCTGAAAGCAGCGTGGTCGCACATGTACATCCCATTGAGGGATCATGGGATATTTTACGTACCACCTAAAAAATTTGAGACTACATTATGGTGGTCTACACACACACGTGGGCCGTCCAGTTACAAATACATTTACAACTTCAACTCAGCGAGCAACACCAATCCTAAGTATTATGCATCCAACCGGATATCTCCGGCTGGCAAGAATGCATTCCTGAGATATCAATGCTCCAGGCTTTGATATTATCAATATTGTAATTATAGAACATTACGTATATTGTACATAGGAAGTTCATTGGACGTGAACCAAGTTTATTGGTCAGTCTCCCCTAAACTACCACAAAAATGTACACTGTACCATATGAATCTATATATCATGTGATATGTTTTATAAAGATGTTAGCTTGAAACATTTTATCAATTTGTTAATCACGGAATCACAAAACATTTTATCAGAATGTGGAAATTCCACTCTTGTTCTATAATATGCATCACTAACAACAGTTGGTTTTGTTTTTCTGAAATCATCAAGAATGATCCGAATGATTGATCGATATTTGTTCACTGACTACCCCTTTCAATTTCACTAGTGACATTCTTGGACTTGAAAAAAAATCCTTTGTCCTTATTTCTCCACTTTGCAAAGTCTATAAATAGTTAAATACAACACAGGACCATTATGGCTTGAGCAGTTTTGGATTGATAAGGCTTTGACGTACTTTGTTAAAAATAACTCAGCTTCTACATAATCTGTATTTGAGGAAGTTGGTTCAGGTTTGCTACAATCACTTTGATGAATGGGGAGAACTGACAGTCCGTTACAAATCATCACCAAAAATTGGTACTTGGTGAGTTGAAATTCTAAGTAATTGTATTAAGTCCAAATGGTTTTTTCCGTGTATTTTAATGACATTTATGTAATAACCAGGGTGTATGGGTTGACTCAGACAAGATATCCCCATGTTGGTGCATGGGATGTGGATGAATTGCACGTGGCCTTGCACTGATCCCCTTGTGCCATACATCCGCTGTGTACGTCCCTGGCCCAGCCCACCACTGGTTGTCTAGACCCATGTCCGCCCTAACGTTTGTTCAACTTCCCCTCGCCCAATTTCGGGATTCAACGGCTGATTTTACACTCTTCCCGCCCAACCTCAATGCAAATCTCATATACTGTTCGGACTAATGTTGCACCCAGGCCTTTTGACTAGCTCTCTCTCTCCTTACAGTGTATGGGAGGCCATGATGTATGTTGGTGGGGCAACTGCAACCGCAATCCTTTGCGATGTGCAATCGATGGATGTTCCTAAATTACGAAGTCTTGAAATCATTTCTGACCCTTGGTTGATCCTTGTTGAAGAAGATTGACTACATCTTGAATCCGTAAGAAGTCTGTAATGAGCAAGCAACACTTGATTAATGAAATACCTTGTCTTGCTGGTCCGGTGGCTGAATAAAATTACTTCTCATGCTGACGGGCTTCTTTTGCGTTTCACATTACTACACTAAAAGTTTCATTTAGTGTAGTGGACACTAAATACGAACCCATACACTAATTGTCAACTACGCAATTAGTGTAGTGACAAAATAGTACACTAAATGTGAACTACTACACTATTTGTGAACTTTTGTAAAGATTGGAATATTAACTTTTTTACTCGTGCACGTTTAGTGTATTAGAAAGTAGAAGAGAATTATGTGTACAAAAAGGTGAAGAAGAGAAAAAATAAAACTCACAAAGAAAAAATTGGAAAAAACAACAATTAGGAAAAAACAACAATTTAGGAAAACAACAAATAGGAAAAAACAACATTTTTGTGAAAACAACAATTAGGGAAAAACAACATTTTTGAAAAAAACAAGAACTAGGGAAAAACATCAATTCGGGGAAAAAAGAAAACTTACGTTTTGAAAAGGTAAACTTTTGTAAAAATAAGCTTTTCCAAATGTAAACATTCGAAAAAGTAAAGATTTGAAAAAGTAAACGTTTGAAAAGTAAACTTTTTCAAAAGTAAACCTTTTCAAAAGTAAACTTTTGAAAAAGTGAACTATTGAAAAAGTGAACTTTTGAAAAAGAGAACTTTTGAAAAAGTGAACTTTTTCAAAGTAAACTTGGAAAAAAGTAAATTTTTGAAAAAGTAAAGTTTTGATAAAGTAAGGTTTTGAAAAAGTAATCTCTTGAAAAAGTAAGCTTTAAAAAAATTAAATTTCCATAAAGTGTACTCCGATAAAGTAATCTTTGATAAAGTAAATTTTGATCGAATAATCTTTTGAGAAAGTACACTTGTTTGCAATTAGTACACTATTTGTCAACTTGTTCGCAATTAGTGTACTAAGGTAAGTACACTATTCGTGCCATTACACTAAATGAAACTTTTAGTGTAGTCCTTTGCACATATGGAACTCATATGAAGTTATACGCTGTATTGGCAACTTCGGTTTTGAGGTATCTTGAAGCTGCCAACTTGGGAATGCATATCTCTATCCATGGATCAAGACCACAGTTCATTAGAACCTGTAAAAGTCTAGTGAATTGTTAAAACTCCAGAATGTCCAAGCAACCGAAGCTAAATCCTTGACAGAATGGGGACCTTATTTCAAGGTTGTTCCTAAGTAGTTAACACATTGTAGATCATTCAAAATTACCACTTCAACACTGTTCATCTAAAAATGCACGGAGCACACTTCCAGAACCCTAGCATATTCTACCAGTAACTCACACAACCTGAACTTATTGTCCGCCTTGTACAACCAAAAACTACTAAGTGGGATCACAGTGAGCAGCTTATAGTGTGATTCCAGGGCTAAAATATATTTTTGTTGAGCAGCCCAAGTTCAGAAGCGTATGATCTGGAGCTCCATTTCTCACTTTGTTTGCTAAATAGGGACAGACACAACAATTCTAGTGCTTGTCAAACTTGCTGCCATGCTTCCACTGCTGCCCGCACTGGCCATGCTTGCGTATCCCCTCACCACCCATCAATGTCACCTTGCACTTCTTGCCGCATTTGTATACGTCCTTGAAGAGGTACTTCTTGCACCCGTTCTTGATGTTGCGGTCGTAGTTGCCCCACCAACATAGGGAGAGAGAGAGACTTGCTAGAAGGAGGCGGCGCAACATCAGTTTGGAAGGATAACTGAGGTTTGCATCAAGGTTGGGCGGGAAGTGTGCACAGAATTGACCCTGAAAGTTGGGTCATGGTAAAATCAAGTTATGCTAGCCCCTAAAGGACCAAGGCATTTTTTTCTCAAAAACACTCCAAAACTGCCATTTTAAGCACATTCAACACAAAATGATACAAAACCATTTTTTTTGAAAATTTAACCATAGGATCTTGTACTAGACTTGTATGAGAGTGTGTGGTAAATTTTTTGGTAAGTTTGACCCCACGGATTGAAAGATATTAGCCTTTGAAGTGCGACATAATCTCTTTTTCAGGTCATACTATACACCTTCAACAAACTTCGACCACCTTCTATGGCAACTTTTTGCACTACGGGCCGTGAATTTATTGTGTTAACTTGAAAAGGATCATGTTAGGCACACGTGCACCAAATTTTAGAAGTAGAAGAGGTCTAGAAGATGTCCTAAAAAATCCTGCAATGCAACTATGTGCCGAGAATCAACAATACACTTTATATTTTGCATATATCATATCCTTCTCAAATATTTGAAATTCACAAATCCATACGGTAGATGCAAAGATCTCAATTTCCTTTCCAAGAGGACATTTTATTTCTTTTAAATGGACAAAAACTCAAATTTCTATTGAATTTAGAAGTTATTAAAGTTTGGTGACAATATTTGTGATATGTTACACTAAACTGCTGCACTATTTGTATATGTAAGTGAAAATAAATTGTAACTTTTGAACCGTAAGTCGGAATTCTACGAAATTTGTGTCTATGCAAAGCTAATCAAAAGTTGTCCATTCAATAAAAAATCTCAGAAAATAATGCCTAGAATTGAGAACGTGGTACCTTACCCAAACTCAAAATGTCCCTCGAGGGGACATTGGTCCTTTAGGGGCTAGGGCAGGGATGGAACTAGACAACCGGTGATGGGCTCGGCCCGGGATGTACACAACGGGACGGCTGCAGGGACGTTGCAAGGCCATGACATTCATTCTCACCCCATGCTGGTAAGTCCCGGATTTGCCTAAATACCTCGGTCTAGTGTTGCAGCAAGCCTGAGGCTTGGAAGGGTGGGGGACGGTGGGAACAAAACCGGCCCCTATTCTTATGTTGGAGGGGGGCCCTATTTGATCAAAGGGGGAGCCTCCGACTGTAATTTGGGACCGCAAGCTCCAAATTTGGCCAATTTTTTTTCCAAAAAAAGCCTCTAGAGCCCCAAAAGTTTAAAGGCCTGAAAAATGGACCACCCAAGGCTGAGGCTTGGTGCAACGCTCAACCAGGGTAAATAGGGAGATAAATAAGTCCATGTTGATATCCTGTCAAACCAGTGTGGGTGTGCAAAACAAGTTGCTTTCCAAAAATATAGGATTCCTACTGGTTGTCTAGAAAAACTCCCCCTTCAGTGAATCACATACTTCATTGATTGTCGCTAAAATCCAAGCATCAATATAGTTCATGCGGTGGCATGTGACTTACCCAAGGACATGCTTGTTTTTCCACGATAAAGATATGCATCCCAAGTTACTGCAAACTATCAATGCAGATTCCTGAAGTCACCAACTGCAGGAAAATGGTATCAATGCCTGTTACAACATCAATTTCAAGCAGTCACAAGACTTGCTCATGATAAGTTACTTTTCTTTTTTTCTTTTTCACCATTGAATTAAATTCTAGGTTGAGGATTGCAGAATTTACAGCTCTATTAACAACCATTCCATGCCATATGCACTTACATCCAGGTCTTCATACCCTGTGGAAACTGGATCTGTCAGGCTCATCCAAGGTAACTCTCTTTTGGTTTCTGGACATGCAAGTTGTGAAGTTTCCCATGTTTCTGAGGGTGATTCGCACCATGGCTATCAATGTCCACTGAGCAGATTGCTGGAATACCCTACTTGCAGGTAATATTTGTACATACTTAATTCACAATGGAGAATGTCCAAAACATTTGGAAAATTCAAAGACACTGGTCTACGTGATCACATGTATGACCAACCAAGGTGATACCCATGTAATGTCTACGTGATACCCATGTAATTCATGTGTGGTACCCATTGTGCTGAAGTGATCCTTGAAGTCAAGCTTTTAGCCACCCCTGAAGTCTCACTTGAAGTCACCCTTGCCAAAATCGACCCGCACTTACGGTACAAGAAATTGGCTTCTCATGCTTCATACTAAATGCTAAGGCTACAAAATGATTGCCCTCCTAGAAAGGCCCTACATTGCACACATTTTGCAAGTTTGGAGCCAACCCATTGAGATTTCCTAAAAGTAGAGAGGCGACCCATTTTTTTCAACTCCTACTTTGGTGTGATAACAAGGCCTAGGCGGAACTGACCCCCTCGTTCCCCCTTGTGGGATGAAGACGGCAATTGCCTGAAGGATGAATCATCCCTCCAAGCGAGCCGGGTGGTGAAACCCCAGCCGGCTAGCAAACAAACCCTCCCCCCCTCCCGACATGTGCCTTGGCCCATGCGTTCCTCTCGCCCGTTGTGACACATTCCTGTACAAAGTACCCGTGACGGGTGTTGCCGCAACACATTTCTCTACGAAATACTTGTGACGGGTATTGTCTCCTGTGAAGCTTGTGTGTGTAGGAGCACGTGTAGGGTTTGTTTCTGTACCTCCCCAAGTGTTCTCAAGTGCTATCCTTTGTGTGCATATGATACTAATATTGAATATATTATTTTCTTTCATGGTTTCCATTCCGCATAGATTGATCCTTTGAGCTCATCTATTGTGCTTAGGTATGTTGTCATTGGAACTAGGATTTGAGTTTAATATTTTCAAGTTTCTTGAGGGATACATTAGTTTCTTCAATAAATGATTGATTATAGTTTAGGATATGAGGCATATTTCAATCATTCCATTTGGTGTGACTTAGGGTTTGTATGGCACAACTTTATGCTGGATACATCATGGATGTAGATAGCGATTTGTTTCTTAAATTCAATTATGTGCCTGACATGTACTGCGATTGGTATGCAAAGGCTCCTAGAGACGTTTCACACAACTTTTACTGTGCGTGATGGGTATTGCCTTTTAAATGCACACTGAAGTACATTTACTGAGACTTTTTTCCTTCGTGACAGATATTGTGATAAGAGACCAGAGACATTTTGTTTCATATTCTTGTATTGTGACGGGTATTAACAAAGTAAAAAGGGAATGTTTTTTTAGTTGTCATCTCCATGAAGGGTATCGCTATGTATATTGTATCTTCTCTACCCTTAGAATTACGTAAATATATCATAATTCAAATAAAATTCGTTTCATATCTACCACATTAAAAATAATTAATATTTATGTACTCAAATTGACCTATCCGCCACTTCACTTTCCATGACTCAAATTGCCTTCTTTACATTCTATTTTTTTCTTATAGAGTCAACATGCTAAAATCCCGGAAGACTATCAACGTCCAGAATCCTCCGCCTGGACCTATTTCATTCTATGACATTACATGGGAGCATGCTAGTAGACAAGGATGGGGCAATGCAAGTGCAATCGTGCATTCATACATTCCTTTTTTTGGTTGAAAATGTGGTGAAGATCCTTCAATTGCGCAAATCTCCAACTCGTCTGCGCCACCGGCTCACTTCAACTTCTTAACCGCGTTGGTAAAATTGGAGTGGCGCGGTAGTGCGTCAAGGCATGCCGCATCCAATTCTCCAACTCCTTTCTTCTTTGCCCCGAAGTAAGTGACACACTTCTTTCCCATTGCTATGGCAATAAAAGGATTTTCCACGCATTACGGTCAACGATGGCCGCCATCTCCACCCGTGCCCTTAACACTGAGTCCGCCGCCTTCGTCCACACTTGGAATTTTTTCCAAAATCCCTTTCGTTATCTCTTGAACGGCTTCGTTAAAATTTTTGCATTCATAAGTCGGGAGTTGATGTTGCAAAGTCGTCTACCTTCTGCGGACGACCGAGTGTTTGCGTTTTGAGTTCCATGCAATGGCGATGACAAAGATGATTATTCAAGTTTCGCCAATTCTTTCACGGATCCAAGCCACAATTCTCAACTTGGCAATGTCATGGCTTCTCCGCACAAGGGACTTCCTTGTAGACCCAGTCGAGAACGACAGGTGGTAAGCCAGATAACTCCATCCCGCGGAATGGAAAAAACTACACATAAGCAAGAATGAAATAAGAATCTTACATCCTCAAACCTCTTTAAGCAATACAAGACCTAATCACAACATTAAGAAGAATGAAAGAGAGTATCCTAAAATACCAATATCCGTCATGATTTTGAAACACACCAAATGCAACATTATGTAATGGAAAAATTGAAGCAATACTAATTGGGACCGCAAAAAAAGCATACAGTTGTGCCATAAAAATCCTAAGTCACACCAAATGGAATGATTGAAATATGCCTCATACCCTAAGTTATAATCAATCACTTATTGAAGAAACTAATATATCACTCAAGAAACTTGAAAAGATTAAACTCAAATCCTAGTTCCAATGACAACATACCTAAGCACAATAGATGAGCTCAAAGGATCAATCTATGCGGAATGGAAACCATGAAAGAAAATAATATATTCAATATTAGTATCATATGCACACAAAGGATAGCACTTGAGAACACTTGGGGAGGTACAGAAACAAATCCTACACGTGCTCCTACACATACAAGCTTCACAGGAGACAATATCCATCACAAGTATTTCGTAGAGAAATGTGTTGCGGCAATACCCGTCACTGGTATTTTGTAGAGAAATGTGTCACGACGGGCGAGAGGAGCGCATGGGCCAAGGCACATGTTGGGAGGGGGGGAGGGTTTGTTTGCTAGCCGGCTGGGGTTTCACCACCCGGCTCGCTTGGAGGGATGATTCATCCCACGGGCAATTGCGCCCTTCATCCCACGAAGGGAAACGAGGGGGTTAGTTCGCCCTAGGGATAACAAGTGCCACATGAGAAAGTGGCATGGCTTGAAAGAGGTGTGGAGGAACCATCGATCAATTCTTTTGGAAAGTTGAGGTATCACAATTGTAACTTACACTAAATAGCATTACCCCTTGTGCATTTCATTGATGCCAAAGGGGATAGCATGAGATATGCTCTTGAAATTGAGCTGACTTATTCAGTTGTTGACTTGATTTGTTCAAGATCGTTCTAATTCATTTGTTGACTTGATTGTCACTAATGAATTTGAATAATTCTAGCTCATCCCAGTAATAAACTTGAGTGGAGGTTCAAAAAAAAAAAACGTGATTTGGCAATTTTTGAACCTCCACTCTTTGTCCTTGCACAATTTTTTTGAATATGCTTCACACATTCTCTACCTCTAGAAATTGGAGTTCAAAGAACTAATATCATGCTTAACATAATGGTAATGAATTTAGACTTTTTGTAGTGTAAACATTTGACACCAAGTGAAGTCAAAGTCTATTGATCCACTCAACAAAGGAAAGAAAATTAGTTGTTTTCCTACTCCAAACACTATAATCTTTTAATCTGTGTGGTCAAAGATTATGAAATTTTGTGAGTATGTTACTTAATAAGCCTTAATTGATATTCTATTGCTAAAGTAGAAATTAAAGTTATTGTTTCCTTCCTTACTCATTGCACTAGAACGAGCAGTTTTGAAGTGTTTTTGGTGCAAAAATGCCTTGGAAATTTAAGGCCAAAACAAGCCTCTTGTGGTCACAATATTCTAGATGTATGGTGTTGTATTTCAACTTGATAAGGTTCAAATATTGAAATGAACTCCAAATTAAAGATGTTAGTTGAAGAATCTTCAATCCAAAGGTGTAAATCTTCATAAACTTTAGTACATTTTTTTGTACTAATATGTGCTTGTATGTTTGATTTTGGAGTGATGCTAACCTTGGAATATCAGAGGAGCCAGAAATTGGCTTCTCGAATGACATTTCAAGGATGATAATAAAAGATAATGATCCTTTTTCATCCATTCTTTTTTGGGGAGAGTTCATTGAATGTGTAAGTAATAGATGATGATGAAACTTGCCTTGTTGAAGTAGTCATGTTTTATCTAGGAAAAAAATCTCGGTGACATGGATCTCAATATAGTGTATTTTAGAAACTTCTAGCTTTTGCTCTAACTTTGAATTCAAGTCATTGAGATGATATTTTTCAAATTTGAATCCAGCTACTGAAACAAAGTTTATGAAGTCCAGTTTCCATTCCAATTAATTTTTGTTCGAACTTTGGGCCTATTACCATGGTTGACCGATTTACTAATTTCAGATGAGCACAAAAGTTTTATCTACACCCCAAGGCTTGGCACTATAATGTGCACCTCTGGTGAAAATTTCAGAATATTTGGGCATATGTTGTAATTGATATGAATTTTCTTCACTTTTTCTTCAGAAAGTCACAATAATTGTAAATTTCACCAAAAAAATGTGCAATTTTTGTGACACAGGCAAGACATGTGATTTCATGTGTGAAAAATAAAATTAAAAAAATTCTACCTACATTTCATGAAGAAATAGAGCACCAAGTGGAATGGAAAATGGCTCTAATGCCACGGTCATAGGCTCTGTCCTTTAGGGGTTAAAGGGTTAAGAAGCTTACATCTTGTGAATCTCACATGAAATTAAAGCTACAGACAAGAATGTAAAGTTCACGGAGTCAAATGGAAAGGCAATGCCGGCTGCGGCAGAAAAGGACAATACCATCCATTTAATTACAAGCACAGAAACTTCAGATCCAGGGAATATGGAGGGCACATAGAGAATATCCCTGAAGCTGTGTGCACAGAGGGAACCCTAAACCCTAGTCTACTGCTCTCGTTTAGTGGAAGTCCTCTAAATTAGGACATGGGCTAAGTTTGGAGGCGGTTCCAGACTTGGCGAGATTGTCTGAACATCCTGGCGCGGTTTGTATTTTGCTCATTTCTTATTGCAATCAAACTCTATTTGTTTTGAGCAAAAAAAGAAAAGAAAAAAGAAAAAAAAAGAGAGACTGTGAACATGGGGGGGTATAATAGAATGGCGCTTGGATGGAGCAATCAGCTCCCTTGGTTGAGGCTATAACGCCGGAGGACTTGGGGGGTCCATGTGAAGGACATCAACTAGTTGGTTACTAATGCCCCCACAATTAGTTAGTCACTAGCGCCCCATAAATTTAGAAGGTGCCACGTAGGAATTTTGCTTCATCTTCTCACCAAACAATACTCAAGGCTCCAATGTCATTTCAGCAAAGAATTCTCACCAAAACATTCTGAGTGTGCAATCATATCCCTACATTAAAGTCTAAGGGCTTCCTTTTTATTGCTTAGGGGAGTCAACTTCCATAATTTACTATTTCTATCAATGAATACTTTGTAAGGGAGTTAATTCCGCAATGAAGGGAACCGCAAATTAACAAGTTCTTGAAGGTCATGCCTTCATGACTCCACCGATGAGAAGCAAAATATCTTTAGTTGTTTGTAGATGGACAATGTACTCCATATGAACATTGCCAAATATTACTCCAGATTTTATGTTAGGTACACTATATTATTTATGAATGCTATACGTTTTATCTTTAATGAATATTTTTACCAACCATGTTGACGATGATCACCCTCTTTAATCCCTAAAGGACCAAGTGTCTAGAAATGGCAATTTGAAGGTTTGTTCAGGTTCCTACGATGTTAGTTTCTAACATTCCTCTTTGAAATGTTTATTGTAGAAGGGCATCACTAAAAACTCAGTGGGAGCACAATTTTTTTCTTTCAAAATTAGACATCTAATGAAAATTTTTTAGGGATTTCAATTTCAAACAGAAAGAGGGGCACAACGGGCACCTCCAAAAACTTTTGCTAGGACACTCTATTGAATGTGAGATTTTCAATACTGGCAAGGAATATTATTTCCATTTGTATTGTCAAAAAAAATTCTTGTGTTTAGTGAAAAGTAGCATACTAATTCAAGTCAAACATTTACACACATTGTCGGGCAAGGGGGGAAAAAACTTTTTCTTGCACTTCAAACGCTACAATCTTCAAATCCGTGCGGTGGATTGCAACAAAAAAACCATGGTATGTTCATATAGAAGTCTATTTTAAGACATTATGGCTAAAAATGCCAAATTTTACTCAAAAATGTAATTTTCATGCCTCTTTATGGTAGTGCCATTTTTGGACTGGTTTTTC
This sequence comes from Bryoerythrophyllum caledonicum, assembly GCA_963971425.1. Classification (NCBI taxonomy): domain Eukaryota; kingdom Viridiplantae; phylum Streptophyta; class Bryopsida; order Pottiales; family Pottiaceae; genus Bryoerythrophyllum; species Bryoerythrophyllum caledonicum. The sequence goes on along the minus strand of OZ020516.1, from coordinate 11,798,808 downwards.
CCTCTAAAATGCCTTGGTCCTTTAGGCGCTAAGTACCATATCCATCGGTTTGGTTTAGACACCCCTACGCAAATCGGTTTTTTTAACACAGTGGTTTGGACACAATGGATATCACCTAAGTATTACATTGGTATTGCCTATATATTACAAGAGTATGACCTTGACATTACATGGATATCACCTTAAACAAATATTTTATATTTTCCAAATTTTTTGGACACCCTCCATTTTTAATTAATTATCTACAAACCAAACCAATGCGTAGGGTAGTATAGATAGTTGTAGTCTCGGTAAAAATCTTCATCACAAATAAAAAGTTACATCGCTTTCAAATCATAAAGTATCACTACACTGAATATAAAATTTAGAGTAGCAACCTAAGGTTGAGAAGAAAGAAGCAGTACCAAAGCTAAATTTTGAAAATAGTTTGTAAGAAAATCTACACAAGTTTATGTGCATGATAAGGAATAAGGTAAACCCCTCATATCCGACAAGTTAAACAATGTGCATATATGGAGGTGAGAACAAATTCTAATAAAATTATTTTTTGGATAAAATCAATGAAATTACAATTTTATTACACAAAATTTCGTATTTTTCTAAAATCTGAATTTGTTATGAATTTTCAAATTGTGTTGCCATGTTTAATTGGTGGCTTCCAATAGATACCTCTAAAAGCGGTGACCAAAAGGAATGGGTCCTGACTAATAGCAAACCTCCATTTGAAGTTGAATGGATGGTAACTTAATGGAATGGAAGTGAGTTGGATATACCTCAATTATAGAGCTGTGAGTTACGGGTTTTGGTTGGTTACCAGAGGGGTTGCCTTAGATGTAATCCGTGGTTTGTTGTAAGAAGACGCGCTACAAAGAGAATCTATCAATGTTCTCTTTAAAGTCTATATCTTATTAAAGTCTCTATTAGAGAGAGACTTTAATAAGATATGAGTGGTTTGGAAAAAGCTTGGATTTTCAAATTCATACAGTGAAGTGGATGTTGATAGAAGGCATTTATTTATTGGTAAGTATAGCAACCACTTTGTGGATGAATAGTCATTTTTGTTCTTACATCTCCATGTCTACAATTGGTGAGGGTTGTTATGTGAGTAGAATTATTATGGATTATAGGTTTATTTAAAACCAAAATACAAAATTTAAAATAATATTAAACTGAAAATTAAATTAATGAAGAGTAAGAACTACATACAAGTCAAACCAACTCCACTATCATTGTTTTAAAAACATGCAAACATTCTATGATTGGGTCAAATGTAGGCACGTGGTTATAAAACTGAAAGTATTGGAGAGACTCAGTTTAACAATAATGTGGCTTAGGCCATTGTAAAGGAGAAAATTAGTGACTTCATTTGGTTATGTGAAAGAGCAACCATAATAAGGAAGGGGAAGAACAACAAGTTTACTTTGCTGCTTAAACACACCAGGTACATTAGAATTACATGTCCATACTTGGTCTTTGTAGAAGGAACAAAAGTTTGAACCAAATTTTATAATGCATTGAGAATAGTAGGACGCAAGAAGTAGCAAGGATACTTTGAGAGCAAGAGAATTGGCTAACAAGGGATGTACAAAAGTATGGCCATGCATAGACGTTGGTTTTCTAAGTCGAGAGGCTACAAAGATTTTAAAACACGGAACTTGTTGAATCATTGATATATCTATTTTTATACAATAGTTTTATAGGCAAGTTTTATACTTAGACAATGTAGATCAATATCAAAAAATGAAATAAACAAATTATAAACAAAAATTAATTAATATTATATACATGTATATATATATATACATTTTATAAATCATGTAAAAACACAACAAGTCCTCATACACTGAATTGACAATCAAATCATCTACATGAATACTTTTAACGGATATTTAACTAAATGTGAAAAATCAAAAGTCTAGAAATAATGGTTGGGTGCCCACCGAGAGCTGCCAGAGTATCTTATTAATAATCTTGTGTAGTACATAACTCACTCATATGCTATTCAAATTGGGCGTATGAGGTTTTTTTTGACATTCACCAAAAATTTAGATGTCACAAAACACCTCATATGTTTTATTTGAACAAATTTTGAGTGTGTTATGGCCATTTGAAATTGCAATGGAGGGGAAGCATTGGCCGGTTACTGATAAGAACTCAAAGTTTAAGTTTTCTAATTTGTCCACAAATGATCATATTCTCTAGATTTTGTAAAATATCTGTTTTATTACTAATTGATATTCTCTTGAGCTTCCCATTTTTGAGAGAATAAGCTAGTTAACTTTTATATTATTAGTGACATGTCAAGATATTAAGCCATGTTGGTATTACTGAAAATAGAAATCTATTTGTAAAGATTTAGTACCTAGTATCAACTAAATACTAAAACATTTGAATCATCTTTGCATGTAAGTTGTAATAATACAACTAGTAAAAAAAATGGATAAATGAAAATAATATCCATTGGCAAGAAAACAAGTATGTGATATTTTTATTTATAGTCCAATATGTGGATGCTTAAGAATTTAGGGGTTTATAAGGGGCGTTTCACACTAAGCCCAAGGGCCGAACTCCATTGAAGACCAAACTATGCCGAGGGGCCGAGTTTTGGAGTTGTAAAAAATTATTAAAATTATTTTAATGAGAAAATGTTCGGCCCCTCGGCAAGAGTTTGGGTTTCTATTCTTGTTGGACCCAAACTCTCCTCGAGGGGCCAAACTATTGGCGCCAAAATTCTCAAAAAGTGCTGCCATGTAAGCATTTTGGTGCCCTTCGGCCCTTGGCCCTTGGCCCCTAGTGTGAAGGCCCACGGGCCGATTTTCAACTCTAGGCCAATCAAATTGCTAGAATTGCTCGGCCCCTCGAGCTCGGCCCCTAGTGTGAAACCCCCCTAAGAAGTTGACTATACATGCTTGGTAGAAATGATATTAGATTATCACAATAAAACCCCTACACTTAAATTTCTGTTCCATGACTTTTTAACCTTACATCTACACCAACATATGCCAATGATTTGATATATTCTTAAGTAGTACTTCAATACCCAAAAATTGATGATAAGAGAATTCTTCAACACATAGACATTATCATGATTTGAAACTAAAGAAGGTGGTGAAGAAGCAAATAAGCCAAAAATGAATACCGTACTCGAGCAAGAATGCTAGAATGTGAGCTGTGAGCGGTGAGCAGTGAGTAGTAAGTAATCTATTTTTTTTCAGTTGGGCACCCTATAACCACAGATTTGGGGTGATTTACAAGAAACAATTTTACATTGTGACCTATTTCTGTGGTATGAAAAAAGTTCAAAATGGGAGAAAGTTGTATAAAAAAACCCGGAAATAAATTGTTTGGAGGATATTTGGATGAATGTAGATAGATGGATGAATGTAGATGAATGATTGCTCAACTTATATTTAAAAAAATATAGAAAATTCTGAAATATTAGTAAAAAAAACAAAAAAAACAAAAAAAAATCAGTTGAGGGGCTCCTCGGTCGATTTGACAAGATATCCCCTGTTTTGTTTTTGGATGGGGCCCTATTTATAGTAAGAGATGGTCCTCTACGGTAAACAATAGCCGTAGGCCCCAAATTTGTCAAAAAAATTCCAAAAAAAGCCTCTGGACCCCCCAAAATTAGAGGGCCAAAAAAATGACCCCATGCAATTAAGATGGGGGCCCACCTCGGGTAAGTCCAAGCGTGGGGGATATCCTGTCTGCGCCTATCTCGGTACCGAGGAGGGCCATGAAGGCGAAACCACCCAAAAAAAAAACAAAAAAACAAAAAAACTAGCCAAGGGGCTTCTTGGTACCGAGGAGGGCCTTGAGGGCGAAACCACAAAAAAAAAACAAAAAAAAAAACAAAAAAACCAGCCGAGGGGCTCCTCGGTACCAAGGAGGGCCATGAGGGCGAAACCACAAAACAAAAAAACAAAAAAACAAAAAAACCAGCCAAGGGCTCCTCGGTATTGAGGAGGGCCATGAGGGCCAAACCAAAAAAAAAAACACATCCGAGGAGCCCCTCGACGTACCGAGGAGTGCCCTGAGGGCAAAACCAAGGGAAACAAAAAAAATACAAAAATACAAAAAAAATACAAAAAATTAATTATCGCCCATTAAGAAAAATTCTCCTTAAGGAGTTATCCAAATTTCCCATTTGGCACTTCAAACTTCTCCGTATATTTGAATACAAAAAATCTTGCTTCCGCTACAATTTTACATAATTTTACAATTCTTGCTTCCACTACAATTTGAGTGAGGGGAAAAATGGCACCTTGGTACCAAAGTGCCCATTTGGCACTCCAAACTTTTATGTAATTTTGAACACTAAAATTCTTGCTTCCACTATAATCTTCATCGCAGTGGAGCATTAGGCCAACGCAAAGCGTGGGTGAATTGCAAACACTTGTATTATGTATATAAATTCTTGTGCAAGGCAAACGTGGAAGGCGACAAGTAAATACATGCACCAAGTCTTAGTTTCAATGAAGTACAACTCCTACTCCGCAATAATAATCTCTAAGTTTTTTTTGTTTTGGTCATAGTAGTTATGACAAGTTATTACCTCTTTTATAGTTTAACTTTAAAACTACACAAAACTTTGGAGGGCCAAAATGGCTCCTTGATACCGAGGACGTGAGTAGGCAGATCTCAGGTTCATACTTGCGGCAGTCGAAGAGTACCAGCATGCAAGTAAGGATTCAACTACGTGGGCCTTGGGGCGGGACTCTTACATCTTGCTTTGTGTGCAAGTGCTGCCTGGTTCATGCTCGTACTTGTTTGGATCTTGGCGATGTGTGCATGTGCTGCTTGGCTGATGTGCGTCACTGTTTGGATCTCGGCGCTGTTTCTCCCTTCTTCGTACATGTTGTGTTAAACTTTCTGACCCGATCAATTCACCTGTGTTGTGCAGGTGTTGTGCAATCTTTGGAGAGAGTATCATCAACAAGTTAGAGTCAGCTAATATGAGATCAAGCAAGGCAACAAAAAACAAAGTTTGAGAGAAAGGGCTAGGAGGTTCTTCATGGATATGGGGAGTACTCGATGGCTTCAGCGGCCGCTCTCTCTCTAGCTGGTCTCCTTGTAGATATGCTTCCTTCTCACTGTCTGTGAGAGTGAAGCTTTGTTTTCACAAGGCAAAGAGTAGGGATCTGCACAATAGTGCAAAGTGAAGGATTTGGGAGTGAGATAGGAGTGTAATATATACCTTGTGATACGTTGATGTTTGGTGGATGTTGTTGTGTTCGATGAACGTCTTCATTTTTGGACTTGTGGGCGTTTAGGATTTGCTTCTTCGGATTACAGCTAGGCGACTGTGATGATTGAGGTGGCCGTTTGGATCTTGTCCTCGCATAGATTGGTCATTTTTGGGGCTGTTGTGGTGGCTAGGGTTACATTGCAGTAGAGTTTGGGAGTGCTTTCTTGTAAGTTGCATGTTATTCCTGTCGTTATTCATTAGTGGTATATAGAAAGGAAAGGAAGAAGATGACGGAGTGATGAGGAAACTTACTTGGGTATGCACGTGCTTGAGTTTTGTGTGGTGTCTTGAGGTCTTGACTCCATGCTGATAATGGTGTGCTTAGAGCTGCAGGTGGTGGTGGCTTTGTGGTGGTTGGTTTAAGGAGTCTTTTGATGTGTGTAGCATGTGTGTTCGCGCTCCCTCCTCTTCCGGTGGGTCCCTGTGCATTGTTGTTGTGTTCTCTATTAGCTGGTGTTTGCTGCGTTGTTGGTCTTCTTTGGTGGCTGCTACTGTCCAGCTATGGAAATCGCAGTTGATTCTGCTGAAAAGAAGTTGAGAGGGTGTGAGGGTTAAAAGAAAGGTTAGAATGCTTACCTTGGATGATGTGGTATTGTGTTTTGGGCCCTGTGTTGAGTATTTGGTGATGTGCGAGTTGGTCTTGGTTTGTTGATGTTGGTGTGGTACGGTTGTCGTAGGTGGCTTGGGGGTGTGTGTTGCCACTTTAGGTTCGGTTGCTGCTGTTGCTCTGCGTTGGTAGCTACGATACATCTTCTTGTGGAAGGGATTAAGCATGAGTCCTACTGTTTCAGCATTCACTAATATGTGTATACCATTGTTACAAAAACTATCATAAAACATTACAAAGTGCGGAATACCACAAAATAACTTAGCTGGTTTTGAAGATCGTTGGTCTTCGTAAGCAAATCTGTGTCTTGGCGTCTGACTTGATTTTGGTGTAAGCAATAGATTGTCTTCATGATGGTGCTTGCATCCTGGTTGGGAAGGGATTTGGTGTGCGATGTTTCTATGGTGTTGTGGTATCCGGATCTAGATCTGATTGATAGAGAGATGATATGGAAGAAGCAAAGTCTAGATGTAGATCTGAGCCAACACAAGAGCCCCGCTACAGATTTACTCTCTCAAACTAATACTAGGTTGTTGCATCTCAATTCAAACTTTGTAACAATAGATCAAAGATTTGCAATCCCTTCCAACATTCTATACACTATAGGCATACCATTCGGCAGCAAAAGAAGGACACACCAGGATTCACAATGAGCCCACCAACCCTCATTGTTGTACGCATTGAATTTGCGCCTAACACCCAAAAATCCCTCCTCACCAGGTTTTACGGAGCTACTTCTCTCTCATCTCTCCTTAAGTTGATGATTATAGATCAATCCAACAAGGACCAACCCACAAAACAAACTAGTACAAAATTGATATTTTTCAAGGACAAAAGAAAATGAGTCTCCATGATTCTTTGTAAAAACCTTAGGCAATGTAGAGTATGACATGTGAGCGGTTTCACTCTCAAGAAAATGTAGGCCATATCTAGGAACAACCCCAAATTAAAGCCATAATAATACCAAATTCACCCACAAATGTAGAAATCTTAGGCCAAGAAATATCTAAACACCAAAAATTAGAGAATTAGAAAATTGGAATACCAGCTTAACAAAACACATGCATGTATTTGAACTTAGTATGCAAGTCTAAGACAATGCACTTGCAACCAAATGCTTTGATTCCGTTAAACAAATTTATGCTGACATTGATTTACTTCCATCAAAACCTAAATGTGCAATTGTGAAAAACAAAAAATACATTACGTAAAGCAACAAATCTGGAGCGAGACAGCACAACAAAATAAACATGAGAAAAAAAGGCTCAATTTGTACAAATTCACTTGTGAAGCATAGAGAAAGAAATGACAACTGTGGTGAAATCAATGCATGTTGTGACTCTGGTGGTAAAATTGAGGTCAATAGCCACAACCACTCTTTCACTGTCTCGTGGTAGCACGAGAATGAATGTCCCGCCCCGTAATAGAGTAACAATGCCCTTGCAAATCCTTCACAAATGTCATATTACAACCCCCAACCCATGCTCCCATTTGACTGGGGCGCCGAGCCCGGCTAGTAGAGTGGGCTATCTCCTCCTAGCCAACCGAAAGTCGGGGCACCATCCGTTGGTGGAGGTGTTCTAAACTAAAAATGCAGCTCTATGTTACATGTGTTGATTTTTGGTGACCTAAAAATAAGTCAATTGAGCTACATATCTATCATGTAATAGACATATTTCATGAGTTTCACCAGTCTTGGCCATGATCTATCAGAATACATACTATTTAAAAGACTATATGGGATTTTCAATGGAATGATATTGGCCAATACTATAGGATAAACAACAATAGTACCAACAATCAAGGTTCTAAGGTGGAGCAAATCATAACTGTTTTTTAAAGCCAAATTGGGTCTAAAATGAGATTGTATGTAAAAGGAAATATGTAGAAAGATGAAGAAATAGGAATGAAGCTCAATGAATCATTTTCCAAATTTAATCTATAAGGTGCCAAATTGATACGTAATTTTAAAGCCCAAGATCCATTAGATCCCAAAACTGTATTATAGAATATGTGGTACTTGTCATGGATTGGATTGGATTGTTTGGCCCTCTTTGACCAATGCTATGAATTGACAAAGAGTGACCAACACACACATAATTCAAAACCGCACCAACTTGTTGAGACTTTTAAGCAAGGCTATCAATGATGAGCTCAAGTGAGGTGAATATTTCAAGTTACAACTTTTTGAAATTAATGTTGATTGATTTGTGCATAGTTTACTAAATAATTTTAGTTTGGGCTATGGTTATGGATTGTTCCACCTTAACCCTTAAACCCTTGGTGACTAGTTCATGTATATCCAAAACCAAGATATATGTGATTTTTTTCTTTGAATTAACTGATGGAAATACTATGCCTAATTTTAGTTTCCAACCTTAAAAAATTGAACTCAAACCATGACCTTAACTTCGGGAAAATTTTGCACAACATCCAACAATTGATGGAATTGATTATAGTGTTTAAAATTACCGTATATTGGTAATGAAAATTATGCACTTTAGTGGGTATACTACTTCATCCATCAATAGATTCTTGCAAGAATATTTGTACTTTGAATAAAAGAGGTTCACATGTGCACTAGGTTGATAGCTTTGCAAAGACATATCTTATGTGAAGGAAATATTTATACATGATTATTGATAGTTTTTTTACTTTTGTCTACTTAATTGTATACGAAAATGTTCCAAACTTATACAAATTGTAATGGAAGTTTTGAATGTCATGAAAGAGATCAACAATCACAATACAATGAAGAATCTTTGAAAGACAAATTTTGATCGAAATTGAAGACAAAAACCATCTTGCATGTGTATGAAATACAACATAGTATGCGACATGGTATTCATTGTATTTCAATGTATTTGATGTATTTTGTGTTGTATTTGTGTCTTTTCCATGAGTTCTATAACTCCAGATCATGAGATGAATTTTGCAAAGTGTTCATGTATCGTGTGTGCAAATATGAACTTCACATTTCTCGATCTTATTCGTCATGGATTTCATGCAAATTGAGTTTTAACACCTCTAGAGTCCCATTTTGGGTCTCCTCGGCCCCAAAGGGTTAAGGATGGTAGGCCCATAGGTGGTCAATTTTGAAGCAAACTGCAAATAGCTTTACCAATAATTCATTTGCTATCTAATTTGAAGCTACAAAAACTTAATGCACTTTTGACAAATGCTATGAGCCACTAAGCCAAAGTCTGGCGAATTCATAATAAAGGAGATTTGGTGTGGGCTAAGCAACATTTCCAACATATTTCTATATAGAAAGCATTCTCCCAAGTTGTGGGTGTTGATTTTCGCAGGTTTTTGCACCCCACCAAAGGGATCTTGCATCATCAACGAAAGGTGTATATGCTGCATTGATCGTAGACCAATACGACATCATGCTTAAAGAGTTAACAAAAGTACCAACAATCAAGGCACTATAGAAGACTTCAAACTCTTTGATAAGATTAAAGTCGTTCTCCCAAAACACACAACTCTATACAGAGCTTCCATCCATCATCATAGTAAAAAGTCAATAAAGTAGACACATCTAAAGTTGGTAGACAAAGCAACAACTCTATCAAAATCGGCTAAAAAAGTAACACACTCGCACACTCAAGTTGATGACACTTTGTCCATTCTCATAAACCTACAAATTTAGATATCTCTACCTCAAATGCCATTCAAGGAGATCTGCAGAATTCAGTAAGAAATGTACAGTCGTCCGTCAATGTGAATTTGCATGTCTCGGCACCGACCACAACAATAGGGATATAGGGATATTGAAAGCCAGGTTCTGAATCAGTTGCTGGTTTCCATCCAAGAGTCCCTGACCCATTGTAATGCCATTCAACAACTCAGCCACCAATCAAAATCCATACCTTTTCCATGGTGCACCTAAAACAAGCAGTCTCTCCAACGCTTTGAAGACCCCAATGCAGACGTGCCATGTCAACCATGAGCACGGTCTCTTCTCGGCTGACCCATCTTTGCCTTCGCATATCTGCATCTTGGTCAAGGTGTACAGTAGTGGCCTAGCAAGAAAATTCTCAAAAACAAATTCTCAAAAACAACATGAAGACCATAGAGTTAATTGTGAAGTTTCAATAAGAAACCCCGCTTTTTTGCTCTTAGTAAGAACATTAATGGAAGAGCCTGGTGGTCTCTAACCTAGAATCCTTGTTAAGTATGGAAGAGCTTGGTGGTGTTGAAACTCAAGTTAGAACTAGTTTTATCTTTGAGAAGAAAAGATCGGGTCATGTAGCACCATGAATGCGACTGATTTATTTTTTTGGTCTTTGAGCTGATTATAGGAATTTAGAGGTATTTAGGACTGATTTAATATGAGAAAAGAGTTCAAAACTCATTACATCTCTGCCTCACTTCACAAACAACTCACATACATCATGAATTTTCTCAAGAAGGAGGATACTCAACGCGCATTCCTCCTCGTTCAACTGATGGGAGAGGCTTGCTGTTTTGCAGCGCTGAGAGAGCTTGAGTCGAACACCGAATATCCTGGATTTCGGCAAGGAACACAATGGATATAGAACCGGTAGAAGTTACGGAAAACGAGCACGTACAGTGATTGACTTGTAAGCAGAAGAATATGATACCTGGAATTCAACGAAGGCAACTGGTTGTCCATCTTTGGTCTGGTATTTCAGTTTTAAAAATCCAGGATATCTGCACAATAGCACCTTACGTATCAAAGATGGACAGAGCACTGGCATCTGTTTCTATCAACCGTGTTGGAGAGGTAGCCATAAGCCAGTTGAAAATTGTCTGTACAAACTTAAAGGAGACTCACGAGAATGACTTACCTGGATAGTAATTGTGTAAGGTCTTCTTCAGTGCATAAAGGGCCCAAGTTTGCAACAAAGAGGGTGGAGCATGGAGGATTGCTGCCAGGTGCTGGAGGAGGTGGAGGGACCATACCCTGCAAAATCCTCAATAGATGCAAGTCTTCAGAAAGTTCAAAGATCAGAACATGACTGACAGGGCTGAAGACACTTTTGCAAATGTCCACATTCCTTCCTAACGCGAACCATTATTCATGCTGTCAGCCCCAGTTGTGCTCATAACATTTGGCTACTAAGAAAAGACGATGACATGAAGCCTCTCACCATTATATGCCCAGATAAACCATCTTGGCCGCTGAATGGAGGAGGCGCCAACATGCCACCACTGCAATCCAACAAAGCTTTACTCAATGAGAACCCAGCAAATTCCACAGAAGGTACTAGAATGGAAGAGCAATAGCCCACTCAGATTTTGCGGTCTATAATGAAAAGCACAGAAGGAATAACTAGTATTAGAAATTTCTAGCACGCCCACAATGACGCCATTAATCTCAAACCAAATGACCCTGTATACACCGACCACTCTGCAGCTTCAGCTATTCTATAAATCAAAGACTACTCTCGGATCAACCTAATACCTGAGATGAAGAAAAATCCTGATGCAAAAAATAGCTAGAAATACCTAGTTTACCACAGAAACCCTAATATTATGACTATGAGAATGAAAGAAGCCCTACTAAATATGAATAGATGAGAGACTTAAATCATCCTCAAACCAGAAAAGAACAAGGGAAAACACTCATAGACTGACAACACACATGACAATGAGCTTGCTTCAGTGAACAGATCACCAAGAGAGTGCTGCAGCTAACTACAAGTGGAAGTAGACTATGTGCGTGAAGAATGACCTCGGTGGAGGGGGGAATCCAGGCATGTCGTTGTATATGGAGGGATGCATCCCAGGCATGTGCAAAGTGGCTCCAACCCCTGTGAGTGTGACCCCAAAAACCGTGCCACAAAAAAGGCTCTCTGTGAGTGTCCTGCCTGTGGGTAAAGTGCACCTCCCTTACTCTACAACTACACTAACTGTCTCCACTTCACATCTGATGGTCGGATGTCACCTGTACATTTTCTAAATTCATCCACACTCAATAGTAACATGTATTCTGTGAAGGATATCGATGCCACACAACAAACTATGATCATACTACAAAAACAGCACACAGATGCAAGTTGAGCAGTGCAATGGCCACTCTATTATATGATAAGAGTGCAATAAGGTCTGCTCAACACAAAACAAAGACCATGCAAGGCAGTCGATGTTTTCAGTAGCATACATAAACACTCGCTCCTGAAGACACTGAAGACCGATATCGACACACACGCACACACACAATCCGAGATGATGATGATAATAATATACCTGGCTCCGGAAATGGCCCGGGTACACCAATGGGTCCTCTGCTGCGCTTTTCACTACCTGTAGCTCCATCCTCTAACGGCCATTTCCAACAACTTGCGAGTGAGGAAGAAGCAAGTGCATTCAAAACCAGAAAATTACAATGAACATGATGCTAGTAGGCGTGTAACTGCTATCAAGATTTGCCATCTGTTGAGGCTTTTCATAGTAAAGCTTCCATGCTAGATGCTCTAAAAAGGTTTTATCAATAAAGTCCAGATGAAAACCTGAACGTGACCGCTTGGTGCGAGAGTTGGCACGAGCAAGCTCAATATGCAGCACTGCTCCGGTCTGGGGGTCAAATTTCAGTCCCTGCAAACATGAAAACCGAGTCAGGAACACAAAGATCTCAACCAACATCAACATCATCAAGATGAATAGATGAAGCAATTGGTTCTTACATTAAGTTCCTCCTTCGCTTTTAAAGCTGTTGCCTGGTCTGTGAAAACCGCAAATGCCACAATCTGGAAGTGCCATCAAAGGTTTAGTCCAAGGAAGCTATGAAAAAAACCTAGAATTTAACACTGTTACTTACCTGATACCCACGTCCGGAGTATTTCAGTTGGCACGACTCGTAACCATCGAAATTCCGAAACAGGTTGTAAATCTCCCGCTCCTTTATGTCGTCCGGGAGCCCTGACAGAAACAAAGTCTTCACCTCCTCCTCACCCATCTCTGTCCCCCCCAAAAAAAAAAAAAAAAAAAAAGCATCAACACGATGGCCGTCCTCCACACAAACCAGACTCCAAACAACAACCTCCACAACACCGAAACCTAAACCTTCATACCCACAAACACCAGATCCATCCCCACACATGACTGTTTAGGTAGCGGAAAGTCGTCACCTGAAGTTTTGATGGCAGAAGCAGATCCCATTGCTGGTTGGGTTTATGCAAGAGGCCCCATGAGAGAGCAATCGAGAGGGACGACGCGAGTGCGAGAAGAGAATGCAAGATGATGGGTCCGCGATGGAGCCCTAAAGGAATACTAGTGTGTTGTTAGATTCGGAGAACTTGGACCTCGGGAAACGCTCATGGGCGGATGGAGATGGACAAGCTTTGAGAGTTCATGGGTGGTTTCGTTGGCTGGTCGTTGGTGGGTTGCTGTAGCAACGTGAGATGGGTGCAGAGTTGAAAGTGAGTTAGGCGTAGTGTTGATTTCTGCTTTCCGATGCTGCTGCAAAACCGTTTCCTGTAGGCTCTCCGCCTCCATCGTCCTGGCCCAGAACTGTTTTACAATAATTAAGGTGAGCCCCCCTAAAACCGACAAGTTAAGGAATGTGCATATATGGAGAGAGGAGATAATTATACTGTTATTTCTAAGTGATAGCCAATAAAATTACAATTCCAACCCAAGTGGTTTCATATTTTTTCGATGAAAACTGAATTAGTTATGAATTTTCAAACTATGGAGCCATGTTTAGTGGGTGGCCAGCAGTAGGTACCCCCCATAACCAACGACCAAAAGTAAGGGTCTTGACTAATAGCAAACCTCCATTTGGAACTGAGTTGGTGGTAATGGGATGGAAGAGGGTTGAATATACCCCAATTTTACAGGCGTTGACTATGGGGTTTTGTTGGTTATGGGGGGGGGCTTACCTTAGTCTAAAGGCGATTTCTGGGAGGTTGGTAGTGATGATTCAGCTACTTGAAATGGGAGCAATAGAAAAGTAGAAATAAAAATTATTTTTAACACTAGTTATTTGACTAATTTAAAATAAAAGATAGAACCTTTTGCAACATTAGATGAAAATTGGGAGGAGATAAATGGCTATGACTTTAATTCATTGAAATGGTTGATTGTGGTAGAAAATGCAACAAATGGCATATCTATTTGAGGAATTTTCACGGTAGAGAAATATCTTTCATCCTCCACAGAACGAAGTACAAGAATGGAAACAATTTGGGCCAACTTCATGTAGTCCAAAATGACACGTTACATAATGTCTACCCTCGAAAGGGGGAAGTAGTTCCAGCTTACTAATTCCCTATCTGGTGGGCATCGTTTTAGTGGTGGAACAAACAGACACTTTATTCATGCCGGTCTCCTTTGAGAACCGGCGTTCTTCTTCTTCTTCTTAGTCCGAAATGAGCTTGCGGAGGTGTCTTGAGGTTGACAAAGACCTCTACAACTTGATCAAGGGATTGACAGTGAAGGGCGGAGAACATGTTGATTATGTATTTGCCTTCATTGTAACCTTGAACAAGCCTTCCTATGAGTTCAACATCAAAGCATTAAGCATTTTAGGGGCTGTGAAGTACTCCACACCATTCACGGCCTTTGTGTGACAATAAAAATCCTTCAACACTTGCAAGTGTTGTTGCAAGCTTCCATCGGCCCCTTCTTGTTGCCAATATGAGGGTGGATTATGCCAAATGCATTAAGAACTACATGTTGTGGAAATCTTTCATCAAGCTCATTGGACAAGGCTTAATGGTCTCTGTACATTAAGAAAGATAAGCCTATAAGTACATCAAAACTCAGCACATAAGAATTAAGCACATCAATTGTGCATATAAAATTCAACACAAAAATTAGCTCATAAGAATTAAGTATATTAAATCAGCACATAAAAAGAGTAGATAAAATTAACGCAAAAAATTAAACATGTAAATTCAGCACAAAATTTAACAAACAAGAATTAAACACATAATATCACCAGATAAAAATGAAGCACGTAAGAATGAAACACATATAACCAACACATGAAATTAAAATACATAAATTCAGCACATAAATTCATCACAAAAAATCAGCAAATAAGAATTAAACACGTAGAACTAGCACATAAAGTAACACATAAAAATTAAGCACGCAAGAATTAAACACATATTTTCATTACATGCCCTAAAATTCAGCACAACATCTAAAAAAAATACAAAGTTAAGATGCAAAAGAAAACTTTTAGAAAGTAGTTCGGTCAAAGAACTCACTTGAAGCTTGACGCTCAATGGTAAGTTGACAGCGGTAGAACTCCTCCTCCGTCGCAAAGAAAAACTTGCCGTTCACTTTGTTATGACAATGTGCAAACACCACAATTTAGTCAAAGTCAAAATACAAGTATTTGATTCCACTCTTACCAAGAATATTCTTCCACTTCATTGGAATTTGCGCTTCAACTCCAAAAGATTGTGGTAATTTGAGAAGCTAGCTTACCCCCAAGCTGTGGCTAAATCAATATATTTTGTTGTCAACTTACCTTGAATGACCTTCACTTACTCGATAAAGCCACATATAAAAACATCTTGAGCCTATGAAAACTTACAAAGAAGGAGAATATATGATAGTATAGGCTGAAAGATCAACAATGACAATAAAGCTTCAATGTCATACAAGGTTTCAAAATTTTCTTGTGCTCAAGTTGCCACCTTCTCCCCTATGGTAGAAGTCATATCTTTGCCCATCTTTACAGTAAAGGGCTTGTACTCCTCCAAGACCCTTATCGTTGAGCTCTTCATTGAAATCCAACGAGTGGCGATATTGTGCAACATTTTGTTGCCCTTGGTTTCTTTGAGCTTCTGCTTCTTCTTTAGGCTCCTGCAAAAGTAAGAATAAATAAAGGCCAACAAATTATCTGAATGAGACATCGATGGAAAGTTGGATAACATTTGTACAACCAAATTCACTCAATGGCTGCTACAATATATCTCAATACTAAAAAGAGCCCATTTTTCTCAAATTTAAGTAGTTACCCCATTCTCCCAACCTTGGAAGATGTTCATCCCATTTACACCAAGACACACCATCTTGGAGGCAATCTCACCACGAGTTAGTCCTTTTTCACTCATAAGCGAGTTCACAATAACTTCGGTCAAATTTTTAGCTCCACCATCAATCACACAAGAAAATGAAGCAAATGAGGCTACCTTTCCAAATCTCTAACTACATAAACATTGTGTAGAGTGCTTATTTCTTTGCAATTACTATAGTTGAGGTGACGGCGATTGATCACACTAGTTGGTGTCGTGTACATTGATTTCAAAGCTGTGAGTATGCATTCATAAAAGTGCTAATTCATTTTTCAACCACTTATCTCAGTTTGTGTTTTTTGGGACATACTTAACCTTCAAGTGTTGCAACAATGACTAAAAACGTTCATAATCAATCATATGACAACTATGACTTAAAACCTCAAAAATGATTGCAAATAGTACTCCATTTCTCTTGTTTTCAGCTTGTAGGGCACCAATCACCTGTTCAGCCACAATAGCTGCTTCTGGTCAACCAACCCACAGTTTTGTAATTTAGGAATGTTTGCAATCAACCTTGGTATATGCATCTCCTTTCTTCACTTCATGTAAAAACATTCCATCTTCATTACAACTCCTCTTTATCTCGTGCGTTTGGAGGTTGTCATCCTTAGGAGCTAAAACGTTTCTTTGCCCCTCCATGGCAATACATGTTGTGCACATGACACTAACTATTTTACCCAAATTATCAAACACAACCTCTGCCCAAGGATATCTCGCAGCCCAAACCTCTTCAAGTGACATTATTATGCCTAGCATTTAACCTTATTTTCTTCTTTGCCGGCCTGGGCATTCTTAGTCTCAACTTCACCATACTCATTATTGAGCCCTTCCTTGACTGAAAATATGTAGATCCAATCTCATCTTCTTCAATCCTCTCTTTTGAGTCCACGCTAGCTTCTAATGTAAGACATACAAATCCAAAACAAAACAAAAAAAAGTCTGACCATAATGAATAAATTTAGCATATAACTTAAAAAAATTAGCACTTGACTTCAACACATACACATGATTCAACACATACATATGACTACATACACACAAAACTCAGTATACATAAGTGACCTTAAACACACAAAATTCAGCACGTCTACATGACCTCCTACAAATAAAAATTAGCACATACAAATGACCTCATATTCATAAAATTCAGCACCTAAATATGGCCTAGACACTTTCTCTTCTAGCTCATCTGACGTATGACAACCATTGGGACGGCAAGCAAGATACAACACCAAATTTGCCAAGCGTGTCTCCAAAACCTACATAAGAGCATGGCCTCCACTATCCATAAGGGCAGAAGAGAACGTGTCTAGCCCAAACCTTTAATTTGGCATGAGATACTTTCCAATGCCATTCGAGTTCCTAGACAAACCAAGCAACTTCGCACCCATGCCGTTGGAGAGACGTAGGAGACGAGGCGCCATGAAAAAAACTTGGAAACAAATGGCCAAATCCAAACTTAGAACTCACCTCCAAATCTAAAGTTAACAACTCTAGATCTAAATAACGCAAGCTCCAAATACAACAACTCTAGATCTCACATTAACAACTCCAAATCTGAACTTTATAACTCCAGATGTTACATCAAGATGTAATAAAGATGAGTGATGGCAATGATGCAACAAACTTGAAAGCTATAGGATGCAACATGAAGGAAATGAAAACATATGCAAGTATTAAAGATACACTTGTAACTCACCTTTCAAGCGCCATATTGCATACTTTTGGCATGCCATTGCCCACCTAGCATTGAAGAGTGAAAATTGAGAGCTGCGGTAACCATGTCGGATACATTTTGTAGCGGCATATCTATCATTCTCAGCAATATATGCCATCTACCCTTTAGAATACCAAATGTCTTTTCGACCGCCATTCAAGTGCTTGATTAAATGAAATTCCAATGAGCCTTTCTCCTAGACAAACCATCCCTTTCTCCCTTGAATGGTGAATAAAACCAAGGCCGCATAGGATATGCAGCATGACTAATAAATTTGAAGGGTAAAAATGAACCTCGCATAGTTTTCTTTCCTATTTCTGATTTTTGAAATAAAGCCCAATCATGAATTCCTCGAGCCCATCCAAAGTCATAATCCCAAAATTTGAAATCTGCATCTACAACCCCTTGAAGTAGACCATGTGAATAGAATCCTTTTTTGCAATAGAATGCAATAGGATTATGACACGGTGCTAGGATAGGGATATGACTACCATCTATTGTTCCTAATATTAGTGGAATGCCATGTATTGCCTCAAAATCAAATGCAATCTCCTTCATCCTTGTAAGAGTTGGTTTTAAAAAAACCAATGGTTGTAGATAAATCCTAATTCCTTCACAACATTCCCTCACAATTACCGAAATTGTACTCAATCCTATTCCAAATAAATCACCAATCATAACTAATGAATTTCCCGTTGCTAATCAAGAAAGTGTTACGGCAAGCCTACATTCAACGGTGATGCTTTCTCTAAAAAAAAAAATTTCTCTCAAAACCGGCCCCAAAATATTACATAAATACATACATCTACATGGACTCACCCTCATTTGCTTTTGAAATTCTCTCTCCAAAATAGACCTCATAAGACTATGCTCCAAAAATCCTTCATATCTCTGATATTGCCAACAAGTCCTCCTAAAATCCACCCGCCATCTTTGAGCAATATATACCGCCATCATCATCATTTGAACATTTTTTTGAAAAATTGCAAGTTTTTGCAATGCCAAAATGCCTACTATAACATAATTCATTTCCATGAAAACTAAAAGTAGAACAAGAATACGTTCCCTTCTAGAATCCATGGTAAAAGAGTGAGAGAGGAAAATTTCAGAAAATTAATCCATTCACATAGTAAAAAGTGAGTGGACTCTTGGCAAATGATATGGAGTTAGGACTTTGGGCTTAGGCTTTGGGGCTTTACACCACAACCGCCCAAAGGATTCAATATGTATATTTTAATGTTTTTATTAATCCAAAAGTTTAGATTCTCGCCATAGTTTGGGCAAAATTTTTGACAGACGGACTCTCAACTCGGCTCGGTGTGAAGCGGCCCTTAGAACTGATTTAGTGACAAGGGATTTTGCTATCTCTACCGACCCCTTTAAAACTTAAATTCAACTAATTGTTTTGTTTTTATGATGGTATTGTGTTGTTTGGAAGTTGATGTATGAATGTGCTGGTGTGATTGAAGTCTAATTGGTGCTTGTTGTGATGAATTGTCGGTATTGTTTGCAATAGAAGTGATCTTGTAATTTGGATTTTTACTAGATAATGTGGTAATAAATCAAAAGTCAAAGTAGAAATCGGTGGGGTAAAAATAAATGTTTTAACTTGGTTAAATTTTAAACCTAGAGATAAAGTCTAACTCATCTAGGTAAAATTAAGTTACTTGAGTTAAAATTATTCACTTAGATAAATTGATTTACTGTGGATTAAAATTAAATTACTGAGAATGAATTTAATTTACGTTAGAGTTAATTGAAATTACTTAATCTACTTTATCTTTAAGTTAATTAAATTTTACTTTTTAGGGTTAGCGTTTACTTTGGATTAGCTAATTTAAGTTAAGTTGAAGTAACAATAAGGGGATGTTAAGGTATAAGTTGTGATTATGTGTTCGATATGATGTTGTTTATACAATGTAAGTGATATTACACCTTCAACTACTAATCATAATCAAGGGTGGTGAATTATCGCTCACATAACACTACCACAAGACACAAATCATGAATGACACACATTTGCAAACAATATGCAAATGAAGTGTATTCCTATAAATACAAACTTTTCTAGACAAGGTGGATTAGATTAATTAGAAACAAACCTAATTGATGGATTTTACACATATATCACAGACATAATCCAAGCCATATGCACAACGGACATAGATAGCAATCTCAACTTTGACCACTATCCAATAATACTCCACATCCCTACAAACACACTTATCAACCGCACCCTTATCACGCCTTGTAATAACAAAATAAGAATATTAAACAGAATCCCACCTACTAACATGGAAAAATTCCATTCCACATTCTTTGAAAAAAACTCGCTCCTTATAAAAACAACTTACAAAAACACTAGAACACAATGAAAACCTATCATGACATCAATGGACGGAAGCTTATAATCAATTAGGCACATTAACACAAGAAATATCATCCACTCTCAAACAAACATGTAGCGCACAGACACTCCCAACACTCACACCACGTGCAACATAACAAGGTGGATTCCTCCTTCGCAAACTAGCAAAAAAATGGAAAATCACCTAGCAATATACCACCTTATCAAGAAAATAATCCGCACAGTAAAAAAGAACCCTAATTGGCGACAACACCCTATCCTTATTGCCATACAATCCCACAGGCAAACAAAATACCTCAACCTCAAGACGAAGACATGTATATAGAACCTTGGATAACCAAAATAGCCTCAATTGCAAAGCATGCCAACAAACAAGCACACAACATTTCCACAAAATACAATAGAGATTGCATCAAAAAAACCATATCAAAATATAGACAACTTTGTGACAAAAGCTCCAAGAAAATAAACGAAAAAGTATTCAAAAACAACGGAGACACACAAACACTAGGTTGTATTATAGATTAACATGGAAACCTCATAACCAACCCAAACAATATTGCCAACAAAATATACCTCCAACAGTCACAAATCAATAAACAAACAATACGCGGGTAAAAGTCTGCTAAGGTGGTATATTTATAGTGTCACAAATGGTTTTGGAAAGAATCACAAACCTTCTATTGCTGCATAGTGCAAATGTAGGACCAATCTTGGAATTCTATTGATGGAATGTGATAGTTGCCTTGATTTGAAGTACATGAACTCCAAAAAAGTTGAATTTCAACTTACGGTTAGGCCAATATAGGTATATCTTTCATTAGTATATATTTGTCACAAGTATATGACATTTACCAAATATACTTATTTTGAGAGTTCTAGGAAGCTAAATACTTCAAAATTTTTGGGACACATTCACAGCACAATGTGTTCATATATCATGATTGAAAATTCTAGATCGGAAACTTATTTTCACTTTTATTGCTAAAAATAGGAGGTTTCTTCAGGGCTTCTAAAGTAGGGATCATTGTTGATTCATGCTTTGATTTCTTATCCAATAAGATACATCATGCTTAGATCCATCTAGAAACATACTTTTTTCTTAAGAAAAACATTTTTTTTCCATTAATTTGGGCAAAATCAAGCTATTTTTGTCCAAAAAAGAATACTTTTTGGTATATTTTTTTTGCCCAAAGTGAGTAACCCTAGCTGACCTCTACCCATCCAACTAAAACTACCCTGATAAACACCATGCAACATGCACTTGCAACATCCGACAATATCCATGGCACGATCTCGATGGATATGTTCTAGAAAAAAGAGGTGACCCAACCACTCTCTTATATAAATACTTCAAAAAAGAAATATACGATACATCCCCAAAAAACCTAGGCAATAACAAAGCCCCAGGCCCCGATCGAATTCCAAATTCCATACTAAAACATATGCCCAAATGCTTCCACGCACTGCTGTACCTATTTTTCACACATTACTTCAAACAAAAAGATATCCCATAGATATGGAAAAACAGCCTGACAATCCTACTTTACAAAAAAGGCGACCCATTTATCCTAACAAATCACCGTTTTATTGCACTAGCAAACACTATTTATAGACTATACACTAGCAGACTAAAATCTATCCTCTCAGCCTATGGCAAAACACACAACATCCTCTACAACAGCCAAGAAGGCTTTTGCGCCGAACGAAGCACCTTGAAATAGATACAAACACTAATTGCTGCCTTAAAGGATGCTAGAATCATGAACCAAGATATATACCTACTATACATTGATTTAAAAAATGCCTTTGGCTCAATAGACCACACCAGATTGCTTGCTATAATGCTAGACCTAGGATATCCAAAAGACGCTGTAACACTTGTTGCCAATATATATTCTCAATCCACGACCACATGCACTAGCAAAAACTTTGGCAAAATATAACCTATTTCAATTCAACGCGGCACAATCCAAGGTGATACTCTCAGTCCATACCTATTTATAATCTTTTTAGACCCACTGCTAAGATGGCTACAACTAGGAAACAATGTATATACATTTAGCACATCAACAACAACCGTCAATTTAGCAGCCTATGCAGACGATTTGGCTGCATTAGCTAACAAATTACTCTCATTACAAACTCAAATGAATAGAACAGATAAATTTTGCAAATGGGTAGGAATGGACGTTGGTGTACAAAAATGTGCAGTCACTAGCTGCCCAAACAAATTCAAACAAAATCCAACCACCTTTAAAGCTCAACTCCAAGCTACAAACATCAATTATAGATCCCAATCTATTCTGGTACTACACCAAAATGAAGCATGTTTATATCTAGGTGCCCACATAGTACCTACACTACGATGGCATATACAAACACACACCACAATGACAAAACTCATTAGACAATGCAAAGACCTCATAAACTACCCAACCACAATGACACAAAAAATAAAAATGATAAACATAGTTATTGGGCCCCGTGTGGCCTACAGCTTTTACTCAGTCTCATACTCAATGCCAACCATCCGCAAACTAGACAAAAGATCATTGCAACACAAAAAACAATTTGTGGACTTCCCAATGTACATCAAATCTTATCACACAACTCCCACATGATATATTTGAAATGGAAGCATTTTCACTATCAATTGCTTATCTAAGATGCATTGGCAAACAACTATTAAATGCCTTGAATGATATAGGCACGCTCGGCAAAATATACAATGGACTAGTACACTATATCCTAGCCAAATACAGCGGTTCAGAAGAACTACCCCAAATAAAAAGCTCAAACTGCTACAGATCCCCCATCACCGGCACATTATTTCTCCTAAAGACAGATGGTGAAGCACAACTAAAAAATACATTAGAAGACTTTCTATTAGCACCAACATCATTGGAAACCATATGGCTACGCAAAGCCACAGCCTTACCACACCTAACAGAACAAACATCCGTAAAACTTCTCCAAAAACTATTCACAAAAAACATCACAACATTAAATCAAATAACCAAGCCAAACGGTACACAACTTATGAACCCATGAGAGTTCACAAAATACCGCTTTAAACCCACAAAGCTGACAAAAAGTGCCCTAAACCTGGCCAAACAACTCTTTTGCTAACCAGAATGTCAAGAGACCTGCCTCCAATCATATAACACACACCCAACCCCTCCACACCAACAGACGGCTACACCTGCACACATAACAATATCACCCCTAATATAATAAACCCGCCCGCCCACCCACCCCCCGAACCCACGCCTCCCTCCATCCTCCCTCCCTCCAAAAAACATCCTACAAAATCCTACAACATACCCCATACAAAGAATACTACGCCACAAACATAGACAACACATTGACACTAACAATGTCACCAAAAAAGTCAGAACTTTCTTTTGTCAATGGAACATAAAAAACGTTACATGTAGCGGATGGCAAACACAAAGAGATTGATTTCCATGGCACGATTCTACAATCTTTTCACAACATATAGCATGTCTCAAACAATACTACCGCAAACGAACACACTAATTCTACTAGAACATTACCACAACACAACACTCCCAACTCCAAGATAGAGACACCAGAACCATAACCCCCCTCCACAATCATACCACAAACAAACATCTTCTTAAATGAATGCAACCCACACAACCACATCAACACTCATGAGCATACCATTCAAATTCATCAAAACAATGGTAAACACCTAATAACTATTCCCATCAAAAGATTGGAATGGCTATGGACACAACATCAAAATGAATTACACCATCCCAAAAACCTTGAACCTGTAACACAATCATTTGAAACAAAGATTGTTTGGTTATACCAAAGATATAAATATTGACACCTAAAACTGACCCACTTAAAAGATCACACTACACAATACCAACAAAACTTCTAGATAAGTTCACCGCAACATATGACATCAAACAATCCTATTTTTTGTCACCCGTCACATGCTCTACAAAAAGCACCAAATACTACTTCCCATTCACAAGAGACAAAATCTTTGGATCACTTGGTAAAGCATTTGAATTCAAGTGGGAAGGAATTGGATAAGCCCACCCATATTACAAAGAAGAAACCCAGCAAGCTATACATTGGGCCGGACTAGCTGCACAACAAAGCCCCTAAAACATTACGTATATAACTCTTCTAGACAAAGATTGGTATCACAACCCAAACCCTCATACATGTCGATTTGCTGACACACATATGACACATCTATTCCCAAATGACACAATAAAATACAACGAGCCCATCATCCCAACATAATTAAGCAAACCCCGCATAGAAAAATCCACACTCCAAATCTTATGCATCCACCACAATGACACCAACATTGGCAAACAAAACCAACTAGAACTAATCCAAGCTACGATCAATAATCTTAGTATCCAACTGGTCTACTCAACCATAGCAGCACCAATTCCAAGAAACATCCTGATAAACCGAAGCAAACAATGGTCAAAACTACAATATCCACCTCTAAAACTCACAATTACAAACCCTATTTACAACGGCTTCATAACAACCGAAATGAAGATCTTCAAATCTTAATGCGGATATACTTTTATTTAATTACAAACTATAATGGTGAAGAAAGAATTGATCAATTTATGAAATGTAAGCATGGTAACTGTGCCCATTACCGCCATCTTACTATTTCCACCATTCCATACATGATCCCATCTCCGCCCCATTTCCACCTCATTCACTCATTTACAACCAATAATTAAGGAGTGTTATTGGTCATGACCTTTTACTTTTGGTCTTCAATTATGAAAGGTACCTGACACAAATAACTAAATATGGTATACCACTTTGAAATTTCAGAAATATTACACTAAAATATGAAATCATCTTAGGCCCAATTTGTAAGATACTGTATTAGTGAAAAATAATTATCTTCTTATGCATCCCCTACACATATGGCCAGGGAGGAATGACCCCCTTGTTGCCCCCTAAGAAGATGCACAAAGATAGATGGGGTCATTTCCCCTCCTGTTTCGCCAACAACAAGGTTGTAGTGTTTAGGGTTCATGGATCAAAGTTTAGGATTTAGGGTTTAGGGTTAAGAATTTATGATGATTTTTATGATTTAGGGTTTGAGTGTAGCTATGGGAACTGGGCTGCGAGAACATGGAGTAGGATGACCCCATCCATCTCCGTCCATTCCCTCGGGGGTCATTCGAACATGGCTTATAAATATACACATTGCTTATTTTGTTAACAATAGGATAGTTTACCTTGGAGGACGCAAGCGGATTTGCAGCAGCAGTTGCCTCCTCAATGTTTGCGGTATAATACGGCAACTTCCCTGTAGAAAAAGATTTCCTTGGGTGACCTCCGGAACTGGAGGAACACAATCGCATGCTATTCCAAACCATCTCGGCCCCCCAAAACAAGAGTTCAACATCGGATAGGCCTAATTACCCCGGTCGAGCGTTGCATCAAGCCTCAAGCTTGGAAGGGTAGGGGAGGGTAGGGACAAATCCAACCTCTATTTTTATGTTGAAGGGGGGCCCTATTTGATCAATTAGGGGGCTACCGAGGGTAACTTGGAGCCGCAAGCCCCAAATTTGGCAAAAAAAATTCCTAAAACGGGGGGTCAATAAGGAGATCCTTCAACATCCCTGACATGAAAGCGAAAGTACATATTCAGGGTTTAACCCCTAAGGTACCGTGACAGTTTTACACCAAAAACACTTCAAACTAAATGGATTCTAGTGCAACGAATAAAGAAGGTAACAAAAACTTTTATTTTTAGTTCTGACCGTAGGATCTCAATAAAGGCTTATTAAGTAATACATGTACAAAATTTCATAAACTTTGACCGCACGGATTAAAAGATTATAGTGTTTGAAGTCAAGCAAATGGTTCATTTTCTTCCCTGCGTTTAGTGGATCAGCAGACTTTGACTTCAGTTGGTGTCAGAAAATTTCACTACAAAAGGTCTAAATCTATTACCATCTTGTTAAGCATGATGTTAGCTCCTTACACACCAATTTTTAGAGGTAGAGACGGGGTGTAGCATATTCAAAACAAGTGTGCAAGGAGTGGAGGCTCGAAATTTGTTAATTCACACTTTATTTTTTTTGAACTTAATATGTTTTCGATTGATAATCCGAATGGCTAATATGAAGGTTTACATTACATATTGATGTGGAAAAAATAAAAAGTGAAAAATATGAAGATCTCTAGGTTTTATGTGGAAAAGAAGAAGTTTTTTTGGTACCTTGCCCGACAATGAGTGACAATGTGTGAAAATGTTTTGACTTGGGTTGGTATGCTATTTTTCACTAAAGACAAGAACTTTTTTTTGACAATATGAAGGGAAATAATATTGCTTGCAAGTACTGAAAATCTCACTTTCAATAGAGTGTCCTATCAAAAGTTTTTGGAGGTGCCCGAGGTGCCCGCCCTCCCCAATTAAAATTCAAAACCCTATAACTTTTTCATCAAATGTCCAATTTAGGAAAAAATTGTTTTCCCACTAAGGTCTTGGTAATGTCTTTCTATAGTAAGAATTTCAAAGAAGAATGTTGGAAATTGACACCATAGGAACCTGACCGAACTTTCAAAATGGACCTTTTTGGACACTTGGTCCTTTAGGGGTTAAGGTAGTACTAGTAGTGCCTCTACCTTAGATTCATCCACCTTCTCATTCTCTCACAATCACAATCATCAACCTGCTCAACCTTTCTGAAGAAACTGGTCTTCGATTCCACATGAAAACGGTGATGTGCACATGATGGTCGATGGTTGATGCTCGGAATCGGTTGGGAACTCCTCATTACTGATGTGTTGACTCATCGTCGGAGCAGTACACGGAATGGTCGATCTGTGAGTGCATCCTCAACGGTTATGGCCTTGCTACTACTTCCTTCCCCTGCTCATCATTCCCCTACTTGTCTCATCGACTGCAACAGACCATCAAGTTACATTGTGGACGTCACATCATGCACATAACATGCAGGATTTCCTGATGGTCACCGAGCAATCTGAGGTGGGAGCTCACGTCATTGAAGATGCAGCTGTATGACCGGATGAGTATGGAGAGGAATATTTGAGAGCGACGGCTTGAATCTCCAAATGCGCCTGAAGGCGACGCTGCGGAAACAGATTCAGGGCTGTGTGCATGCGTCTGGAATCGATCTTATGGTGAGTACTTCGCGTAATTCTGAGTTGCATCGTGAAATAATCCGGAGCATTTCGAGATTGGCTTCAAGTTGTCTCGATCTTGACATGGGTCGCTCGGTCATTTCGAACGCCTTGCAAGGATGTCGTCGGCCAGTAAATCGTGAAATTTGATTGCCCGTTCAATGCAACAGAAGACTTAAATTTCGTAACCCTAATTCTACATGAGCATCAATATGAGACGGGTTATGAGGAGAGTTATGAGGAGAAGATTTGCTGCGGTGTGATGCAGGGAGTAGGACAGGGAGAGTGATGAGGGGCTGATGCCGGTTGGGTAGTTTCCGAATGCTGTCAAAGAAAAGAAGGGGGTGCCGCCTCTGAACCCACTCAAGCCCGAGAAATGGTTCGCCTTCTACAAGGAGCGGTTTGGCCATGCCAGCGGTGGCGACCGAGGGATCAGCACTCTGGAGACTATAGGGGCGGAAGAGATTCAGGGCTTGGAGGCTGCAGGTAAGCAGCAGCAGCTGAACGCGGGGAGGCGGAAGCTGCTCACGGTCATCCGAGGCTCCTCGCAGTACTGGGCCACATGTGACATGGAAGGCGACGACAACTCCATCGTGCTCCCCGTGGCGTACAACAAGCGCCCCGCCTCGGCGAGCAAGGTGATCGATCCGGACCAGCAGAGCCAGTACGGCAGCAGGAGCGCAGCTGGCAGTCGCAAATCGGAGAGCTTCTTCCCTCGCCAGCTGCAGGTGGATCCGCAGCGTGATTTCCAAAGCGCTCGCCCCTTGCTCAGCTCGAACTCAGCTTCTTCCTTCCGGAGCCCTACCAAGCTCCAAGCACATGGCGTTCGAAGACCACTCATGCAAGCCAGGTCTAGCACAGATCAGTCCCCGCCCGTGCGCGAGGAGGAGAATGGGAAGCTTGCGAGATTGACATCTCACGCGCAAGTGAAGGCGAAACTTCACGAGTTTCTGTACGCAGGAGTGAGGCCCTCATGTTCGGAGGAGTCGTCCTCCGACGCAGCTTCCGATTTCTCCCTGGACGAGAAGCTGGTTCGACATGTGCCACTGGTGGACATGCAGGCGCGCGACTACGGCTGCACAAGCTGCTCGTCCTCGGGGTCTATGTCGCCCTTGTTGCTGCAGAGCCAGTTCTTAGACATGCGGCTGCAGCAGAACGATGTGAATCAGTTCAAGCGAGACTCGCATCATCATCCGCGAGCTGCAGCAGCTGCACCGACAGTGGAGATCGGTGTGCAAGCAGCGGGCTTGACGGGGCTCTACAACGACGGCAACACGTGCTACCTCAACAGCTGCTTGCAGTGCCTGGCGCACACGCTGCCGCTGGCGAGCGCCGTCCTGGGGCCCTACTCGGACCAGATCCAGAAGAAAGGAGCTGGACTAGTCGGATCGCGGCACGGCGTCCCCGAGCGCGAATGGGCCAGCCCTGCGGATGTGCTCACGTACGCGTTTCATCACATCGTCAGGGATTTGTGGGGCAAACCACCCTACTCCGTCGCCAGCGCCAACGTCTTCCTGCAGTGCGTGCAGGCCTTCGCTCCTCAGTTTGCCGGCTCCGGCCAACACGATGCCCAGGTAGCACCACCATACCATCATGCACAGGAATCACCTCTTCATGTTGTGGAGTGAGAGGTTGCAGCGAACTCATTAACGAGTGCATTGCAGAGGGTGGGGATCGGAATTCTTCTGTGCAGGAAGTGCTGCGGGCCATTCTTGATGGGCTCCACGAGGCGCTCAACAGGGTGAAAGTGGCGACTCCTTACCGCGACCTATACGTGGAGCTCAAGTCGGAAGTGGAGCTGGCAGATTTGACCTGGAAATACCACAAGTCGTGCCACGATTCGATCATCCACGGCATCTTTTGTGGTAGGTAACACTGGCTTCTAAGCTTCTTGCATGGCAATGTTGAAAGTTTCAGTTACTTTCTAGAGCCTGGACATGACTCTGCTATCCTTTCTCTGCAGGACAGTTGCAGAGCACTATTGAGTGCTCTGTGTGTCATAGGAAGTCGCATTGCTTCGATCCCTTCATGGATCTGTCGTTGCCACTGCCCAAATCCTCTACAACAGGCCCGCATAATTCTCGGGAGTCTTTTAGCAACTCTATGCATCGCCAGCGCGTCACTCTTCAAGACTGTCTCTCAGAATTTGGAGCTTCTGAGCAACTTGAAGGGACTAATAAATACTATTGCCCGAATTGCAAGGTGCCTCTCTCTCTCTCTCTCTCTCTCTCTCTCTCTCTCTCTCTCTCTCTCTCTCTCTCTCTCTCTCTCTCTCTCTCTCTCTCTCTCTCTCTCTCTCTCTCTCTCTCTCTCTCTCTCTCTCTCTCTCTCTCTCTCTCTCTCTCTCTCTCTCTCTCTCTCTCTCTCTCTCTCTCTCTCTCTCTCTCTCTCTCTCTCTCTCTCTCTCTCTCTCTCTCTCTCTCCCTCTCTCCCTCCTCTCCCAGGCCCAGCTCATACTTGAGAGTGCAATGCAATTATCTGTTTTGAATTAGTTGGAACCTTGCTCTGATTCAGATCAAGAAGTAATGTTGTAGTCTTGTTGAATGTAGGCCCCTCGGACTTCCACCAAGAAACTCAGTCTTTTCCGGCTCCCTCCTGTGCTCGTGCTTCACATCAAGGTAGATGCTTTGATTTTGTGCACTCGTTGATTGCACATGGTAATTATGTTCACAGTCGTTTCCATCAACTCACATTTGACGTTGCCTTGATGTTGATTTTCAGCGCTTTTACGGTTTGGATCGGAACTCGTACACGAAGGACGAAACTCCAGTGTATTATCCACTCAAAGGACTGGATCTGAGCAACTTGATGGGGTTTGTCATCACCCTTCGCCTCTTCCATTTTCCACCAACACACTGACTGTAGCAAATCTAAGTTTTCCCGTCATGAACAGTTGAATGATGGAAGCCTTGTAATGCTCCAGGTCCAAAGCCAGGAAAATGCAGGGGCGTGTATATGACCTGTACGCAGTGTGCTGCCACATGGGGTCTATGGGGTGCGGTCACTACACAGCACTGTGCAAAAACTGTGACAACAATGTTTGGTATTGCTTCAACGACAGCTCCGTTCTACCGGTGCAAGATGCAGCTGTTCTCACCCCCTCCGCATACCGAGCTCTCTGATAAAGTTCATCAGATGATCAAATTCATTGCCTTGAGTTCACTTCGCACCAAGCAAAAGCAGGACCGGTTCGGACAAGCGGCGGCCAGTACAAAAAGAAATCAAGTCATCTGGCACTGTTAGTAATCTGCAGCTTGTCATCATGCTCATTGAGAATTGAACCCCGTTTTACTGGAGCAACTCCCGGCATAGAATGTACATAGATGAGAATCAGCGAGTGCAGGGGCGATGAAAGAGGGTGATTCAATATGCTAGAAGGAGCAAATTCTATTGAAATAAACTCAAGAATGAGGGATTCGAGAAAGGAATTCCGGTACAGATACTCAATGAACGTGTGTATACAACTAATTGTTTCAGAGTCTTGGCACAAATTTTCAGACTCATCTCCCACACCACGACATTCCAGCACTTCTCCTATTCGTTAAACTGGCGATCAGCCAACTCGAATGATGGCAGCTTTCTCAACCGTAACTCCTTTCCAGAAGGCAACGTAATACTGCAACCGGCCAAATTCGAAGCTGAAGGGTTGATTCACACAACAAGTACGTACACAACTTCACGAGGCAAGGAAGCGCACCTTGATGTTGTTTGCAGCTGGTTCGGGCGATGGGTAAAACCACGCAGCATCCTTGTTCTCTTTCCCGTCCGCCATGATAGCTTGCCCCTTCCAACTTGCACAACCTCCAGAAAATCAACATCTCTGAAGCTTAGACTTCGAGCTGTGTCGTGACGTACCACAGGTGGTGTCCGCTGGGCTTGATGTACTGCATATCCACAGAGGAAGGCGGAAAGCAGACATTGCCTTCCACCTATTCATATGTTTCCCTGGCAGCTATCACTGCCCCATTCCGAACCGCCCTTGTCATGTCGGTCGAGAGCTACTCATGTACGTGCAAAGGAACGAGTGCTTCAGGTCGACATGTACTTGTGCCATGAGCTTCTTGACGCGTACCATTTTTGATACCGAATACCAGGCGGGTATACATCGTCCTAGCTTGGGCAGGTCATGTGTGCCCCTTGGAATACTATCTTGTCCATGCCAAAGTGTGACATGAGGAGCCTCAGGTGAGAAGCTTTGCAAAATACGTGTTTCTGAACGTGAATGTGGCCTCGGTTTGTCTGCAATGCTCATTGACACCTGCTCTCTACTTTCTCTGCAACCATTCTCTTAACCAACTCGATGCATGCGCATCCCTCCACGCTGCTTATTTCATGAGGTTCTGAGGCCATCTGTTCTGAGGTCATGCATGTGTTTCATGGTAACTAGTCTTGGAGCATTGGAACCCGTCCGCTGGTTGAGATATGCATTTGGGATTTCGGTG
Source organism: Bryoerythrophyllum caledonicum (assembly GCA_963971425.1). Lineage (NCBI taxonomy): Eukaryota > Viridiplantae > Streptophyta > Bryopsida > Pottiales > Pottiaceae > Bryoerythrophyllum > Bryoerythrophyllum caledonicum. The sequence continues at coordinate 11,767,237 of OZ020516.1, read as the reverse complement.
TGGATTAAGGTATGCTATGACGTTGGATGTGCAGGTTTGTGGGCCGCGAGGAAATCATGGTTGACCTAAAAATGAAGATGCATGGATCATGTAAGGTTTGTGCGACTGAATTGTGGGAGGGAACGCGGTTAGGTTACCTATCAGGTTTCAGGTGGAAGCGCCGTGATTGTTTCTGGCAACTGGAATGTATGATCATGGCAGAGAGCCCAGGAGGTGGGACGGTTTCAATCCCGAGGTGAGTGTACGTCCGGGGATGTGGTCGAAGTGTCTCAATTGCAGGCATGGGGCAAAAGAGGACAGATCAGAATCTGAAGTCAGATGGACGTCCCATATGCAAGCATGCCAAGACGAAGGTATGGTTCAGGGAGAAGTGGAGTAACCATGCGCAGACGCAGACGCTCAGCACGCCCTGGGGTTCGACTGCGGACTCAGAATGCTCCAGCTCGAAATGGAACGATCCGCCTCCTTCCACTCCCAGAGACACAGAATGTCGACGCTTTGATTCGGGCTACGAAGGTATCATTCCAAGGTCTACCCCAATACGTTGTGAGTCACGGGGTTCGGAATTCGGACCCTCGAGTATGCATGAGGAAAGGAGGATATACCTCCACCTGAATCTGAAGAACAGGGAGAGCCCGCAGTTGGTTGTGTGCCCCAGTCGGAATCATCACCCTTCAACGTCACGTGATTCAACCGTGATCGATGTCGATGATCTGCCCCTGCCTTCACGGCCTCCTTCGCGGTCGCGTCTCTCGGAGCCTGCGTTGTCTTCCTCCAGTAGCTTCGCAAGGACTAAGCACCCTCAGCTGCAATCTCTTCGTCAGGCACATCAAGGGTCAGGCCGCAGATCGTCGTCAGACAAGGTGCCATCTCCGACTGCCAGTAGCATAGCTACTCCAACGCGAGTGAGCCTGGCGCAATTCCATGCACATGAGCAAGCTATGTCGGCGACACCCTGTAGCTGCAGTGAGTTGGACCTCCGCTACAACCTTGCATTCAGAAGACACGACGACGACGACGACGACGACGACGAGGAGAACCAGAGCCACCCTGGAGATGGAGAGACCGGGGAGTTCCATGGCGCTGCAAGGAAGGATTGTTGTGTGGGTGAGACGTCGCTTGCAGTAGTGCCAAAGCGGCCACATGATGATCGAATGCATGCGAGCCCGGGTTGTCACATGGTCGAGATTGCAGCGCCAAGAAGTAGCAGCATAAGGATGAAGAGTGACGTGCCTTTGCGAGTGAAAGGTGGAAGTGACAACACACCACACAGCGAGCTTGAACCACCAGGGGAGGATCCAGCTCCTGTTGGAAGCAGCTCACATCCACAGACCGAAGGCGTCGTTTTGTCATGGGAGGGCCTCACTGTGACGTCCAAGTAAGTATTGATTTTTATGGATCACAGGATTGTATTTGTTCTTCTGTGCTTTGAGCTGAGCAATGGCTTCGATGGAGCTATTCTTGCAGGGCGGGGAAAGTGCTGTTGAATGATTTGAATGGGCAAATAACCAGTGGGTTTACGGCCATAATGGGACCGAGTGGGTCGGGCAAGTCGACTCTCTTGAACACTCTAGCGTGTCGAATGGGCCAATCAGCCAGCATTGAAGGCAGAATTCTTCTCAACGGAAGACATTACAAGATTGCGGATCTGAAGAAGATGTCAGGCTACGTCATGCAGGATGACCTGCTGAACGCGCATTTAACAGTGGAGGAGACTCTCAAGTACACCACGAGGCTCAAGTTAGAGCCCTCGCTGACAGAAGAAGAAGTGCAATCGCGAGTGGATAACATTATCAAGCAAATGGGATTAGCGCAAGTGCGTGGCACAGTGATTGGGAGTCCGGAGAAGCGAGGCATCAGCGGGGGCGAAAGGAAGCGAGTTTGTGTGGGCATGGAACTGCTCACACATCCGGAGCTCCTCTTTCTAGACGAGCCCACATCAGGTACGTACTTCAATCCCACGTCTTGGTAACATCCATTCGTCCTTGACCTCGTGAATCTGATTATTTTTTATTATTTTTTGCCAGGTTTGGATAGTGTGACGGCGCTCTCCTTGTGCGAGCAGCTTCAAAGTCTAGCAAGCACAGGAAACTGCACCATCGTTTGCACCATCCATCAGCCACAAGCCAAGATCTTCAACTTGTTCCATGATCTCATCATCCTCAAAGCTGGTCAGGTAATCAGCCACGTCAAAATTCTTGTCAGCCTGTCATTAAACTAGATTATGGTGTAAACAGAACCTGATTGATTATTTTTAGTGTTGATTATTTTTAGTGTGTAGGTAATCTATCAAGGCAAAGCATCAGAAGTGCTCCGCTTCTTCGAGGTGCCCAGAGTACACTAACCCAGCTGATCATTTTCTGGATGTCATAACCCCGTCTCTTGACAAGGCTCGGGACAGCTATCGACAAATTGACGACGTTCTCAAGGCCAAATTCCAGGCTCTCCCGGTAAGTACTTCAACGACATGATGCATTAATAATCTCTCCCGTTCTCAGACCTGACAGTAGTGTTTCATCTGGCAGGTGAATATGAGTCAGGGGTCGGGATATTTAGTGATGCAAAACACCCGAGAGAGGATGCCATGGCATCGGCAGTACATGGTGCTGTTGAACCGGGGAGTGCGAGAGCAGATTCGCAAGAAGAACGTGCTCATCACTCAGTTATGTCAGAGTATGCTGTGTGCCCTTCTGATCGGCGGCGTGTTTTTCCAGATTGGTGATAACCAAAAATCCGCAGTGCGCAGGCAACCTGTACTCTTCTTTTGTGTGATCAACCAGGGCGTCTTCGGTGCGTTGACAGTCATCAACTCCTTCCCAGGAGAACGGGTCCTCACCCTGCGTGAAAGGGCAGCTGGCATTGAAAGGGCAGCTGGCATGTATTACTGCTCATCCTATTTCATGGCGAAGGTAGTGCTTTCATCATATCATTGTTTCTGCAGTCACCCAAAGTTTCAATAAGCTACCCCTTGCATTAATTTAATACACTCTTATTATTCATTAGAGCGAAAGAGAGCTTCCTTTTTTATCAATGGAAGAGCTTCGTGGCCTCCAAATATAAGTAACAGTAATTCTAGTCGTCTGTGATGGTGAAGAAAAAGTTTGCATGAGATCAACCATGAATAGCAGCCGTCTTTCTCTCCTGAGTAAGTTTTACTGTTGATAATACAGATAACAGCGGAGATGGCTTCGCAGATCATATCACCGATCCTATTTTCGTGCATTGTGTATTGGATGGTAGGATTCCAGAGGAGCGGCTCCAAGTTCATGATCTTCATGGTGTTGATGGTGTTGTGTCAGTTGGCAGCCACATCGCTGGCGCTGATGGTGTCAGCAATATGCCGCACCACGGACCTCTCAGTGACTGTTTTGCCCATGTTTCTGGAAGTGAACCGCCTGTTCGGTGGGTTTTTCCTGTCACCCAAGAGCCTCCCCAAGTACTTCGTTTGGTTGGACGCCTTGAGTTACGTCAAGTACACATACACAGCTATTTCTCTCAATGAGTTGCATGGTTTGACCATCAGGTGTGACCCAAGCGAGTACGTCAATGGGGCGTGTCCCATCACCTCCGGTCAACAAACCATTTCCAGTTTGGGCCTGGATTACCTCACCATAGGTTCCTGCGTCACCATTTTGATCTTCTACATTCTCATCACTCGGGCTGTTGCTTATCTTGGTATCCGCTACCTTAAAAAGTGATTGATCGTTGCTTCAACTTCATGTAAGTCACCATTGAACGTACTATTAATTTCAGGCATTTGCAACTAAGACAGTTACAAGCAACACACTTTCAAACCCTCTTATTTGTCCATGATGTGAGTTCCAAAACAATCACGTGATTAATGCAATAAAGAGTAGGTTATGTGTTTGTTGACGTAATTGCAGAAGTAAATAAATTACATGATGAATGATTTCTTTGCTTTGATAGTTGTGACTGCATGGTACAGTTCCACAAAGGGAACAGCCCAGGGACCTCCGAAGGGACCTCCACTGGGAAGGAATGTTGTACAGGCTCCAGGGACTAGAGAATTCTATAGCACAGTGTTGATATGCAACGCCCTGAGAAGAGAGAGAGCCATCTGCTTCACTAACACTTGACCTCCTGAACCTCTGGAACGCTCACCACCACGACGTTCTTCGATTAATCTTTGAAGCTTGGCTGGCAAATCGTGTTCCACAATCAGCTGCTTTGGTCTGGGATGGTGCTCATAAACAGCCTGTAGTACGTCGATCAATATTTAGCAACAAGGATACACAGGAGAAACGCAGTCTCTCAAAATCTCTAGAAAAGATGCGTGTGTACATCTAGTCAGCCAAAGCGATTGCTGAGTTGTTCAGGGCCACAATTGGAGAGAAACGACAATTGCCGTATACAGAGAAGTACTGCAATTGGAAGGATCCTTTACCTTGATCAGCTTTAGCAGGGCGAGGCGAGCTATGGCGTCTTGATGTTCAAGCCGTGCCACCAGCAGTGGCGTCAAACCGGAGACTGCCAAAGCAGTGTTCAGCTTCACTGATTTGCTGCCATCAGAGCCACACAGCAATACCATTCAAAAAGACTGCTTCTTATGTTGCTCGAAAATCACAAGAAAACAATGTAGATTGTCAAGAATACTACAAGTCGAAAACCGTTACAAAGTGCTCACTATATTTGACCACCCTTTTCTCAAGGTATCGTTCCACATTCCAAGATATAGCAATGAGATGGCAGCTCTTATAAGAAAGAGCTCTTGGATTAAGCCAAAGCCTTGTATAGTATCTTACCTAATGATCTTGAGAAATGGCTCGAGAATGTGGACAAAAGAGGGCCCTCCACATGACTGGAAGAAGACCACGAGCCTGTGCACAGCCTCCTTCTGTAGCAGAGCCTGCTCCACCTTGCGCTGCTCATTGTCATGTGCCAGGCACACAGCCAATGAGTCCAGCGCCGTCACGGCCCATATCTCATCGTCCAGTAAACCAAGATACACGTCCAGCCCCTTATTCTCACGCAGTTTGTCCCTGGATTTGGCCATACAGACTGATTGTCAAATGATGTCCCAATATGCCCTATTTTTTTAGCTCAATGTAATTCTTAACGCTGGCAGCGAGATAGAGCCAACCAATCATGAATTTTCAAGAAGGCCGAATCATATATTCAGTGCGTAATAACATACCCAGAGAAGTAGCACACGGAAAAATGTAAGTATACAGTTCAGTTCAAGCATGCTTCTTCAAGGGGTAATAAAACTGGAAACATACATACCTAGTGGTACGTGACGCATGAGCCATGTCACACAATAGCGGGAGAGCGAATTGCTTCAGAGAAGAATTTATCTTTATAAAATACATCAAATGAGGAATGATGCCGCACTCAGCTGCTTGCTCCTGCCGACGCTTGTTGATCTTGCATAAGTTGTGCAATGCATTGAGCACCTGGATGAAAAAGTTGCAACAATATCAAGTGATTATTGAGAAGAAATGTACAGAAATCAGCAAAAAATCTCGTCCAACACACATTAAAGAGGCCATGCCAGAATTACATATGAAGCTCTTCCGCTCCTCATTACAAGTGAGTTATTACTGACCATCTTTGACTGAGAAGAAGAACTAATACAGAGATGGTGTGCATACCTGGTTGTGCATCTGGTTCACATATGGGCCATCGCGTACAGCAAGAAGGGGTACTAAATGCTTCATTGCCTCCGCCCGTTGCAGATATTCAAGGGTGTATGGATCTTGAGAGAGCTGTTTGATGCACTCTAAAACCTGCACGATGAGAGTCCACATAAACAAACAAGACAGGAAAATATACCCTTTCACAAGAATGATGAGAAAATCATCATACTCTAATATGTGGTTCCTTTTTCAAACGCCAGGATGGTCATCCACCACCAAAGTCAGCACCGAAGAGCACCTAGCACTCATCGACAACTTCGTTGTCCTCAAAAGACGCATGCATGTCTCCAGATTTTGTCTTACCTTTGCCAAAGAGCAGAAAAGGCAACGGAAAAGAGAGAAGGTTTGATCAATGAAGACGCAAATATTAGATTCATCATATACACCAGTTTAATTCTACAGAAGAAAAGAACGGCACCTTCACGAGAATTGAAGGTTGTAATTTATTCAGTATTTGAAGGAGGCGTTGCAGAAGACTTGGGGGGTCGCACATGTGCGCTTTCACAGCGGTATCTGCGCGAGAGAACTCCAGTAACAAGTCTGCCACCTTTCCCAAGTATTCTTGGGCAACTTCAGGGTTGATTGTGGACTGAAGTCGAAACAATCGGCCCGATGAAGAGGCGCTCCCATGTCGCATGTGCATCACTCCAGATGAGTTTGATGTTTTGGCTACTGCAGGTTCTGCCTGAAACCACAACATCACACAGTACAACCATGAATAATTACAACATCCATTTGGAATATAGGATTACAGCAGAAATCACTAAATGCTTCCAGTGAGAGTACACATCCAATCCAACGCCTGCATGCAAGTCCAACCCCAACAGATGTATGGAATGAACAATTTCTGGGAGAAAATATACCGTATTTGGTAATTTATGATTCATGCGGGCTGATCTAGATGGGGAAAGCCTAGCCGATGGTGAGACGATGCCCATTCCACCCCACGCGTTCTTTAGAGGGATTATGCCCATCTCCATAGCCCCACTTTGCTTCTCATTGTCTGCAATCATAGTGACAAAGGTCCGATATTTAGACAACACACGAGATGGTCAAATAATGGTAAGCCGATGAAAGCAGAAACCTAAACATCACAATAAGTTGCATGACAGTCAGGGCAATATCACTTTACCTGTGAAACCGGCCGCCAATGGGCCCAAATCACCGTTCATCTTCCGTTGAACCCCTGAATGATGGAGGATTGGTAAGGCATTCTCTCTATCTGGAACCTGTTTCAAAGGGTCAAGAGGTCCCAGTCAGGCTTCACATCTAGATCCTTGTCGATAAGACTCGAATACGGTAGAGGATGACATCACCGGGTATATCAGCATATAAACAATAAAGGCAGAAGTCGGTTGAAAAACTACCTTTCAGCATGACAAGAGATTAACTCGGAATCAGGAAAGTAACCACAAACGACAGAGTCTAATGAGAACAGACTAACTTTTGTTGAAAACCAACCTGGTCATGCTGAGACGTGCCCACCAGCCCGTTCAAGCGTCTGGATGAACCCCAGGCATCGTCCCCTAGAAGCGGTCTTGCCTCACCATCAGACCTTGATTCCTCGTCTCTTTCCCTCCGACTGACATCACCACCCATCACCCACGCGCTTTCTCCAAAGCCTGGTGGATAAGGGTCCGAGAGTCGGTAAGGTGGACTTGCTACTTTTGAGTGGGCCAAATGGCCAGAGTGTTGCCTGCTATACTCCAGCTGCCCAGGTAAATTCTGCCAAGAAAACTCAGGCAGGCTCGACGCCCTGTGTGCCTGCCCTCGCTGCATCTTTGACGGAACCTCTCCTCTCTCATTTGGAGGAGGAGTTTGTGCTTGGGTCTGCTCCAACTGTCCGGAACGAGACCGGATGACTTCTTTATTGATGTTGATTCTAGAGGGATCTACAGGGCCTGATTGCGACTTCACCGAGATCTTTTCGCTACTGTGCTGTCGGGACCTCTCGGGATGCACCCGAGCAGCCTCATTCAGAGTGCAAAGGGTGCTCACTAATCGAGAAAGTATGCCTTTTCTTGCAAATATGTGACAAAAATCATTCTTCAAACTTAGGCCTGGCAGATCCAAAATCTGCCATATACCATCTATAGCCAAATGCACCATCTCCCTGCACACGAGATCTAGGAGACTCAGATCTTAAGAGCAACCTTCAAACATGTAGGCAACTACAATAGATCCCACGTGATTCAAAGCAAACTATTACAAAAAAATTCCAGGACCTCACCAACAGCTATACTAGTGTGACCATGGAATATTAAAACTTACATTCTAACAAAGCATTGCAACTTGGAAGCAAGAGACGAAGCAGGCAAACTGACCTGTGTTTTGCATAATCATACTCCAAGAAACCAACTAATACTGGGAGGCCTCGGCATGCAATGAACATTTGTAAAGTCAGAGCACTGCATCCGCACAGAACATAACGTGGATTAATACGAATGCCTACGTTTCAAATGAATAGATGTCAAAAGCTACCAAGCTTTTATCGCATACAAGATAAACCTGGGCCTTATTAACGAGCAGCAAAGAGCACGAAGCGAGAAAGCTCAGCGTTGAATACAGATTCATTTATGTGAGAACATTGAAATTAAAAGATACTGAACTCACCTTTTATTACACAGTTTCTGTACAAAGTATGCTGTCTGCATGCGCATCTCCTTTGAATAATCCGAACTTGCAAAGTTCATCATAATAGGAATCTACCATCAGACAGTACAGACACATCAGACGAATTTTTCTCACCAAAGAACTGCTGATATCTGAAGAGTCACCTATGTTTAAAGACATTTCATTAGCAAAATATAAACAACAAGGCACCGAGATAAATTTATTGTTTGAGCATGAAAGTGTTGGTAAAATAGATAGCGACTCACCAGGCCAGCATGACAAGCACTTTCTAGAAGTTCAACATTGTCGTCTGTGATCAAATTCAGAACTTGCAGCACGCTGTACACAATCTGTTCATGACAGCACAACATGAATGAATCCGAAGAAGAGATCCATCTAGAAAACATTGAATGATGTCGCAAAACACACGACCACAAAAGCGTAAGAAGCATCGTACCTTATTGCTATTCACATCCAGCATGTCCATGAGCGGAATGATACCATGGGGCATCATGAGATCCTTCTTCTGCATTGGAAATTCTTGAAAGATGCTGGATAGTTTCTGACAAGATGAGAGAATCGCCTCCTCTGTCTCGTCTGGTTTCATCATAGCCATCAGCCGACTTACTTCTAAAGCCTGCTTAATACAAAATGTTAGAGTTTAACAGTTGTACTGAAATTTGGCAATGTCTCAGTGAAATGACAATGAAGAAAAGAGGTTGCCAATAGTAGATGCACCTGTAGCAATACAAATACCCTAGAAACACAGGTCCTATGGCAAAATGTCGTTCCAACTAGATCAAAAATTCCCAAAATTACAAAATCGTCAGCTAGTTTTTCCAAGAGCTACCAAACTAACCTGCTTGGCCAGGTACTCTCTACCCTCCACCCTGGTCACCACACCCTGCAACAAAAGAACGGCAGAAAATCAGATACCCTGTGATCATACTAATTCGCCAAACTGTTGCGACACAGGTAGAAGAATATCAAATCAAATGAATTTCAGAATGTTTGGAGATGAAACAATCTCGCAGTATTGAATGGCATATCTTACCAGGCCAGTCCTTACACTGTCATCATCCTCAGTATCAACAGAGCTTTCGTATCCATTTGGTCTTGTAGTTAACAAACACTCCGTCTCGGCACGTTTTTGAGCTGACTTCGCCTTCAACTTTACGTGGGTGTCCAAAGAGGACCCTCCACGAGGAGGTAAGCCATGATTAGCCGCAGCTGGAGCCAAGGTAGAAGCTTCTTGCGCCCCAAAAAATGAATCGTGTGTATTCGCATCCAATGGCCCATCTCCAACATCATCAGTAGATTTGATAGGGTGGACAGAAGACGACTTTCCTGCCTGCATAATCATAAATTCGTTCCATCAGAAGATACATCAAATGTACTCAAGACAGCGAATTGCATGTAGACGACGCAGTATCTGAATCAAATGCTGCTGTAACTCCAGGAACTCTATGAAATATATCAGATAAACGCCCCAAGTAAGGGATCGATTTCTGCTCCTCTCGAGTAGCATGGTACCATATTGATACTGAGCAAGATATAATCAGAACAAAATCGTGGAACATAAAAGGCCATCCCTCAACGTACTAGAAGAGTTTCGGAAAACGAAGTCCATCAAGCTCAGTGTAAGATAAGATGACAAGACCTGTGTTGAGCCATTGTTTCCATTCGCTTCTGGTTTCGTGACAAGGTTATCCTTGATATAAGTACGAAGTTCTGTTGCCAATGAGGCGCCATTCACTTCCCAGTCGTCCTGACCTGGAAGGAGATGAGTGAACTTCCCTGACGTGCTGCGCATCCCACTGTCATTCTGTGCATGTTCATCAGCGCCACTAAGGCCTGCATTGTACACAATCACCTCTTGTGACTCTGAGACTCGCAAGCCTGGAGAAGGTCTGCTCAGCGGGGTAGTTATAGATAGGGGTATTTTCTTCGCAGCACTGGGTATACTTGTTTCAAGTAAGTCCTGATCATGGCTTCCTGGAAGTCGAGGGAAGTGAGCAACTCCATGGCTCGGAAGGCGAAGAGGGGCACGCGGACAACTGCTGTTGCTTTGATTACTGCTCGCCTCGTAACTCGTCGTTGGAGAATGGCTGTTTCCATCATCCTAATGATAGCAATAAACCCATCATCAATAGACAGACACTAACCAAGTAAATGGGTATCACGCAGTTGTTATTCCAACGCCTTGGAAACGAACGTTGCAAATCCAGAAAAGTCTAGAAACTCACTGAGCCAGACTCCAAAGAATCTGTGGTTGCATGTCTTCCCTCTGAGGTTGGTCCTGCATCTTGTGACCTGCCATCTTCGCAAGAGGCATCTGGAATCTCTGAAGGTACAGTCCTGCACTCATTACCACTAACGTTAGTGCAAGGATTCTTACTGCGCAGTAACTTGTTCATACAAAATTAGCGCAATAATATGTTATAATTGGGAACATTACGTGGTTCATACAATTACATGCAGACAAAGAGTAGCATGAGGACTAGAAGTGCACCTGATAACTCCATTCCGTCCATTAGTTTTCTCTCGCCTAGACTTCCGAATCCACACATGGTTCAACAATGTCTTCGCATCCGGCCGTCGCTTTGCATCCTGGTTCAATATATTCCATTCATATGAAATGCCATAACAAAATCATCCTCAAAGGGTCTAAATTTGCAGATAACACGCCAATTTGCGGCCTTAAATTCCTTGCAAGCATGACAGGGAACAATAATCAACCTTGCAGAAATACCTTCTGAAAACACTGGCGAAGAAAATCTGTGATCACTTCCGCTATATGCTCTGGTAAAGGCGGATGATCGTCCTGCAAGATCAGTGGCACCTTAGTAACAAAATTTCCACGGGAAACGAGCACCGCTCATCAAATAGATCATGAACTCATGTATGGTGATGAGCCACTATCAACAGGAAGAGCAGTGTTTTCAGAAGTAACGACTAATTGACATGGCACAACCAAGTAATAAATCTTATGGCAGAACCTCGTAGACACGTTATCTCAGAGGATTCAATCCTCGCACTTTGCTACAAACTCATTGCTCAAACCCAACGCACAACATAGTCTGGGAAAACACTGCTTCTAAGAAGCTCACCAAAACAAAGAACAAAAATCATATCTTCAAGAGTACCTGTACAATGCGAAAAAGAGCCGGCATTGGTTGCAAATCATAGTACGGTGGGACGCATGTTAGCAATTCTATCACTGTGCATCCAACACTCCAGATGTCTGAAGCAGCACTGACCCCGGACATCTCAATCACCTGTCAAGTACATGAACCGTGTCAGCACTTACATAAGCACGTATGGTAACATCATCAAAGCCATGGAGAAAAATGAATGCAAAAAGGAAAGTTCAGAGTTTCGCCTACCTCAGGGGCCATCCAATAAGGGGTACCAACAACAGAATGAGTGTTAATGTCAGCCTCGGTTAACTTGGTAGCAACTCCAAAATCTGCGAGCTTCACCTCCCCCTGATTTGACAGTTCATCACTGCATTAGGGGAGGCAGATTGAGATTCAGAAAAGCAATGAATACTTGAGCCTATTACTAAGAATATATTACCACAGAAGTTAGACCAAAGGAATGAGCATCCTACCTCCTTAGTGGTCAGTATATTGGCACCCTTTATATCACGGTGGATAACACCTTGCTCATGCAAATAAACAAGACCTTCCAACACCTGCAAGCATATACCAAAACGATGATAGAGATTTACATGTCATTTCTACCTCACCTTCAGTAACCTCAAAGCCTAGCCAATCAAGATCTAGCCAGCAAACATCACACGAACATCCAAGCATATTATTCCAAAACTAGTATCGCCATTTCGAGAGCTTTAAACATTTCCAAGTATACAATGAGCATGCTTCTGAAACGCAAGGAATAAGTACGTAGCTCCCTCACAGAAAAACACACCTGAGCAATGTAACGTCCCACCACATTCTCCGGAAGGGCCCCAAACTTGTTAGGTTTGATGTTGTTAGCCAAAGATCCATTCTCCACAAACCTGAATCAAGATGGCGCACAACCAATTTAACATATGCATTCCCTGCCTCTTACAGATGAATAAAAACAAGGATCTCTCAGACACCCAAGTGCAGGTGCATAAAGAAGCAACTATAAATAGGGAAACGCTAAATAGTATAAAGTAACGACACTTACTCAAGAATGATATAAAGATGTGTTTTAGTCTTGAAAGAGCCTTGATACTTCACTATGTTCTTGTGGTTAAGATTCTGCAACAGGGTCAACAATATGATAAGATGGCTCTCACAACTCTTCCTGACAACTATGAAAACAAGGACGATCATGAGATTATGGACGGGGCAGCAAGTTGAAACGATGAAATCTTCCAAAATTTAAGACGGAACAGTACCTTTAAAAGGTCGATTTCCGACTGTAGTAGTTTCAATCAACGCATCACCAAACCAACCCCATCAGAACAAAAATGTTGCGAATAACATGTGGTTTATAGAACCGCCAATTCGTGTCATGTATTTTCAAATAAAATTGCCGTGCAGCATAAGAAGAAAACACACATCGCTAAACACTGACTTTGCCTGTAGTTCATGATTGCCCGTCTCTAAACATGTCATAGTACGAAGAACACTCACCATAATGCTAGCAAGATCTTCTGGTGGAATATTCTCCAGCGAGACCTGCTTGATAGCCACAAAGTCCCCATTCTCCAAGTCCAGCCCCTTGTACACTCGCCCATATGCACCTTTCCCAATTTCATCGCCAAGCATCTGCCAGAGACAAGAGTTGGTCCAGGTCAAGGCACATGCAGAAAAGCAGACATTACCAAACTAACACTGCAGTTGTCTCAATGCACATAATACTGATGTGATGGTAATCCTCTTTTCCTCATTTCCAGTGGCATGCTTCAAATTACATCCCTAATGCAAGTACACCATGATCGGACACTCAAATTCTTCTCCATTCTTTCTACAATAAATGCCTTCCTGCATGCACACCATACAGCCTTGGCATCATCTCACATTCATCAACAAGGAAGACATACATATTTATCATTGAGAGTTTTCGACTTGTGGAAAGCCGACCCCGAGCTATGGCGCGACATTGCAGCATCCACCACTTGGACTTCCCCCGCATTGTCATCTACATGAAAACTGATGTCCAACTGAACAAGACCTCAATAACCTCCTCGACCCCGCGGCGTCTCTCTCGTCCTCTGCTAGCTCAGTCATCCTGAGAGCGCGATGCCTTTCCGTCAAATGCTTGCAATTCACGATGATGCAAAATAGCTGGACTCCGACGCGATACTATCAAACGAACTCCCGAAAATTTACTTCGTCATGGAAGAATCGGTGCGAAACCTCCTCAGTTCGTGGCTCGAGGTGAACCCTATGAGCATCTTCCTTCCAATTCCCTGCGCGCACAAAAACCAGTGCAAAACCTCTGGCAGCAGAGGAGGCAAAAGCCAAACCCTAATCCACAGCCACTTGACAGTTCCTCCAGAACCCTAAATTCGTGCTCCGCCAATTGAAGGTGGCATGAGCAGCAAAGGAGATCACTCGGGGAGCCAAACCCTAGAATATGTCCAAGGGAGAATTAAGGTTTGATATGAGCATTCTAGCTTGCAAGAGTGTGGGGATGGGTGATTACGTTGGGTGCAGCAGGCCATGTGATGATGGTGTTAGCTTGTTAGCTAGGTGAGCAGAGGCGATGGCGATGGTTGTTGCTTGGCCTGGCTGGCGTTGTGAGGGAATTTCTGCAGCCTGCCTGGTCACCCAGTTTGCAGGCCTTGAATGAGCCCTCCGCCAGCATGGTTGCAGCTGGCAACAGCCGTCTGCCCCACATTCTACGTCCGTCGCCGTTCGTCACTGGACTCTTCGTTCGTCACAGGAGTCTTCGTTCGCCTTAGTCGTTCGTCGTTGGATTTTCCGTTCGTTGGCGGGTCCCGGAGAATCTACGACTATAATAAACTATGCAGTACATTATCTACCCATGGGTACATTTCATTGCGGCCCCTCTTCTCGCATATCACTGAAGTTCATCAATGTCTGCATCACTTTTGGTGGTGTTGGTCTTAGTAGCTGCTCATCTTGCTCTACCTCTAAATTTTTTATGGAGGTGGCATGTAGTGTTTGCTACAAGGGTTAATTTGCTATAGATTTTCATCAAATTCCATTTTTAATCTCCAAATGACCATATTCATGGTGACTTGGGCACTACACTAAAATTGATGTTTAGTGTATTATACACTAAATGCGAACCCATACACAAATTGTGAACAAGGCATATAGTGTAGTGACATAGTCGTACACTAAATGCCCTTCTACAACACTATTTGTGAACTACAGTAAAGATTGCAAAACATTTTTTTTCACTTGCGTACATATTGTGTATGAGTAGTAGAAGTATAAAAAAAGGTCCAGCAGTCGAGGGCTGAAAAAGGTCCAGAAGTCGGGGGCTTGTCAGAGTATTGTATTAGCAACTTTCAAATGGCCATAAATCATTCAATTTGTATCCAAATTGGGCTTATGAGGTGCTTTTTGACATCTACAAAAACACCTCATAAGCCCAATTCGGATACAAATTGAATGATTTATGGCCATTTGAAAGTTGCAGATGAGAATAAGCATGGGCTCCCTGCTGGAAATCAGAGTTTAACCCTTAAAAATCCAAATGTACCTACAAGGTACAATTATGTACACTTTGACCGCGGTTATCTTCAATCCATACGGTCAAAATTCACGAGAGTATGCCCACATCATCTCATATAAATTTAGAAGAAGGTCCTACGGTTACATTTTCAATAAGTTCATATTGGCAATTATTAATCAACAAAGTAGAGACTTGTTTAAAAAGGCTTGGGCCTTTTGGGTTAAGCATGTAAAGATAGCACTATAAATTTTTTTACATGTGGGCATTTAGTGCATCAAAATTGAAGAAGGTGTTGAATACGCATAGAAAATAAACGATTTTGCAACACGAAAAGTGAAAAAAAATAGTGGATAAAGAAAGGAAAATGAAAATGCAACTTTAAAAGAAATCATTTGGAAGATAAATATTGGAAAAGAAGCGCTTTGCAATAAAAGAGGGTGAAATTGCAACATGAAAAAAGAGAAACATTTTGAAGAAAAATATTGAAAAGTGAGAATTTAGAAATGGGAGTAAAAGAAAAACAGAAAGATTTAGGAGGAAAAATTGGGAAGCATAGGAACATAGACATGGGAGGAAACGTGCACCTTAAGAAAAACAAAAGATTTGGAAAAAAAATACAGGGAAACATATGAATGTAGAGATGGAAGGAAATGAAAAGTGCACCTTAAGAAATCATAGTAGGTTTGAACACCATATTCATGAAAGGTGCACATGGCACATGAAAAGTGCACATTCAAAGAATTTTGGCCATGTAAAATGGATTCACAATGTAGAAATTTGGTTGTATACAACTCAAATTTTGACAATTCCTCCATTATTTTTTTACCTCAAAATATAAAATATACAAGAGCGCACTTGGCTTAAGCCCACAATTTGTGCAAATTTGGATTGGAGGGGTTTGGGCAAAAGCCCAACCCCTTCCAATATCCAAAATTGCTCTCTCTAACACATTATCACTAATTCTATAGATTCATGACAAATTATACAATTGAAACTTTGAAGGTTTAAAGTAGAAGGGCCCAGGCTTAAGCCCCACCCCCCATCTCAAAACTTCACTCTTTAACTCTTTAGCTCCAATTTTAAAATTATATAACAAATTAAAATACAAAATTTCAAGGTGTAAGGGGTTAGGCTTATGCCCGACCCCCTTCTCAATTGCTCCATCTATGTGAAGCTTCAAAATTTCTAAATAACAAATTCCACATGTTTAGAATTTTGTAAATTTATGGTCATTAGACCTTTGTTAAAGACATATGTTACAAACTCTAAACTTGCTCACAAGATTATCTAGAAACTCTAAAATTGCTTACAAACTCGAGGAATATTTTACAAACTCTAAACTTGCTCTCAATCCACATTAATTAAAAAGTGAAATTCTTGCTATATAAATGATTGAAGATCACTTCAACAACTAATTAAGTTCTTTTAATCTATAAAGAGAGAATTCAAGAATACAAATGCTGGAATAACGCAAGAAACCATACCATTACATATAAATGAATCTTAGAGGCAAAAGTTCTCCTCTCATAATACACTCTTATGACAAGAATGCCAAAGTCAAGGCGGCCCTTAAGCCTTTGCAAACTCTCATTTTGAGATCAATCAAGGAAGGCCAACTCAAATATAAAAGTCAACAATGACTTTATAGTTGTTTATACAAATTCAGATCTAGATCTTGCCTTCATTCCAAGCCAGATCTAGATCTTGGATGTATACTAATCTAGATATAGATCTCGCCCTCAATTTTCTTCAGATACAATAAACTTGCACAACAAAATCGTAATCTAAATATGGAGTTTACAACTTGTATTAAAGATTTAGATCTTTAGTAAAGAAGCCTTGCTTATGAGGATTATGTGAAGATGGTGGCATTGTCTTAACAAAGTGAAGGCTGGAAACATAGTGTGTCGCAAGAAAAGGGGTTATGGTGGAATACGTGAGAAGACATGGAAGTAAGTTTGTGAAGTAGAAAGGGTTTGTAATATATGTGTAGGATTTGTAGGCAAATTGAGGGTTTGTGAAGAATCTTATAAGGAAGTTGAAGGTTTGTTGAAATTTTCTTTTTAAGCAATTTAGGGTTTCAAAAACATGTCTAGGATTTGTAAAATATGTCTTTTTAAGCAAGTTCAATAGCTCATATAATCTATAAGTTTTTCTACAAGGATTATCTACCACATTAGAATGTATCACTTGAATATTGATTTTGAACTTCAATGTCAATTTATGTGTAACTACTTTAACTGAAGAAAACCCTAATGAACATAATTGTACAAAATTCTAAATATGTGGAATCTATAGTAGGATTTGATATTTAATTTTTTTTTGAAGCTTCACATAGAAAGTGCAATTTTGAGGGGGGGTCGGTCTTAAGCCTAACCCTCTCCACTTTTAACCTTTAAACTTTTAGTTTTAGAATTTGTTACAAATTTATGGAATTGGTGTAAACAAATTAGATGGTGGAATTTTGACATTGGAGGGAGGGGTCGGGCTTAAGCCAAACCCTCTCTACTTCCAAGCTTTTAACTTTGATTTGAAGTATTTGTTAAGAACTTGTGATTTAGTGCATTTGATAATATGCTGTCATAAGTGCACTATGAAATCATGATAAGCATCTAAATTTTAAAATGGGCACTAAAAATACAAATTTGAATTGTGCAATGTGCGTGCACAAGGGCACTTCCTAAATTCATTGAAAACATATTTTAGCAGCTTCATATATGGTGACATTTACTGATGATTTGGGCATGTAGTTTGATGTAAAAAAAGTGCACATGTCTATGTGCACTTTTCATGAATGTAGAGTGTTTGGGAAAAAAATATTGGAAAACATATAAATGTAGATGTGGGAAGAAAGGAAAAGTGCATCTTTAAATATAAAAAGAATTTGGAAGAAAACATATTGGGAAACATATAAAGGTAGACATGGAAGGAAAGGTAAAGTGCACTATGAAAAAAAAATTGATTTGAAGAAAACATATGAAGAAAACTTAAGAACTTAATGAAAAACATTGTTATTTTTTAAACACGCAATTATGCAATTATACACTTGGCCAAGTGCGCTAATCGGCACCCAAAAACCAGAAGATTTTTCCCTCAATTTGTTTATTTTTTAAAATGCTAAAATCGTACTAACTCTTTTGTATTAAATTTTTGTATTTGTTGTGTTATATGTTGCGTTACATGTTGCGTTAAATATGTGTACGTACGTGAATAATATGCAAAATATATGATAACTATTGTTTTAAACTTATGTAGAATACATGATTATTAAATTGGTTTTTTTTTTGGAAATGACATTGTTCATATATTTAAAATCTATACATACACATTTTGTATTATAATATAAGTTCAAAGTATCATATTACAAATACAATTATAAATATAATTAATAATATGCAAAAATATACATAATTTAGGTTTACATAACCACAAATAAAAAATGCTATACTGAAACATGTCATACCTAAATCCAACATATCAATCATACTATACTAGCCTATCTTACCACCCTAAACATCATGTCTGTTCTAGTACGGTATTATTTTAAGGCACTCATCACCTTCTAGCAAAACAACTCCTAATAAGTGCTTCATGAAATAATTGACCATATGAGCCAAATTGTCTTTCTATATTGGGCGATTTTGAAGACAAATAGATAAACACTGGACATATATGTATCCGCCAAGTTTCCCATGTTGTGTGTGCGTTATGCCATCACCATTATAGAAGAACCCATCTTTAAATGACATCATTGATGAAAAGGCCCCTCGAAATGTGTCAACATCCTCTGGTTCGCTACATCTTGCAACATAAGAGAATGTTAGTTGTGTATCACTTCCAATACTTTGGTGATTTATTATTTTCTTACGTCTTTGTACTATCGTAGGTGAACCTCTGCTCCGGCATAAATTAATTAGAAAATCCCATGTCGAATTAAGTGGAAAATAATTTTTTGAAAATGCCGAAATTGGAAAAAAATGTATATTTCCAGATTTGGGCACATGGAGAGATATCAAAGGGGATTATGGCTTGTAAAAGTCTTCATCCATGGCATTTCATGCATAAACACTTGGGTTTGAAATGCCAAGGTCTTGAGTTCAATCCCCATGGGTGCCAAACGAGGCCAAATATAATAGTCTTTGATTTCTTGCCGAAAACAACATTGTTATTATTTTGAATGCCGAATGTCATTTTTTCACTTTAATTAATTATTTGGCATTAAGTTGCCAAACCAGAGGTTCATCTACGATATCATATAATAAAATACCATACACTAATGTGTGTGCAACAAACCATTTGTGAAACGAAACATTAAGTGTAAAGATATTAACTTCGAAGCCTTGAACATCACTAAGGCTAGTAGAAGCTTGTTGGAGGTACTTGAGCAACCTTGAAGTTGAGCGGGATGGTGAAGGAATAGGATTCGGGTGACCAAGGGAACAAGGTTGAAATTTCCTAGATCTACTTCGCTTCGCCTAGCCCACGAAACTCAGGGAGTTCGAGAAACTTTTCATATCTCCTCCGCTACATATAGAAGGAGTGGAATTCTAGTGCTACTTTAAATATCAAATATGAGATTTTTGGTGTTCCATGGTTGTCGTGGTTACTAAGTGCACTTTTAAATGGTGAGTGCATAATTGCTCAATTGTATGTTTTGGTGAAAAATAATATACTAACGTTGTCATACATTATCACACATTGTTATACATAGTCACACATTGTCACACATTGTCAATCAATGTATTAATTTTTATTTTTATTTTTCTACATAAAACAATAAGTCCTTTATACTTAGAGATAAAGATAAATTAAATATTTAAAAGAAGATATAGGAAAAATATGAGGACTTGTACATGGGAGGAAAATAAAATAAAATAAAATAAAAACTTTCTAGTAAAAAAAAAACTAAATATAGATGAATTTGCCTATGACAAATTTTACACTTCTAGTCCATCAAAGTGTGGACGGTGCTTTGCAATGAAATGTTGCAAATGCGGAAACAATTGGTTTGTAGATCAAGTGCCATCTAATCCTAACGCTAAGTTGCATCTAATCATAGATTTTCTAGAGTAGGATTCGTGATCACAATCGACCTCGTAATTGACATCTTCAACCGAATCCGCCGCCAATTGAAGGAAAAAACGCTTACTAGGATTCGAAAGTTTTCCCGACCATTGACCGTCACCTCAAACATTATTCTACCAAACATTTTGATGAATTAGCTCGGTTTTTTTGATTTCTCATCGTTTGATCCATGCATCCTTTATCTATGAAATATAAAGGTATCCGCCGGTTGGCAAAGATGAGTAGTACAAGGAGGGAAATATTTCAAAACTTTCTTTTTCGAGTTAGAATGGCTTCTAAAGTAGGGGTTAAGCTATGTCCCGTATAATTATCTATTCAAATAAATTTGGTGCAATTATGGAGGTCCGCTTGGTATGCTCTAGGCTCTTCAAAGTATTGAGGGAATATTGTTTGGTGCATCCAACCTTTTGGGCCCACTTGGTAACAAGCCCCGGGGATGTTGTCATCTATACCGCGGATATGATTATTTCTATTTTCATTAGTGGAAATGAGCATGGGAGGTTCAATGATGTACCTACGCCTCCCTAAAATGCGAATAACCATAGTAATTGTCTCTCCTACGGCAACTACATCCGTGTATTTTATCGAAACGTCTCATCAAAATCCTAAGTATAGCCGTTGTCCATATTAATGGTAAAATAAGTTTCATCCAAGTTTTCAATGAGATTCTCATAAATAACTCCGGATTGAAATCCTCATTGTAGAACCCCCAAATGATATGCGGTATTTTGTTCAATTTAGATTTCCTTTTCCGGGCTATAAGTCAAGCGCCCTTGTTGAGAAAACAAAACTATGCTATCAACATCCACAAATTAAACAATCCACGATGATGTTGATTTGTTCGTTAAAATGCGACCATCCTTGGGATCTCTTGATTAGGTAGTGTATGGTGAATCAAACCTCAAAATGATTGAATGGCTTACTTCAAGAATGATTGAAGAAGATAATTAACTCAAACCCGTTTGTAGACCTCAAAAAACTTTCAAAGGCGGGGATAGAGTCATTAGATCAACTTCGAGCGATGCGGGCCCCGCCCGCTGGCTCCTTTTTTGAGGCCCCTCTATCTCCGATTTACGCTGCTTTGCGTACATGATAATGTAACTGCCGGGTTCGTTGCTGCCGATGGTAATAAGGTTTCGCGTTATGCCCACCAATGGGTTGCGCGGACGAGGTTGGGCTATGTTATGCCATGTAATGTTCAGAAAATCTTTAGAAAATTCCTGAACTGTACGGCTGTACAATCTACGGCTGCCACAAACTTTCCTCTCCTCAACCATCGATGCGACAACTGACTTGCGGATGCGGATCGTGAATACTTGTTGTAATATGCACGGGCGACATTCCCTAGGTGCGGACTCCATCCCTGCGGAAGAAGATCTGCTTTGTCATTCCCGATTGTTACCAAGCTTTTGGATGAAGGGTGATTTTCATCTATGGAGTGTCATACCTCGACTAGGCGGAACTGGAACATTGTGAGAACTAGGGTTGAAATCGGAAGCCAATGGTACTATTGCTTATAAGCTAGCTCGTCGGGCTGCTGATGGGACAACTGCAACTAACCTACACGGTTTGGAATCAGATGTCTCTTACCAAAACCGTGGAACATTCCTTAAATGTGCAAGATTGATAAAAACACCTATATCTCTCAAAAGCTCGTCGATCTATAGATACATACAAAACCAAGTGTAGTAATATATACAAGGCTAATTAAAATAAAATTTTCAACAACAAGAGCTTTTACAATAACAAAAACAAGAGCAACATATTGAAAGCGGCTCTTCATGATTTAGATCATTTATAGACCGGGGACAACTTCAACATGAAATTTGCAGTAATATTTTGTGATTTAGAGCAACTTCAAACCTGTGGTGAATCCCACACTAATTTTTTGGCGACTCCTTACAACGCCTTTAATCCCAAACCAAAAAATAACCTCAACTCTTAACTTGTAGAAAGCTTACCTTGAGACTGCTAGAAAAACCACAGCACAAGATACGAGGATATTCCATGATGTACCTGTGGTAACTTCAATCTCTCATCTGCAACAAATCTAATACAAGATTTGGTGAAAATTACGACACAAGATCCAAGGTCAACCTATCAACGTACATGCGGCGACCTAAATTACATACTCTTAACAATTTTAACACAAGACCCAGTAGAAACTATAGAACAAGACTCAGCGTTATCTCATCAATGTACCTCTGACGACCTCAACCTCACACCTGCAATTACTTCAGCACAGACTTGATAAAATTCATAGCACAAGATCTGGAATGTCCTCATCAACATACTTATGACGACTTCAATCTTATACTTTCAACAACTCCAGGACTAAACCTCGCAAAAACCATAGCATATGATCTAAGGAAATTCCGGCATTATACTTGTGTCTACCTCAACTACATACATTCAACAAGTCCAGTATAAGATTTGATAAAAATCAAAGCATAAGTCTAAATATATCCCATTCACGTACCACCGACATCCTTATCTTCACACATAGAACAATTTTAGCACAAGACTTAGCAAAAACCACAGCACAAGACCTGAGGGGACTCCATAAACATATGCCCAAGGCAAACTAACCCCCTCTTTTGTCCTCGTGGGATGAAGGAGACAATTGCCCTTCGGATGATTCATCCCTCACAAGGGCCAGCCAAGTTGAGCCTGAAACACCAATCGGCATCCAAATCTGAATTCAACACAAAAATAAAAAGACATTTATTACAAGAAAAATCAAACAATAGAAAGTAGAAACTCTATTTGGTATACTTTTTTCCTTTATCTTATCCATATTCTTTTTCTTTTTCTTTTTCATCTTCTTTTCCATCTTTTTCATTACACTCTTCGTCGAGATCCAAGCCGCGCTTATCCGCGTAGACGGAGCATGCCATCTAAAGGTGGTCCATAGAAAGAATGTTCTTTATGTGGAAGACATTCTTTTTGGCCTCCAAATAGCGTTCAATGAATTTTGCTTTATCCTCTTTGTGTCTATTTTGCAATAATAAATGATGTCGATAGCATATTTAAATTTAAAATACATAATAAACAAATAGATTCAATAACATTACAAGTTTACAAACTTTAAAAGAAATAAAAATAATTGAACTTACATGGCTTGAATAGACTACTGACGATGCCAAAATACCAAGTCTTCTATACACTTGACTCGGAGCTTCAAATTCTTCTTCAAGTCCTTTTTTTTTATTGAAAATGTGATGAAGATTTTTCAATTACGCAATCTCTAGTCCAACTCGTAAATCGCATTGGCAAAATCAAGATGGTGCGGTAATGCATCAAGGTATGCCGAATCCAACTTTCCAACTCCTTCTTTTTTTGCCCCGAGGTGAGTGGCATACTTCTTCCCCATTGCTATGACAATAAAAGGCCTTTCCCACGCATTATAGTAAACGGTGGCCGCCATCTCCACCCATGTCCACGATGCCTCTGCCGCCTTCGTCTATACTTTCAATTTTTTTTAAAACTCCTTCCGTTGACTCTTCAATGGCTTCGTTAGGATTCTTGCATTCATACGGCGGGAGTTCATGTTGCAAAGTCGTTCTACCTTCTGCAGACGTCCAAATATTTGCGTCGTGAGCTTCGTGTGATGGCGATGACGAACATGATTATTGAAGTGTCACCGATTCTTCCACGGATCCAAGCCACAATTCTCAATCTTGCAATGCCATGGCTTCTCCACACGAGGGACTTCCTTGTAGTCCCGATCGAGAACCGCGAATGGTAAGCCGGATAACTCCATCTCGCGGAATGGAAAAACTACACGTAAGCAAGAATTAAATAAGAATTTTACATCTTTAAACCTCTCTAAGGAGTACAAGACCTAACCACACCAGTGAGAAAAATAAAAGAGAGTATTCTAAAACACCAATATCCACCATGATTTTAAAACACACCAAATACAACATTTTCTAATGTAAAAATTGAAACATTACTTGTTAGGATCCAAAAAAAACAACTAATATATTGACCAATATGTCAGGATCGGCGCATGGAGGAGTTTGTGTAGGTGGTATTCGGATAGAAACCACTTAGAGAGTTGTGGAGTTACCGGAGAGCCAAAGACTTAGTGCTAATGGGAGATTAAAGTTAGAGTTAGTGCCGCGTGGCGGCTAGGGCAACGGTGGTGTGTTTTGACACCTCTGCTCGGGACTTGGAACCGGATGACCTCCACGTGTGGTTGAGGGAGACTCATCTTTCTCAAGTTGAGTCTCTCACGTGATGAGGTGAGGGTGTATGCGTGTTGCACATTGTTAGCCTTATCCATATCATGTTCTCACTCTTGAAGAGTGGCATGGACTCGACTTATTGTGATTTGTGAGTGTTTATCACTTATTTGTTACTTGAGAAAGATCATGTGGCGGAAATGGGTGTAACCGCAACATTATAGTACATCTAGTGGAATTTTAGGACATGACCCGAAATTTTGGTTGATCACTGGGGTTTTTAGATTCTCGAATTGGAGGTGGTGCAACGTCTATCTTCCATCTGTTTACGCGCAAAAGGGCTAATAGTGCCGAGGAACTTGCGCTGCGCATCTGAGAGCTTGGACAAGTCAGGCGCGATGTCTGTGGCGTAGAAATGCGGACGCACGAACGTAGAACGTGGATTGACAATTCCACCACAGAATTGCAGAGCACGAACCTGGTCGCCCGGCGAGCTTGATGATGGAGTAGAGCGGGATTCAGCGGAACACGGACGACCAGATCGCGAAGCATGATGACGGCCACGTAACCGTGAAGAGGTCAAAGTCGTCGGAGGACGACGACAACGAGGAAGACTCAGAATGTGTCGGCAAAGCCTTGGCACCAAATGAGGAGGCGCTGTTCAAGCTAGTAGTAAAGACGGTGATGGGCAAAGTCCCCGAACACAAGAAGTTGTGTTGAAGTTGCTAGAGGGAGCAGCTCACGAGAAGAGTAGAGGTGTTTGGCACAGAATATGTGTCGTTGCACGGACGCAAGAGCACTTCGGCGGATGTGAGTGTGGTCGGGACAGCTGCCTCTCCTCGGCTGTGTACTGCAATGCGTCGCAACGAGCACTTGCTTGCCTCCATCCCCTCGTGGGTAGCTGCACAACCAATGAGGACGACGAGGACAAGACGATTTCATGTACACGGGTCGACGCTGCTGGAGGAGTTCAAAAACAACAAGACTCGGCGATTTGAGCTGTCCGACATTGTGGGGCACGTGGTTGAGTTCAGTGCCGACCAACACGGGAGCTGTTTCATTCAGCAGAAATAGGAGAGCCATAACCTTGAGGACATTTATAATTTGTTTCTTTTTGGGGAGTTTTCTGTGCAGTTGGGGTGGCGAATTGTGCACTTTGGTCTTGGATCGCCGTAGCCAACCACCACAGGGAGCTCAAGAGCCTCGTCGCCGCTTCGAGAGAGGAAGGAAGTTGATGCGGTTATGAGTACAACCGGGCGTAATCAGTGACGGCTCCTCGCGAGTTTCAAAGATCGCCTAGGGTCGCCTAACACCTTAAGGAAGTATTTGGCGCAAGTGACGGTGGAGTGCGAGGGTGAACGGGGAGTTCGCCGTGGAGTCGAGCGACGACTGGCGCACCAAGGCACGTTTGTGTAGGCGTGCGGGGCCGTAAGGCGTCTTGGCAAGAAGGGTGCAGGCTCCTCGTGTGGAGCATCCGCAGGAGAAAGCATTGATCATAAGCACGAACGACTCAACGATTTGGGGGAAGCGCGGAAGGAGGTGAGTTGCCTCTTGAATTACATGCTACTCCATGGATGCGATTGTATTCACGTGTCGTGACTTATCAATTTATTGGTGCTCTTGGTGACGCGGAAGCGCTGCCAAAAGTTTCTTAGAATTGCATATTGCAATTGTGTCAAGGTTGTTCACTTGTCTCCATATGGGAATGATACATTCTTGAGCACATGTTAGCTTTGTGCACATTTTAGTATAAGAGCTGCCCATTTCTAGTGATTTTGATCACTTAGAATTTTAGGGTGTTATCCTAGAACTTATTTAGTACTGGAGAAAGGCCAACCTCTTGCACGAGGCACTATAAGGCATAGATTAGACTTAGAATTTCTTTTAGGAATAGCTAGTGGTAGCTATTCGGAGGCTGAGGACTACTTCAACAAGGTAACGTATCCGGACCCGTGTTGGGAGGAAATAATAGGTTGCTTGGAGGAGTGATCTATGTGTATGATGCATCGTGTGTTTGTGTTAGTGAGTGGTGAAAGTGCAGGAGAGCGGGTGCCATAGTCACCTTCTTCTTGCTCTTTGTCATTCTTGTGAGAGGTGAAGGTGTGGGATAGTGGGTACCATTGTTGCCCACTTCTTACCCTTGCCAATTTGCTTGTGAGAGTGATTGGAAGAGTTGTGGGATTTTAGGTGCCATAGTCACCCTCTTCTTGCGCTTTGCCACCTTTGGGGAGTGACTAGTAGAGGTATGAGATGGTAAGTGACATTGTCGTTTTTCTCTTACACTTCGGCTAGGAATTTGGATTATGGGGATGTATGGCTAGACTTTGGGTTGTTCTTATCAAATTATTGTGCACATCATTGGTGTCTTGTATCACGTTGAGCTAAGTGGCATATGATAGTGAACAAGAAGTGGAATTCTAGCATTTCCCTAGTCTAAGGTTAACATCCATTGTGAGCCCACTTAATACAACCACGTAAAAATAGTGGATTGTATTGAGCATATGAGACATGGATAGTGGAGGTAGGAAGAATGAATCAGAAGAGTCTAGTGCACCCAAGGTAGAGATTAGCACCGAGACACTTAGTCAGTTGATTTCTTTCCTCCAAGATTTGTAAGTTAAATCTTCACCTTCCCAGGCGAGCTCTAGTGGTAGGAATTTTGAGTTATCTTCCGTGGCCAAGTCTCGAACCGGGACCCAAGACTTGCGGAAGCCACGCACAAAGGTGCTAAGCGAAGAGTCCGTGGAGTATTGGACTTCACTTGGTGGGGTGCGCAAAGTCCGAGCGCTTCGGGCGATGGACGGTGTTCGAGCACTTCTTTGTCGTGCACGAGGCCAAGTTGAAGCCGCGGATCTTGTGGTTAAAGAGAAGGCCGTTGTACTAACGAACGTTGGGTTAAGGTATGCCGTGGAGGTGGCGGATTTCCGCCGAGGGAACCAATTGCCCACGTTCTCCCTCATCTTCACCGAGTTTGAGAGTGAGGGCTTCGTGTTTCATACTACGTGGCAGTGGAAAGTGGGTACGTGGCGAGAGTGGGCCAACAGTGTGTGGGACATACTCACCTTGGAGCACTCGATTGGGAAGTACCACTATCTACGCTCCGGAGAAGAAGGGCACTCATGAAGCATGGCGCTTCTTTGATTGAGCCAACCAATTCTCAATCTGGAGACGTAGAAGGGGCCCGGTTTCACTTGGAGAAACACCCTATTTGCGGTAGGCATTCGTGAAAGAGTGGTGGAGGAAGTTACCACTCAATCGAAGGAAGAGGAGGATACGGTCCAACCGGTTGTAGAAGAACATGAGTTTGTGGTAGAATCTTTGGCACGTAGTGTAAGTTCCCTACCAAGAAAGCCTTTGCAATCATATTTTGATTGGGAGGAGATGGCTTCACCATATGGAGGAGGAGGAGAACGATGGGTGCGACGGTTTTTGGGTGCTACGAGCACTATTGAAACGGATGACTTCAAGAGGGAGTTCACCATGTGGTGTGAACTCCAGAAGTCTCGCAATCCCAACTTCAACCCTTACATGGTGTAGAGGGCGTTATTTGGATGTCTAGAAGGAGCTCCGTTAGCAGATTATGGAGAATTTGAGGCGGCTCACCTCATGGAGATATTGGCATGGAGATATTTCTATGCACCGAATTACGCGGACATATTCAGTGGAGCGCCGAGTGTGCCATCACGTGTGGGAAAGGGGAAGAAAGAGGATGGCACGAGTAGTGCCGAGGACTTGAGCCAACCGATGGAAACGGTGGCTATTCTTCACACAAACCATTTAACCCAACGACCGTATTCTTCACACAGATCCGTCGAGACTTTTAAGGTCAACGGGCGAATAAGATGAAGGCATTAAGGTCTTTCGCGCAAGGAGAAGATGAGTCTTTGCGGGAAGCTCATGCGAGATTGCGGAGACTGATTTCTACTACTCACGGAGTCACGGAGCAGCAAGCGGTGTAGCACTAGCACAACATCCTAGGAAAGGAGTTGAAGACCTTAGTTCGCAATGAGGCATTGCGATTGGGTGAGCTACCACCTTTGAGATTTGTATTTGAGACTTCCGAGAGAATTGAGATCAATTTATTGGAGGAGAAAGCGGCTATGGGATTTCTTAAGCGTGAAGAGAGGGTTCCTGAGAAGGTCAAGGTGGCCAAGGCTGCGGTTCCCTTCTATGCCACCAACACTGAAGCATTATGCTTTAGTTGTCAGGGTTGTTCCGGCGTCCGTCCATCCGGTAGTGTTCGTCCGTCCGGTTGTCTGTCCGATAGAGGCTGTTGTCCGTCCGATAGAGAATATTCTAGAATATTTGGGTATATTCAGATATATTCGGATATATTCATATATATTTGGGGCATATTTTTTGGAATATTCTAGGCATCTGTCCGGTAAGGGTGTTGTCCGTCCTGTCTGACTATCCGTCCGTCCGCTGTCTTTGGGCCCCTGTCCGTCTATGTAGACAACCCTATTAGTTGTGGCAAACCGAGGCATTTGAGGAATGATTGCAAGGAAAGCAAGTCCTCTACGCCCCAAACCGGTGGCTATTGCTCTGGTTGTGGTGCCAAGGGGCATTCTGAGGCTAAGTGTTGAAAGCTTCACCCCGAGTTGAAGCCTACTGGAGGCAAGGAAGACAAGACAAACAACAAGGAGAAGGAGTCTAAGTCTTTGGGAGGAGACAAGAAAGGTTGGAAGGCCAAATTCGTAGAGTTATAGGCCAAGATGGCGGCCATGAGCGCAAATGCTGCTTTAGTGAGTGAGAAACCTCAAGTCACTCCTAGTTTTCATGTTGAGGGCGGGTTTAGGCCCGATGATGACAAATTCGGGGACCATATGCTAAGTGGCATGGCACTTGCTATCACGGATGGCTTACGGGAGGCTTATGCCCTTACACGGAGTCAGACACTGGTGATCAAAGAGGTTCCACGTGGAGCAAGTCCAACCTTGGATCCTCAACATAGAAAGGACAACCGGCAAGCTCGATTGCCAAACTCTTTCACATTGGAGGAGATGGTGCCAACATCTTCCATGGTGCCTCCAATGCGTCGGGAGGTGCCAATAACTTGCCCTACTGTTGGGATTGTAGAGCCATCAACTCGGTGGTGAGAGAAGCGGCAACCTTGGTTTGTGAGGCTTCACTATTTTCTGCTAAATTGATGTCACATGAGGGCTTCAGTCCAACAACAGTCTTTAAGATGGCGGCTCAAATGTGTGAGTTGGGTGACTCCACCGGCATCAATGCGTTGAAGACGGAAATAATTGAAGGAGAGGTGGATAAGAGTCAAGAGGACAACGTGGAGGGGCTGCTTTCAGCGGCTATGCGTGTCAAGACCATGGCCGCCAGACCTGCAATCGGGAGGTCATCCATTATACCTAGTGTTGTGGTGGTTGACAACTCTTAGGGGATTTTCCAACTTGTTGGGCCCAAGGGGAGGGTTTTTGTGCCTCGACGAGTGCTTTAGGATTCAGGAGCTCAACCATTGATGTTGGGAGCATCTGCCCATGAAGGGTTGGATTTGACTGAGGACACTTTGGACAAGTGTCCATGGACAATTAACACTTCCATGGGGGGTACGGAGCATGCTACGGGCATGACGAAGGCGGAGTTGATTTTATGACTCAACGAAGATGATGTCGAGGATGCAAGCTTTATGAAGGTGAAAGCTATAGTAACGGAGATCAAGTCATATGATGTCTTGGTGGGCTCGATGGTGCTATACCCCATGGGATTCACCTTGGATTTCTGGGAGGAAACCGCAAGTTATAGACCAGGATGACAAGTAGGAGATGGGTGGAATGCTCAGCTGCCAGCTTGTTTTATTCGAGTTCTGACTGGCAATCTTGTAGACGTGTTTGCCTTCTCAGGAGGTATGGATGTGAGACCATCATGGTTTCACGAGGGTTGTGATACTTTCTTGATGGATACTCCTACACTTCACGAGATGGATGCCCATGTGGGTGACACAAGTGGTGGAGACACGGAGACGTATCAACCTGGCAAAGAAGGAGCATGGAAGACCACGACTCAGCTTCAGAAGGATGTTGAGCAAGTCATTGAAGATGCTTGGCAGCGTTCTATACTCCCACAAGCGGAAGATGATTCTAGAGGTGACCAAGACTTAGGCCCACCTCTAGACACTTCTACCATTCACTGGAAAACACTAGAGGTTGGTATTGTGTTGTTGGAGTTATTCGGCGGGATTGGAAGTGGCTTGGCGGTAGTGTTGGAAGCAGGGATCAAGGTAAAACGCTACATCTACGTAGATGTTGATGAGGCAGCAAGGCACGTGGCTAAGCGGCATTCACGGCGATTGCGGATCCAATTCCCAGACTTGTTGGCCACTAGTGCCATCAAGACTTCCTTTTCCATCCTTGTTGGTGATATTGCTTTGCTTTCAGCAGAGGATATTCACCGTGTTGGCCATGTGGACCTTGTCATCGCGGAATGGCCAGGTAAAGGATTATCAATGGCTGGACATCAAAACGGGTTGAAAGACACTCGTTCTTCTTGGTTTCATGATATGATTCGCGTATTGTGTTTGCTTCAAACCTCTCAACAGCGACCACCAGGTTACATTTAAGAGAATGTATCAGTGGTGAATAGTTCGAAGTCGAGAACATTGGAGGGCTTAGACCGCATATACGAGACTCTGAGTATGCCCATGTTGTTAGATGCGGCTGCGGTGGGATCGCGAGCACATCGCCCGCGATTGTGGTGGACGAATTTAGCACCTCAAGAGTTGTTACAGTCCGCTGTGGGTCGAATTAAACGACCGGATGTCTATGTGAGTGATATTTTGGATCCTCACAGGGCACCGCGACGCAATTACCATGACGACCAAGCACCTTTGGGGGTCGTTAACCGCAAAGGAGATCCACGTAGGGCATTGCCCTCGTTGGTTAGTTTTGCTCGATCGTATGCCTTTAAGGATAACGGCCCGGGTCTTGTTTGGGATTCCTTATCTCAAGAGATGGTGGAGCTCAATGCGGATGAACGGGAGAGAGCCATGGGATTTCCCACGGGCACTACCGATGCGCCCGAGATCTCTGAGCAACAACGACGATTTTTACTTGGGCAAGTAATGGACTTAAATTGTTTGACGTGGATCATTTCGTTGCTACTGGCAGAACAGAAGCGGTTGGCTTCTAGTTTTACCGGTTACATGGGGTCTTATGAGTTGCGGGCGGCCGGAGAACCCTTTGTCTCTGTCAGGGTGACAGGCAAAGTGGTTGGGGGCGAGAAGGCCTTGGCACCTCACCCATGGAACATATGGGGCTCCGCGAACCTTTTCGCGACACCTAAGACTGAGGATCCTCTTCATGGAGTGAAGGATTGGAACCGAAGTAGGGAATTGGTCCACCAAACGAGGGATTTGGAAGAAGCTGTGGAGAAGACGTTTGTGGGAGAACACACAGCTCACCAAAGGGAGACAATTGGCAAACTAAGCCAATTGGAAGGACTTAGAAGCTTGGTAGATGTGGAGGGAGAAGAATCTCCTTCGCATGGCATCCAATAACAACCAATGATTGAAAACCCTGTCCCAAAGGAACCGAAGGAGGCGGTGACCAAGGAAACTTGGAAACCGATAGTTGGCCTGGCGGATGGAGCAGTGGAGGTAGAAGAACATGAGTTTCTCAAAGAGTACTTAGACTGTTTTGCCTTTAGTCTTGAAGATCTTGGAGTATTGAAGGGGCAAGAAGTACATACAAACTTGACAGACAAAGCACCAATATATTGGAAGCCGTACAAGTATAGCGACGTTGAACGGAGGAAGATACGCGCTCGTACGGAGGAGTTGGTGGCTGTAGGGCTAGTAGAGTTGGCTCCACCGGATTGTGAGTATGCATCGGCGACGGTTATGCCATCCAAGAAAGATATCTACGGTTATTGGACCGAGAAGAGGATGTGCGGGGACTATAGGAGGATTAATAAATTTACCAAGTCGGACCGTTATGCCATGCCAACGCCAGAGGAGAACTTTGAGGTTATTGGTCACGCCAAGGTATTTAGTACGTTGGACTTGCGCTCTGGATACCACCACATTGGATTGAGAGAGGAAAACAGGGAGAAGACCGCGTTCTAGGGCATTGACAAAGATGGGAAGGACCGGTTGTTCCAATGGAAATTCTTACCATTTGGATTGAAGAATGCGTCTGCCAAATTCCAGAGGGTTATGGATCGAGTATTCTTGGGCTTGGATTTTCTGAGATGCTACATCGACGACATTGTTGTCTTTAGCACGAATCGAAGGTAGCATAGGCTACACTTGATGGAAGTGTTTGGTAGATTGAGGCTTCACGGTTTGAAGTTGCACCCTGGTTAGTGTAAATTCTACTTCGACTGCATTGAGTACTTAGGCCACATGATATATCCAAGTAGATTGGGTGTGGTAGCTAGCAAAATTGAAGTAGTGATGCCTATTCCTAGACCAAGGGATATTAGTAGGCTACGTGCATTCTTGGGGTTGTGTAATTACTATAGAAAGTTTGTAAAGACTTTCAGTGCTATTTTCAAGCCATTAATCATATTGACAAGGAATGATCAATCTTGGATATGGGGAGATGAGCAAGAGGTGGCCTTTTAAGACTTGAAGAACCGCTTGGCATCGGCACCTATACTTCGAAGGCCAATCGTTGGAAGAACGTACCAGCTACACACAGATTGGAGCGCATTGGGAATTGGCGCGGTGTTGACACAAATGGATGACGACGGGAAGGAATTTGTCATTGTGTACGCTAGCCGGTCCAACAATAATGCGGAGGCCCAGTATAGCTCGTATAAAGGAGAGTGTTTGGCTGCCATATGGGCAATTGCTCGTTTTCAATGTTACCTCTATGGTAACAAGTTCTTGTTAGTCACAGATCATCAACATTTAAAGTGGTTGATGGAGTCTGACAAACTAACAGGCAAGCTGGCGCGGTGGGCCTTGATGTTGATGGAATACGACTTCAAAGTGGTGCACAGAGCGGGATTGGTGAATATGGATGCCGACGGTCTTAGCCGCAATCCAATTCCAAACCAAGCGGATGCTACAGGCGCTAGGTGGCACGGGGAGGATGAGGCTGATCCGTTGCTAAGATGGCATAGTTCGGCCTTTCTAAGTGTATTGGAGATGTGTGGAGATGACACTGGAGCATCTACTGTGGCCACGGTAGATGAAGTTGGCGGTGAAGAATCTGGGGGCGCCAAAGACATCTTTGAAGACACTAACATGATGCACTTTCTGAAGAATGGAGAAGTGGTGCCTACATGGTCTGCCAAGAAGAGAGATCAGGTCTCACAACGAGCCAAACAGTTCGTGTGGGAGAGGACTCACCTTTTGAGGGTGGCACGCAAAAGGTTGTGCCAAATCCATTGAAGAGAGTGAAGCTCATCAAGGACACGCATGAAGACCTTGGGCACAAGGGAGTCTTATTCATAAACGGTGAGCGGAGAGCGGTGAGCAGAGAATTGAACCACGGAGAGTAGAAAATATTTGAATATTCCTGGAATGTTTGGATATTTAATGAATATTTGAGGAATATTTGTTCTATTTTTAGGATTTATGGTTCTTTGCTAAAGTTAGACATGAGCAAAATCCGTGATTGATATTTGTTTTTCAAAAACAAATTCTACATTTTGTACTAACTTTAAAACTTCTCGATACCAAAATATTACACCGTACCTTCTTTGTACCAATGTTTATACAATTACTTCTACGTCACAAGAGGTTTAGGGTATCCTCTGGACCCCAAGAGATTACGTTACAACCTTTGGGTACCAAGAGGTTACAGTATAATGGATCGGTACCAAGAGGTTTTGGTATAACCTTTCGGTACCAAGAGGTTACGGTTTAGGGTCTCGATACCAAAAGAATAATATATAGTTTGTCTAGGTACCAATAGGTAAGAATATAACCACTAAGCACCGAGAAATCATATTGTGAGGTCAAACTATTAATATTTTTTTAACACAACAAATATCTTGATATATATATAGGTGTTGGACAAGCAAAGTCATAATTTTTTTTCAAACACCTATCCTATAACTAATCCTAGGTTCACACGTAGATTTAGGGTGTACGCTACTGATATACGCTAAAGACCCGGACTAGGTCGAAGGATGTGTCAGGATGCCGCGTTCAAGAATCTACTTGACCTCCTTCCAACTAAAGGTAGAAGCATGGATGAATTCTACAGTTTGATCAATTCCACACATAGCGAGAAAGATGAAGTAGAGATGTTTACAGTGGGAGTATTGGCTCTTTCCACGGAACGCCTTCCAAGTCTTTGTGAAAGCTGGGCAGGTGCTATGAGGAAATGCACTCACCGTGACGGAGTAGGTATTAACTTCGGGCGGATCACCATATGAAATGAGAGAAATGTGGCATCCCAAGCCCGGACCTGGGAGCATCCTCACGGCTTTAATGGAAGCATTCAAGGAATCAACAGACGCCATGGACTTCCTTTGTTTGTCATTGCGTACTTTGGAGGTGCGCTTCACCGTCTTACCATCTCTCTTTGTAGGAATTCTGTTGGCGTCCGCTGGCAGTGGGATGGAACTCAGGTCTCTTGGGGGCCTGTCGTTAGTAAATAGACATCTTGAAGAAACTTGCTGCTTTAGCGGGAGTTGAAATCCAGCCGCTTCCAGATCCTCAATCTCGCCACGGGTCAAATTAGTATCCACTATGACAGGCCATACGTCCGAGATCGGAGGCCTATCGACGCCCTTCTTGTATTGAACCACTCACACACACCTCGTACCCTTCACACACCTTTCGATGTCATCGTTGCAGAAGTAGAAATCCATGGTTTCCAAGACATTCTTCTTCGGATGATGGTAAAAACCAGTGTATGTTGGTGCCGGGGTTGCCTTTCCACCTCTCACAATCCTCTCTTCACATTTTGTCCTTGTTTTTGTATGTCGCGCAAAACATTTCTTGGCAGAATTCTTTGAGAAGCGGGCGATATGCCACTCTGTCAATTCAGCATGAGTCTCTTCCACCGCTGTGACGCGCCGCAAACCAGCTCTCCGAGCCAGAGTCGCCATTGATGACATGTGCCGGTCGTACATAATAGACATCATTATTGGGGACGTCATTGTCGACATAGACACCGTCGTCATCACCAATGCCATCGTCTTCGTTGATAATGGGCAGCGGATCTGAAGAAGTTCCCAAGGGTCCTACAGAATGTCGAGGGCGAGAAAAGTTCACCTTATCCGGTCGATGTGACTCGTCATCGGCACTGATTGGCATGTTTGGCTTACGCTTCCGTGAAGCGAACACCTCTTCCCCAGCCTTGTTTGTTGTGCGGGTACTGAATTCTTCAACCCCGGGCACTTGCAATATGGACTCATTCAGGACGCTGGCGTCGCCTGTCCTTTGAGCTTTTCTCTCGGCCATTCTAAGCTTTAGTTCTTCCTTGCTAGGTACGGTCCCACCAACATCACCTTTCAAGAATTGGTGGTAGTTAACAACTTGCAAGAATCCGCGGATGTAGTCGTCTACAATGGCGACATATAGGTCTGCGCCTTGGTCCCCAAAGGCTTGCTTCCACTTCTTGTGCACAGTCTCCGCTAGGTTGCAAGAAGGCATCTCGGCTAGTTCGTCAATGGAAATGTTCTGCAAAAATTTAACGATAATGTCAGGAACCAAGGACGAAGTAAGAAATGGACTAAGAGTGCACAATATTGAGAGAGAGAGTGCGCGTGCTATACCGATGTCATGAACCCGCCCCATTGACGGTACCTAAAGTGCCACCATGCAATCCAGTTTGACATGGCCTCAAGCCCCTTTTCAGATATAGCTCCAGATATCCTGTTCCATGCCTGAAGTGCGTTGTACAATCAATCGGCGTCCTCCATCGTGGTTGCTTCCCTGTATTGGTTACAGAGGCTCTTGTGCTGCTCTTGGAATTCCTGAGCAATCCATTTTTCTGTGTACTTGATCATACTCTACATATAGTGAAATAGGCATGTACGCTCTTTGTCCGCCATGACGTCGCCACCCCCGTAGACAGCTCTTACCGCATTCCAATTGGCCTGAGCACCGTCTGCCATGAATCCCTTGAAGTCCGGCTTCTCCACTCCGTGTCGACGCATGACATCATTGAGGTTATTTTAGAAAAGCATCTGAGCATCTTTATCCACCGACATCAAGTTACAGATAGCGACGGTCATCACCCTGCAATATGTAGCGTCGTAAATGTGACATCCCATTGTTGTCCAGTCCGTCAGGCGCTTGACGTGATCGAACATTATCCATGCATATTCCAGATCATTGCCCGGTTGCATCCGCTTCACAAGGTCAACGCGAGATCCCGGCACGATGTCGTGTAGAGAGTCTTTGCTTCAGGAAAACGTAGGGTTCTTGGCTGCACTTAGTTTAGAGAGGGAAAGGGAGAATATGGAACATATCATTTTGTGTTCAAGTCCATATAAACTCATAAGTCCTCATTCAGCATACGAGAAAGGCCTCCAATCTTCAACTTGTATAATAAAACTCGATGTACATATAATAAGACATGATGCAGATGTCTTGTAGAACTTGTCTCCCAAAAAATTAACTCAAAACATTAATTATCCTTAATCTAAATCAAACCTTAATTAAACTCTGATTAAATTAACTAATTTCACTTAATAATAATTAATTAATAGTTAAGATAATTATATTTAACTAATATGATTAACCTTAATTAATCCACTTAATCTTAGTTAAGCTAATTAATTACAATTAGACTAGTTAATCTTACTTAATACAATTAACCTTGATTTAGATAATTAATTCTCTAATTAATCTCAATCCTACATACCCTTACCCTCAAATATCCTAACCACTTCATACCCTTCTCCTATATACCCTTACTCGCTTTGAAATCATTTCTCTAACCTCTCATTAAGTATAAACCGAACTCAAACTCTCTTTCAAACTCTTGATTAACATTCTAATTCAAAATACCACTACGATTTCATACAAACTCGGAATGAGACGTGCTATAGCTACTTGAAAAGCTACTAAAATACACCACATACCCACCAAATTTCACTTCCAGAAACTCATTTGGCCAGCCGCTATGTGTAATCAAAGTTACTTCTTACAAAAACTCAAGTCAGCTGACCCCTCTTCTTTCAAACTAGCGCTATGACTTCACAAAGGCTCGAAATAGAGCATAAGATAGCTCTTTGGAAAGCTATTTACAGTGTACAAACACTCATTAAAGATATTATTTAGATATACTTTGTACAACTTGCTACAAGGCTTCAAACCTACTGCTCATGAAAACATGAGTCAGCAGACCCCCTTGTGTTCGACAAGGCGCCGTTCACTCATACTTTTAGCTCTAAGACCGAGTGATAGCTTCATAGAGAGCTAACAACAAGGGCTACAACATACTCAAAATCCAAAACAAACTACAACAAACACAACTAGAGAGAGCCCCCGCAGTCCAGCCCCTCCTTGGTAAGGAAGAACCCAACCCCCAAAACGGGGAAAGGAGCCAATCACAACTAACCTCAGCCCATTCAAACGCCACATGGGCATCTTAAACCCCATTGGTTGCACAAATTCTCCCCCTTATCAACTCTTATCATCCCTCTATCCCTTCTATTCTTTGCATTTTTAAACACTAACTACGTGGTCATCAATCTAAAGACCGGGTTTCTTCAACAACAACTAACTACAAATATATTAAGAAAAATAACAACAAATGGTCTCAACTTCAGCCCCTAGATGGATTAAACATATAAAAAGTCAAGAATCTCACAAAGAACAGCAACAATGTAACTTGCTCGCATTTCACTACCCAAGTGTCTGAGCGGGCCTTGAAGCCAAAGACGGTGACCAAGGTCATTGGACAAGCGGGTTACCATTTGACCTTCATTAGTGTTTTGAAAACACCCTTCAAACACCATTTGATGGCCTTCGATAAGCACATCTCCAACCTCCAAGACGATTACTAAAGTTCTTGCCTCCGGTTGTAAACTTCTTAAACTTGTCAAACGAACTTGTTGAGGATCAAAAGCGGTACGTGGTTGAACACGACGCTCAGAGGCCATGCTTCCTCTCGCTCACGCCGCCTTGATGTCGATGGTTGAGAATGTTGAATAAGATCATCCGGTGAGTGAGCTAAAGGAAACTCCCAATCATCAGGGTCTTGAGAAGCCATACTATCAACCTATAGAAACTAAAAAGAAACAATCCAAACTAATAATGACCTAAAGTAATGCATAAGGCACGGCAACCATCTACCCTTTATATGTTTTTCGATAACTTCATCAAGAAGTTTGCCTTCCCTAACATTAACTCAATGACATTTCTTTAATAGTAAACGGCTAAACAAATTTAAGTAGCCATAGATGCCTATCCATCTAAAAGATGGTCCACAGTAAAGTCAAATTAAGAAACAAATGACTTATCTGTAGCAGTATAAGACTATTGCGGGCTCGATGATAATCGCCAAGTTGCAGACTTGGTTGGCTGTTACAGCCCGTTTGTTAACCGCCGACTGATTCCGAGTTCGAGTCTCATTGAACTTGTTGAATTGTTCGGGTGGCTACGGCTTGGCACTTGCTAGTGAGAGCAGAAAAATAAGCAGCCAACTGGCCACTTACCTACCCCTGAGCTAGAGTGACAGATGTAGAATATCCAACCTAGGCTTACAAGCTCCAATTGTTCCCACATTGAATTAAACTGTAGGTCGCTCTAAGACCACACTTTTTGCATCTATATTATTTTTTTACATACTATAGTTATTTACATCACGACAACGACCTCTGACATCTTGAAAATGAAGACCTTGGATTCTTCTCCCACAGCATGTTCCAAACCTTGACTTGGAAATTTGATGTTCTGCACAAACACCCAGATACTCACCAAGCGAAGTTTCAATATGGCGTCCATGACACCGTACCTCTTTAGGTACCGGAATGTAACCACCTTGTTTCGGATGCTTGGAGAACCTATGTCTTTGCATTTGTCTAAAAAGTGAGCTAACTCCTCCACAGTCAAGATCTTCCGGGCGTCGCCTTCTTAGCGGAGCAAGAACTCTCCAAGTAGCT
The DNA here is from genome assembly GCA_963971425.1 of Bryoerythrophyllum caledonicum. NCBI lineage: Eukaryota > Viridiplantae > Streptophyta > Bryopsida > Pottiales > Pottiaceae > Bryoerythrophyllum > Bryoerythrophyllum caledonicum. The sequence continues at coordinate 11,728,017 of OZ020516.1, read as the reverse complement.
CATTGCTCGCCTCCAATATGATGGCACTCTTGGTCGCACGTGGAGTTTTTTCTACCTACTCACTAATAAGACTACCGATTTTCTCCTTTACACCACGGTAATCACCTATTTCAACGAGATGGTCGTGTACGCCTAAGTGAATACATGCGCAGGTGCAGTTACGCTTGCTAAAAACGTTGTACACCACAACATCACACGTGGCAATACATGTTGGTGGAACTCCACAGATTTTGCAAAGTAACGTGTTCTTAGGGGCTCTTTGACCGGCCTCTAAAATCACCGCAATCGTTCCTTCAAACTTTCTCTCGTTTACGTCCCATATTCGATTTACTCGCTCAAAGTACATATAGTCAACGTTGTCGCATTGCAGATGAACGACACACTTCGAAGTCCAATAGTGCAGGCCATCGTCGTTCATGATGTTTGTCGTGGTCGTCTTCGTCCAGACGTGTCCATCATACCGCTTGTCCATCCCATACATGTTACGTGCTTGAGTAGATGACGCCATTAGTGGGACGGGTGGTAGTTCGACTATCGCATCATGGTTGAACTCGGGGGACAGACAACTCACTTGCCAGTGTGGAATGGCGTCGAAGTTCAGTGTCTTCAACGGATTCTTGCCGCCAGCACGGGTGGACAGCCTCTTCAGACCTGCAATAACACAGACAATACCAAAAACCATATGCTCTTTTGGGAGACAAGACTTGGGTGGTCGATAAGTTGGCGTAACAGGACGACGACGACATGACATAGGGACACTTAACTTCGGGGGGTTATATAGGAGGCGCAGTGTCCTCGTTGTCTGAAGAGAGATTGATGACTGACTTGGTGTCGGGCTCAATCTTAACCTTTACTTGAAGTTGAGGAGGAGTCTGCATGCTGCAAGTTGTGGATTGACGAGGGGTAAGATCAATCGATGACGAACTAATCTGTGAATCTATGTGACCATATACTCTATACCGACCCTTGCCAAGTTTCCATTCCTTCTCAAATATATCCTTCACTACAGGTGGACTTGGTGTGGTGTTGAGCAGAGACAGAGAATCATCGTCATAGACCTCCTCCTCGACACAAATACTCTCTTGAAGAAAACAAAATCGAATACTAAACGCACCACTGGTAACAGTAGCAAAACCTTCCTTGTTCAAAGGATAGGCAATAGGACAGCTAGTTCTAACGGCACGTAGTATGGCCATGGAAGACAATGCAGATGGAACAGAAGAAGCCATGGAGATATCAAGATTATAGTGCAAGAGTGATGGAATACGGAGAGGAACAAGGATTATGAAGAACAGTCATTGAGTATTAAATGGGGTATCATAGAAAGACGGCGTCTGTCAGTGTTCAAAGCAAATGCACAATAATACAGTTTGGAATGTATCCAAGATTATATGAAGCAGTAATAGCTCAGCACGACGTGGAATCCAATCGTCTGTCTCCTTGCAATATTTGAAAACCACATGTCTTAAGATAATATTAGGCTTAAAAAGGATTGAGATACTGGAGATTCTAGATCGACAAAAGATTGAGTATAGCCTAGTATATCTAAATGAGATGGAATTGGAGTGTCTATATCAGAGTCAACACTTAAAATGTGAATTGTCTCAGAACCTATATTAATCATTGACTGTGCGAGGAACGCTTGCGTGCTAATAAAAAACAACGTCCATAAAATAATTAAATTCAAAATATATTATCCTTGAAGTAAGAGAATTAATTAAGTGAGGTATTTTAAGTATGAAACATAATGTACAAAGAAAACATTAGAATATACATTAATACACATGGGTTTACATTTGTTAGTTGAGGTTGTTTCCGTTGGCTCGCAATTTTTAATAAACCTGTTGAACAGAGAGTGTACACAATAGAATTAGCGCATCTAATAGTATTTAGTATAAAATAGTATAATAAAGGTAATATTTAGTATTAAATTGGAAGTGACGGCGGAAGACAACTACATAGCTATTATAAATCATGCCTACGTACGCTCTATTAAATATAACAGTCACGGTGATTTAAATAATGGAATTAAGATGAATCATTGGAGTCCCTAAGATACTAATGTCTAACATCTTCAAAATACGTTCTGTCCACTTTGATAAGAGGAATGGGTGGGTAGAACTTGTATTTCTCTAATGACTGGAAAGAGTAGTAAGGATCCCCTTGTTCATTCTTGTGAGAGAAAGAAGAAGCGGAGGAGGCGAGGTTTTTTGTTTTCTAGTCAAAAGCAATTGCAGAGGTCTAGGATGGGGAAGCGAAAGGCATGTGTTAGTCATTCAGACATTTCAGAGACGGTAAAGGTGTTGTCCTTTAACTCCTCCGAGTGTGATGGTGATTCAAAACTTCAAAACATTGAAGAGAACGATGAAGAATCACCATCTCCTATAATATTGGTAAGAGCAGTTTTCATGGTTATCTGTATATTTGGTCGGATTACATGTTATTGCCTAAGTCGTTGTCTCTTAATCTTCCATTTATTTTACGCCGGTGCCGTCTTATTTTGTAGCATCGCGGTTCTTTTAAATTTCTCATTCGATTTTGGCCAATATGTGTCTGGCAGACAAAAGTTGGTGAAGGAAGCAGAGCACATTGTGAGAACATACCGGATACTTCACCACCGTCACAAACAAGAGAAGAGGAGAGATTGGTAATATTGGTAAGCTTCGCGGACCCTCTATTTTCAATCCAATATATGTTGTTGACCTAGAAGACCTGATGCTGTAGGAGTGAGCGTTTGTACAAAAATTTGAAGGATGATGAACACGGATATTAGACCGCTGGTTTAGGGTTACATCGATTATTCAGGACTAGTATCAAATTCTTGACAGGTCCGGTGCACTTCTCCACTTTAGTGTAAAGCGTCCGTACCCAATCACATCAATAACCTGACTTCTCATTCTTCTTGTTTCATAGACTTGTAGGGGCCGAATTTTCGAGCTCACATGCAACAAGCATTTTCTCCTTGTTCGTAATGGCCAACGCAAAGGTTCACACCACCTGAGGCTGTGGAAAAATGAAAAATAAAAAATATGATGATCTGTAAGTTTAAGATGGAAAAGAAGAAATTTCATCCGTGAAGTTTGCAGAGAGTACAGGTGGCATCGATGAGACTCCACTGGATGATGTTTGGAGACCATTCATGGATGATATCTCTACGAATGAATCTGTGAATGGGCCTAGTCGGGAACGAGATGGTATGGAAGGTGAGATATTAGCCAAATGGTTTGTGAGTATTGATCGGCAACTGGAAACTATGGAAACTATTAGCCAGACTTGAAAACTATGCAAACTATTAGCCAGACTTGAAATGGTCATCGCCGGTCACGAAGTGAAGGAGGTCTCACATGCGATGGGTCGGTGAAGCAGCTTTGAGCTTGTGCTCAAGTGAATTTTTAGCCGGGTGGTTGTTGAGTACTTCGTTGGCCTGAATTATTGGAGCAGGTTGAGTAATTCTTTGGTCTTGATCATGTGACTTGTTTTATGTGGATTTGAAGCATTTGCAATATCGTGATGACAATAGGAAGTATATTGGACCTGTGTCGACACTAGACGTATGACCTGTGTCGACACCGACCACCTGTGACTGTGGACACCGAACTTGTGTCGACACCGACCACCTGTGACTGTGGACACCGAACTTGTGTCGACACCGAACCTGTGACTTTATAGGAAAGAAAGACTTTATTGGAAAGCGCGACAGTTTGGAGGCAGAGCCAACAGCCGAGTAGTATCACATTGCATCGAACCTATGACTGGATCTATACCAGACATCATAAAGAGTGACTCTATTGGAAAGCGCGACAATTGAATGGAAGAGCCTGTAGCCGAGAAGTATCACATTGCACACACCTGAAACTCGCTTATATCCTCCTCGATGCAGCTGACAGGGATAGTGTGTGTTTTTTTATACCATGTAGGTGGAAACTGTTGAGTTTCGTGAGAACATGATGGGGGCAACACATGGTGGATCTTGGATCGTCGGATGGGTGTGCCCCATCAAGATGTTCGGGTTGGCCCCTGCAGGTTGTTTGGGGTGGTTCATGTAGGATGTGTGTTCGTCACAAAAAGGAAGACCTCGTATACGAGGCCTCCTTCCAACACTCCTTTAACGAGAATTTGGACTTCGGTGAAAGTCCTGAACCGTGTGTCCTCCAGTTGTGTAGTATCACATTGCATACACCATATACTGGTTTATATCCTCCTCAAAGTTGGTGACCGGGAAAGTGAGTGTTTATCGTGGCTAAATGTGAAAACTGTTGAGATACAGGAGAACATGATGAGGGCGCCACGTTGTGGGTCTTGAGTCCTCGGATGGGTGTGTTGTTCGGGTTGGCCCATGCAGCATGTGTGTTCGTAGGAAAAAAGAAGACCTCGTATACGAGGCCTCTTTCCAGCACTCCTTAAGCGAATATTTGACTTCGGTGAAAGTCGTGAATCGTTAAACCTCCAGCGGTGTAGTATCACATAGCACGCACCTGAAACTGGTTTATATCCACGTCGTATCTAGTGACCGGGAAAGTGATTGTGTAATGGGGTGAATGTGGAAACTGATGAGATTCACGGGAACATGATGAAGTCGCACGTGGTGGGTCTTGAGTCCTCGGATGGGTGTGTTGTTCGGGTTGGCCCATGCAGCATGTGTGTTCGTAGGAAAAAAGAAGACCTCGTATACGAGGCCTCTTTCCAGCACTCCTTAAGCAAATCTTTGACTTCGGTGAAAGTCGTGAATCGCTAAACCTCCAGCGGTGTAGTATCACATTGCACACACCTGAATGTGGTCTATTTCCTCCTCAAAGCTACTGACCGGGAAAGTCTGTATTTGTGGGGGCTAAAGGTGGGTACGCTTGAGTGACGTGAGGTCATGAAGGGGGCGCGACGTGGTGGGACATGAGTCCTCGGATGGGGTAGCGTGTTTAAGTTGGCCCCTGCAGGATGTGTCGACGTGAGTAAAAACGAGGCCTTGTATACGAGGCCTTCTTCACATACTCCTTAACCAAATCTGTGGTACTGATGTAAATCCTTCATTGTGGGTCCTCGAGCGGAATAGTATCGCATTGCATACACCTAAATGTGGTCTATTTCCTCCTCGAAGCAGCTGACCGGGAAAGTTTGTATTTGGTGGGGCTAAAGGTGGGTACGCTCGAGTGACGTGAGGTCATGAAAGGACACTAAACCAGTGTGTCGGTGTCTATGGGTTGCTACATAAGATCCAGCAAAAGAATGGTACCGTACTTCAAGGGCAGGTTCGGCACCTTGGTGCCGAATATTTATTTAAAGTGGAAAATATGCCTTCGGCAGTAAAAAACGGAATTTTTAAATTTTTGACTTTTTAAATAAATAAAAAATTAAATTCCGGCATTCATCCTAGTGGGTGGATGAAAAGGGAACAATATACCGGTACTAGTTTAAACGTAATAGCGATAGTGACAGCTTATCATTAATTCAGCCGTTCCCTACTCTTAATCTCTACTTTGAAAAACTTTGCTCCTGTTTTCTTCTCTTTCTGTGTGCTTGCACGTTTTCAATTAGGGTTGAGCGAAAATCGCGAAGCAACGTCTATTGCATAGCATGTTCAAAGTTATAGACAAAGAAGAAATGGAAAAGTGTATTGAACGTGAGTTTGCAACATTGTGTGAGAATATGAAGAAAAACAAGGAGAAGGTGTTGGAGAAGCGGCCAATTGGACGTCCAAAGAAAGAGATGGAAATGGTGTTACTTACACCCAAAGTGGAGGAGGTGGACAGTTCAAAAGGTGCAAAGAAAGTAAAGGTAAGAGGGTCTTATACAAATTGGTTCCTTCCATCACTTTGGCATCCTATTCCTAGTGCCATGCGTGTACACAAGAGTTATTCTCTTGCACTAAAATATTTGCAAATGAAGTTTAGACGTCCAGGAGAGTCCTCTAGTGTGTACGATAGGTTAAGTAGAGGTTCATTGAGAGAATGGTTTACTAGCTCTGGAGAACTAAGAGAGCATGTCAAAAAGTATGTCATTGAAGAGAAGTCAGCATTCATTGGAGGTGTGCAACATTCATTTGCCCTTTCCAAATTTCCATTAATCCAAGAAGGTATCATACAAATGCTCAAGGGCCAAAGAGATGTTGGACAACCTATGCATGCAAGAATTGCTAAAACAATGATAAGAAGATACATTAGCAAACATGAACCTAACTTACTAGATGAGTCTAAATCAGGGTTTCAAGTGTCATTAAATTGGACAAGGGATTTTGTTAAAAACCACTTACATTGGAGCTATAGGGCTGCTACAGGGGCAGCTCGTAAAATCCCAAGTGATTGGGAGGTGCAAGATGTTCTAATGGCACAAAGAGCTGCCTACTTGGTAAAGGCTTACTCCATTCCTCCCTCCATGTTTGTGAATACGGATCAAACCGGGATTCATCTTGTTCCTACAAGAGGTGCACATACATGGGCGGAAAGAGGATCAAAACATGTATTAGTACATGGTGTAGAGGATAAAAGACAAGTCACAGTGGCCGTCTCTTCATCTTGTGATGGAAATTTATTACCTTTCCAAGTAATATTTACCGGAGGAACATCAAAATGCCTACCACCTAAAAATGAGGAAAGGTTGAGATGTGAAGAGGAAGGGTGGCACTTATCTTTTACCTCAAACCATTGGTCAAGCTTAAAAACTTGCCAAGAGTTTGTTGAAGTCATTTTTGAACCCTACAGACAACGTCAAATAGAGTTGTTGAAGTTAGGCAAACATTCTAAGCTCATTTGGCTCTTGGATTGTTGGAGTGTTCACATCTCCAAAGAGTTTGTCAGTTGGATGAAACTAAAACACTCTAACATTCTACTTATCTTTGTGCCGGCTAATTGTACAAGTATCTATCAACCCGCTGATGTTATTTTGCAAAGACCATTTAAACATGCATTCAATGTGGAGTTTGACGAGTACACTAGTGTGGACATTGACAAACAAATGCAAAATAAAGAGGCAAAAGATGTTAAGGTTGACACGAAAATGTCTACCATGAAACCCCTTCTATGTGGGTGGCTACTCCAAGCATGGAAACATGTGAACAAGCCTGACATGATCAAAAGAGGGTGGGAATTGTGTGGACTACTTCAATCTTTTGATGATGACTTTCAACAAGCAGCAATGGATACCAATATGACCACTCCACTTTTTAAAGAAGACAAGATGATAGAAGAAGTTTTGTGCACACCAATGGAAGAAGACATAGATGGTTCAATGGATGCAGTAATGGAGAGTTCATTGTCAAAAGTTGTTGAACTTACATTGTGCAAACAAAATGCCTCCATTGGTACTTTCAAATTCCAAGCTCAAAAAAGGTACGTGACTAAACAATACATTTACAATTTGAACTTTGTTTTACATTCAACAACCAATTATGTGACATGTGCAGGAAACAAATTTGATTACAAGAACAAGCTTAGGAAGAAGGGAGGCAAACATGAAAATAGATGAAGGTTTGATGAGGAAGAAAGTGTACAATGTTATATCTTGTATTAGCTACTCCATGGCGTTTTTTGGTCAAGACCGTCCATCTGCAATACCATTTTGAATGGTAAGTCACTTGATTCTGCACATTATGCAGCTGTTGAAGGACGTGATCAGCTGCTGAACTTGCTGTTGAAGGACGTGATGAGCTGCTGAACTTCCATCTGCACCATCGTCACAAAATTTAGTGCCAGAACGAAACAAGAAAGTAGGAAATGAATTCTGGTACCGAACTCATTCTCTGAATGTAATGTCCTCCAGGATTTATGCACTTTGGTTTTGTTTCAGAGCTGCCCAGGGCGTTAGCAGCAGTGGACGCCGAGCATCCGGAGGAGGGCAACGTTGGACGGCGTCACAACGACTACAAAGTGCTGCAACAGCACTGTGCTTTCTTCGACTTACGTTGGCGATGGTATCATTTTCCCTCAGGAAACCTACGAAGGTAAACACCTTTTTAAAAAATATATATATATGTACTCTTCCCTCACTCTAGTGAAGGAAAGAGAGGTTGGATTCACCGCACCAAGCAAGGCAACAACAGTGAAGCCAAGACGAGGGCCAATGCCATGACGTACCTCGCAAGCAAGGAGGCCAGCCGCGGCATCTACGACGGCAGCTCTCACCCAGCTCATTCCCTGCGCAAGTCCGCAAAACCGTGTCAAGGCCTTCCTACGAAGAATCTCAAGCTTTCATATCGCTACTTTCATATCTTTTCATTGCAGTCAGAGCTCGTGCCATCATATTCCGGGATCTGTGCATAATCACAATCAATAAGGGGTTAAAATACGATGATGTTCTTCAGATTTCCGTCAGAGAAGGGGACAACTCTAGTAACGAAGTCTAACAAAGAGAATCTATTACAGGACAATGCTGGCGAAATAAGTTGCAGACCGATGAGCTGAAGCGAAATGAGTTTAGAACAACATGTTTGATCGCTTATAATGATGTATTGTTGCAGAGTGGGTCTTAAGATCCTGATCTAACATCTTCAAAAGAGCTGCATTTGGGCACAATGCAGATGAGAAAAGCTTCAAAAGAAGATCCTCTTCCGCAACTCTAAGAAGCTAAAGGCGAGAATCAAATGTTTCTAGCCAACAAACCTGACCATCTTCACGGTGCCAAAAGCACCTTCCCCAACAGGTAATGGCCATGTTTCCTGCAGCTCCTTCAAGTCGCCTCCCTAGCCTTGTCTTCTCCTCGTTAGCTCTCCTCGTTGCTGGCTCTTGTTTGCGTAGGGATTGAAGAGGTGGTGCATCTTATAATCAGTAAAGGTTGCAGGTTGGACTGACCGCACCAAGCAAAGCAACGACAGTGAAGCCAAGACGAGGGCCAATGCCATGACGTACCTCGCAAGCAAGGAGGCTAGCCGCGGCATCTACGACGGCAGCTTCTTCGACTGGATTGTGGCTTCTGAAGGACGAGCAGGGGTTCGCAAGCAAGGAGGCCAACGCGGCATCTACGACGGCAGCTTCTTCGACTGGATCGAGCAGGAGATCAGGAAAGGTGACAACAAGTAATTCAAGGAAGTTGAACTGGGGAGAATCAACCCAAGCAACAATCGCGAGTAGATGTGCACTAGTTAGCCGTATGTACAGAGATGACTACCGGTATAGAACTCATCATCGAAATTTGAAATTCTAACTTTGAAACTCACTAGGATTTTGGGTCGGAGTTTTGGCTATCCTGTTTGAGTTCCAGGGGTCCCTGGGCACGTCGGAGTCGATGGTCGGGAAGGAGAAAGACCAAAGGAGGCGGGGCGCGCCATCCGGTGAGTCGAACTCGATTCAGGTACGCTTTCTCCGCCCTAAACCCTAAACCGTTGGAATTCTCTCTCGGACGCAGCGATGTTGAGCATTGGCCTCTGCCGCAGCTATATGGCATCGCTGCTCCCGCACTCGCGACTTCACCCCGTCGGCGCCGATCAGCAAGTCGCCGCGCACCTCCGAGCCGTCGTCGAAATGTGCCACTCGATCTCAAGCCCCTCCGCTAGCGCGTTCCGGAGCTTCCACCGATTGAATCGCCATGGCCATGATGAATTGCGAAGGAGCACTAGATGAGGTTTCACAATTGGAGTGTGACTGCAGTGGAGCGTGAGTGTTGCAAAAGATGAATCGGGGAGATAAGAGTTCTGCTACTTAAAAGAACAAGCAAGGAGGTAGGAGAAGGAAGTATTCGTTGCATCTGGCGCGCATTGATCGTGCAGTTGGAGGGGAGCAAAATCAGAGGAGCTTGGCGTTGAGTGCCTTGCATGACTCACGTTGTTTCACAGGAAAGAATATCTTAATACCTTTTTTAGTGCCTCTCTACCTCTAATAGTAACTGTAATCACGATCTCAAATCTTTTTGACTTTGTCACTCTATTTCGACAAGGTAATGACAATTTTTGAGTTTTCAACATTATAGTTGTATATTTTCACAAAATTTCGGCAACTGTGACCTTGAATTTTTTAAATTTCGGCATGCATGATTTTAATTATTTTTTGCCGGAGCTGCCCTTGAAGTACGGTAATGTGAAAAAAGGCTGAAAAAGGGAAGAGCTTGCAGCAAAGTAGTATCACATTGCACACGGCTGAAACTGGCTAATAACATGTTCGAAGCTGCTGAGAGGGATTGTGAGATGTTTTTATATCCTGAAGGTGGAATCGGTTGAGTGTCACGGATGGGTGTGCTGTTCGGGTTGGCCCCGTCAGAATGTGTGTTCGTATGTAAAAGTAAGACCTCGTATACGAGGCCTCATTTTTTAACTCTAAAATCGAAACTTTGACTTTGGTGAAAGTCCTGGATGTGGGTCCTCCAGCCGTGTAGTATCACATTGCACGCATCTGAAACTGGTTTATATCCACCTCGTATCAACTGACCGGGAAAGTGAGTGTGTAGTGGGGATGAATGTGGAAACTATTGAGATTTACGGAAACATGATGAGGGCGCCACGTTGTGGGTCTTGAGTCCTTGGATGGGTGTGATGTTTGGGTTGGCCCATGCAGCATGTGTGTTCGTAAGAAAAAAGAAGACCTCGTATACGAGGCCTCCTTCCAGGACTCCTTAAGAGAAACTTTGACTTTGGTATAAGTCCTAGTTGGTGGGTCCTCCAGCGGTGTAGTATTACATTGCACACACTTGAAACTGGTTTATATCTTCCTCCTAGCAGCTGATCGGGAAAGGGAGTGTTTATTGGGGCTGAATGTGGAAACTGTTGAGGTTCACGAGATCATGATGGGAGCGCCACATGGTGGGTCTTGAGTCCACGGATGAGTGTTTTTCGGGTTGGCCGCTGCAGGATTTTTGATTTTGCTAAACAACCATGCCACGCAGGCGAGACACCCTTAACCACTTAGATTGAATCCTGGTTCAAGCGGTAAAGGTTTGTAAGGCCTCGTACACGAGGCCTTCTTTATTGAATATTGTGTGCATGATCTGTATCTGTACACTATATTTTGTGTTTTTGGTAGGATGATCTTGGCCAAGGAAGCGGAGCTGTATGGGAGAACACAATTGAGGAATCACAACCCCTGGCAAGCGCTTCAAGTGATGAGGTGATCGTACACAAAGCTAGTTTTTTATATTACACTCTTTCTCTTTATTGAACTGCCCGTTTGCACAAAAAGATTTTGGTTCACTAAATTGTCATTCTTTGAATGGTGAAAGTACTAGAGGTAGAAGGTTATATTTTGTATATATATATGTATTACAAAATGGAATTTTGTTCTAAATTCCTCATTATTTGTTTGCCCTCAGGAGGACGAAGTTAACACTCAGGATGATGACGCTCTTGATGATAGTCCCAACACCCAGGTTTGTAATTCTTAAGCAGTTCTTGCAATCAATTATTTGGATTTATCACTGTATGTTATACTTGTCTTAATTTTTGTCGTTGGATTTTGTAGAACGTGCCTTCAATACACTCCGAGGATTCCTCACCAAAATGCCCTGATGGACTGATTAGTTCTCATGAGGGTGAAAAAGCAAAACGACTTCATCAGAAGTCTAATTTTGTGACCGTTCTTAAAAGCATGCGTGTTACGAAGGGACCTTTTCATGTGCCTCTTTGTAGGATGATTGCCCTTCCTCGAGTCCGGCCAATTCAAGAAGTTGACGTTTGTGCATTGTAGAAACGTTTTGAAGGGGGCTATATTGATGGAGATCGCGCTTTCTACCTTTCAATCTTTGATGACTGTGAGATGTCGCGTGAGGTTACACCTGACATAAAGTCTTCTTGGAGCTCACATTGGATAGCTACAAATGAGAAGTTTGAAGAGTTGTTGAAGTCGACTCCAGAGTTTGCCGTCTTTAGTGGCAAAATGTTTTTTTGCCTAGGACGGGAATCATAGGTATAATGCATGGTGGCGTTATATTTTGGAACGGCATTCAAAATGACCCTGATTGGCATTATGCCGTCCAGAGCATCGTGCTAAATCCAGCTGGCCGGATTTCAGTATTACTTAATTGTATGCACGATGTCAATTGGTAATTATTTCAACTTCTGATCTTTTTTCCTATTTTTCTATGACTCTTTCTATAAGTGTAGTAATTTTGGAATAATCTAACTCTATATGTATGATCATGTAGGTCTACACAGAATGATTTTGTGAAGACTAGCATACCGGCAAAACTACAACGCATACGATATTATGGCGGGTTGAACTAGGAAGATTTCAAGGACCTCTTGACATCTGAAGACTATAATACATGCGCAAAAGTTCGGCGGTCACGTGCTGCTTGGTTTCCGTTGACGGTTGATGTTTTCATTTCATTCTTGTATCGGGTATGATTTGCAAATGTATCCTTTTATGTACATAATTTGTATGAACTATTTCCTTTCATATTTATTTATTTCATTTGGTATTACTAATCTCATTCGTCTTGCAGCAAGACATTGCTCGCGCTTCTGATGAAGCTGCAATGGACTATGAAAAAAAGACACCAATAGAGGAGAGAAGTGCAGCAGGGGTTTGGAAGGTCATGAGCAATGCTGCGGCTAGCACTGTGAAGTCCATCAAAAACAAGGACTTTCAAAAGTACCTTGCTGTTGCAAATCCCAGTAATGGCGACGAGTTCTTTAATGAGGTATATTCTATGTACATTATTCTCATTAATCTTAGTTTCACTACATTATTTGGCCAATATAATTTCAACTCTATTTTCTAATAGTTTAATTCTTGATACTTATTTTGAAGATAAATTTTCATTTCACTCATTTCAAAAAGATTGAAATGACAATTGAGAAGCTACAGAAAATTGCAGCAGCTGCAGTGGAGACCCGTTTCAAAGCACGGTGGCTACATTTTTGGAACTCGCCATCAGTTGTTCGTTCTACTTTTCACTTTCCACCTTTCCATTTCAGAGATGGCGCTCTTGATTTGTTTCTTAAACGCGCTACATTTTGGGCTCAAGTAATATATCTCACTTCCTACTCATCACTTGATCTTTGGTAGTAGTAAATATTAGAATGGTTAAGTATGTCATCTAACTTATTGTATGATTGGTTTCAGCTGGAGGAGAATTTCATTGCTCATTTCGTAGATATTTGTGCAACAAGTACAATCTCAGTTAATTGGGAGGCTTCCCCTGGAATTGAAAAGCCATCTGATTATGTAGAGAAATGGCGCATGCTTCTTTGGGAGAAGGGATACATGGTCTTTGTACATCCGGGTTTGAAACCACTTTTTCAGAAGAATTCAAAGTTGAATGAGTTGACGGATGGTGATCTTGCCATAAAACGGCTCTTATAGAGGTGTGTTATCTATTTAATCTCCAGTTTGTCTACATTCAATGGATTATTGTATCTTCATGGTTAGTAATCCAATTTAAATTGATGTGCGCAGGAATATTGTTATACAAGAATGCTCTTCAATCATCCATATGCCGTTCTTTCATGCCAACGTGGATTCAACCTTCATCAGACTTGTGCGTCTTTACAGAGGTTCAGAAGAAGAAGTATTCCACTCAAGTTTTACATGGTGGTGGATGGTACTTGGAATGTTTTGCCAATTTTGTTTCGGATACAAAGAAAGACCTTTTCAAGGTCTAACAGAGGTTTTAGTTCTATCTGTTTCATCTCCACTGGGGGAGCCAGAGGTTGAAATTGTAGAGCAGTCTTCGTCCCCACCAGTTTTAGCTCAAGAGGAGACCTCTGGTAAGAAGAAGCGGCTTTCGAAAGCTGACAAGGAGAAGCTCATCACAGATATGGAGGCTGCGAAGAAGGCTGAGATTCAAGCAGCAGTTGCAACTGTCCTTGCTGAGAGAGATACCTTAAACCATTCCTTGATGCCTGATCCAACAGATATGACTAGGAACGAGGTCTTGGCATGGAACTGTCATCCAGTCGTGACATCCTCTCAAGCCGCTGGTTCAAGCCTTGTTGAAGTTACGACGATGGAAGTCCAACAGTGCAAGCAACGCCAGTTTTAGTTCTCTGAGTCCTCCGTTGCTCCGTTGCCAGTTGTCTCATCAAAATGTTTCACCAAAAATATATCACTTTTCTCTATCATGCAGTCTCTCTCAGAGACAGCAGGCCCACCGCAACTATGGAAGCAGCTATATCAATTCATTTTAAAGGTTAGTCTTTGTTACCCTCATTTGATTTTGAATTCCCTAAATTACACTGAATCAGATTCGTTTATACCCATTGGATTCTTTGCTTCCAGGTTGGTGCAGGTAGAACGCGACAAGTTTCAAATGACATTTGCAAACACACTGGATTGGATCTTATTGTGGCTGACATTCGAGAGAATTTACCGGTACCTGGGATCTCTCAATCCATTGATGCCATTCCTTTGTGGAATTCGAGACCAGAAAATTATATTGATACTATTTTTGAGTTCGCTAACAATTATCTTCACGGCAACGCTGCTTTGCTTCTGCTTCATCCAAATGACAGAGATCTACAACTTGAAATTGATGAATGTTCTTCCACATACGACTTCAAACTACTCATCAATTGGTGGGCATTGAACGAGCTTCCTCTAGCTTTGCCTCGAGATCCTTCTGCGACAGTAAGTATTATGAATAGTTTTTTGATAATTTTTAGCCATAGTCTTAAGCTTCTCTATAGTGTATCTAATCCATAATTGTATATATTGTTTCTTTCTCACGGGACGCGATTTTGTGTTCAGCTCTTTGTTCGTGACGCCCCCATCAACTTGAAATTCTCTATTCGCTCTCCACTTGTTGACCTCGATATCTTGTTCAATCCCGTGAACGTTGCTCACAGCTCATGCATGGTGATTCGTCATGGCAAGGGGCTCGTGAGAAAGCGGTTGATCTCATGAAGACCATTTTTGAATCTCTCACAAAAGTTGGGGATATTGTCTTAGATTGGAATGCCTCTACGGATAAGCATTCCTTTATATATGTCAAATACTATATTTTTTATTTTTTTCACTTCTAATTTATCTTTTCTATTGATGTGTATTACCTAGGTCAACTATTCGGGTGTGTCAATCAATGGGCAGACATGTATTGGCCTTCGAAGAAGACTCAGAGATTTTCCAGTCATTACTCGCACCGCTAATTCCAAAGTCAGCTACGGAATTGGTAGTAGAGAAGAAGAACTTGCGACGTACTCAAGGAGAACCACCACAGAAGAAGTAAAAAAGCAGTCGTATTCCTTCTTGTACGTAAGTTCAACCCAAGTTTTTGTTTTCTTCGTTGTTATCAAAATCTTTGTACGTTATCAATTTCAATCCTAAACCTCATTGTGTCTCTGTTTATTTGCAGAGCTCTGCCGCTATTGTCATCTCCAGATTCTTCCTTTTCTTTACCTATCTGGGCTAAGAGAACTGCAGAGATACAATCAACTATGAAATCTCCTCCACCAACACGTCAGCGGCAGAGGTATCACAAAGATGTACTCCGTTATGTGGAGGTAGAGGCAGAGGTTGGTAATGGAAGCGAGGGTAGTTCAGATGACACGAAGTAATTGTTTTGTGTACTCATTTTCATTTCTGATTCAGTAAAAACTTATTTGCCAGTCCAAAATGGATATTCTTCTTGTAAACGTTTTCATTGTACCCATTCGAGTTTAAATTGGATCATGCCCTTTATTTTGCTACCCTCTTATAAGCTATCTAGACACCAAATAATGTACCACATGAATCACAACTTTAAACTTATTCCAATTTATAACTACGTACGAAACTATCAGGTTGATTAGTCTACTAGTCTGTCATTGAGTAATGACTCTGAATTTAGTAGCATATACAAGGCAAGGCAGGATTATAAAATGTACACTGTATTGCTCGTACCGTAAACCGTACATACAAAAATACATTCGAAACAAATAAATGAGTTGTTTTATAATGAGCAAATAGATACATGACTTTTTCAATACTAAAAATCTATGGATATAAATTCTAAATCTTGATTCTGTGAACCCTAAACTCTAAATCTAAAATTCCAAGTCTCTCAATCAATGTTCATGTACACAATACATCATGATACAACACCAAATTTGGAATTTCTATAATAATGAGAATGCGAGGCCTTTCATCCACGGCCATAGGGTATTTTATGAAACTAGAGCAAGTCATCCTTATTTTATTTTTCAACACTTTCATTATAGTGTAAAATAATCCACGGCCATAGACCCTCTTGTGAACTAAAAAAAATTCTTAAGCACACAGACTTGTTTTTTAACTCACTTTTTTCTGCTCACAAAGGGAGATATTTCTGCTCACTGCTCACCGCTCACTGCTCACAAAATAGCATTCCCGCTTGGGCACTTTGGAGTGCGGAGGACTTAAAGCTTGCTCCAGCTTCACTATTGGTGGCAAGGTATGCAAACTCAAGTTCAAGCTTTAGTGGCCCGGTGTGTGGTTTGTGATCGTGTGCGAGCGTCTTTTAACGCTCCGATGCCACAATTGCAACCATTGCCAATTATGGGCTTGGGATATAGATGGAGCTTAGATTTTGCTGGTTCATTGCCAGTGACACCTCGACATAATAAGTATGTGTTGGTGATGATCGAGCACTTCTCAAAATGGGTAGATTTAGTAGCGTTGCCTGACAAGTTTAGTGAGGGGGCCGCTTACTCTTTTCTTGATCGTGTTTTGAGTCGCTTTGGAGCTCCAGCGGAAGTTCTCACAGGCTAGGAAAGGGAATTCTTGGGTGAGTTTCAGACGTTGTGTGAGCAAGTGATGATTGATCATCGCATTACTTCGAGGAATCACCCCGAAGCGGATGGATTGGCGAAGCGCATGGTGCAAACCGTCAAGAGGGGGCTTCAGAAGTATAGTTTGAAGAAGGGACATCATCAAGACTGGGACTTGCAATTACCGTGGATAGCCATGGGCTACCGGTTTAGGAAGCAAGCATCTTTGGCGTCATTTTCTCCTTACTTCTTGTTGTTTGGAAGGCAACCGGTGTTACCGAAGGCCATTCAAGCAGATGCTGACACCGTGTTGGCTAACATGGACAATCTATATACGTGGGCTCAAGTATGTAAGCAACATGCAGGTTTGTTCAAGCGGGTGATGCTTATGGCATTGGAGAATCTCTCCATGGCTCAACATCGGGATACATTGCGTTATGCTACAATACGGGGAGGACGCTACCGACCGCAAGTGCGATTGTTTACTCCTAAAAACTATGTGTATTTGCAGTA
>OZ020516.1:10960958-11110728 GCA_963971425.1 Bryoerythrophyllum caledonicum | reverse complement strand
CGTGTAGGGCGCCAGCCGCGACATGCGCAAGCTCGTCACGCGCGAGGTCATCGCTTTCCAAGAGATCATCGACTATGCCTCCTCACCAGCTCTGACTCGTCCGCTTCGACCTCTAGCAGCACAACACCAACAACAAGAGTGCGGCGCAGCCATAAGACTGCAATGACACTCCAAACCCTACGTTAGAGAAGAAGACCGTTTAGGATGATATAATATTCATCCAAACAGATGAAGCTTTAACCTAATATACTAGTGGGAGTGTTAGACATACATATCAATACTGTGTATATTTAGTACACTAGTTAAACATAGAGGTGTAACTCTTGATAGAAGAGCCGTGACTCTGTGAACAAGGGTCATATATATATGTATGTCAACTTTATTAATATATAGAATACACTACTTTCTATCAATCTCTCTCCTAATCTAACATTCACTGACTGTATCAATGCACTTTATCTACTAAACACCCAAATAACACACCCTACCCTCCACAATAGCCACCCCGACCTAACTGTATTAATGTCAAAGGTCCAAATGTTACAAAACCAAACACAAATAACAACCCTTCACAAAGTTAGAGCCCATGCCAATATTGATGGAAACGAACAAGCAGATAAATTAGCAAAAGAAGGCCGCAAAAAATCGCATAAAAATGCGAAAGACCCATACGAACATGCCCATGCTACCCCGTACTACTTCCAAAAAGAAGATTGGCCTTGTAAAGAAAATACCCCCGATAAAGGCCCGGTTAGATTCTTGAATAAATATCTCAAGAAACAAGACCTCTATAACAACCTTGACACAATTGCAGAAAACTTCCCTAACATAGAAAATGGACTGGCAACAACAAAATAGACAATGAACTCTCTACAAATTTCTGGAAGAATCCCATCATCTCCGACTCACAAATCATTTGCCTCATCAAATTCCGTACCCGTCAATATATGGGAAACGACCGAAAACAACTCTTCTTTGGAATAGGAAGATTCCTCATCTATAACATGCCCCATACGCACTTCCACGGACCCCGACACATGGCTACATGTCCTACTTAAATGTCACAACCACCACATACACTCCCTAATTGTCAAAAGACATAACAAAGCCGTATGGGAAATCCGTAAATTAATCACCTCACATAACAAATCGAGATGTTTTATCCTCATGAATGCTAGCACCTTTAATAACAACCCACAAGAAAATACAGTTCCACCATGGCTGCTCCCATGTACATGTGATACTCAACGATGCCACTGCAATGCTCGACTCAAACCAGACATACTATGCGTTAGAGGCCTACCATACAATGATCCCCCACCAGACTACATAAAGCAAGACTACACCATTCAATTCATCGAATTTACATAATGTAATGACAGATTCTCCCCAGAAACAATCAAAAACATAATCAATAAATATCAATCCCATATTGATGACATCACTGCCCTCGGATGGAAAGTGGACCCCCTTATTGTAATCACAGCGAGCGCTCGTGCCACCACCTTTATCCCATCCATAAAAACCCTAGAAGATACCTTTAAAATTCCTATTGATACAATTACAAACATTTTTTAAAATATTAACATCATAGCCATACAACATGCTATGTCCATCCTCTTACATAAACGCAAAATTGAAAACAACCAAGCCCTTCCGATACACAAGACCCTCCATAAAATTACCCCTTCACTTCCTGACATTGCGAAAAACACCCTCCTCTCCATTTTTCCCTCCTCTCTCTCCTCCCCCCCTCCCTCCTTCCTTGCTACTCTTTTGATTAGTTGGCTTTCTGGTGTTCGGTTACATGTTACATAGTGTCTACCCTTGAGAGGAGGAAGTAGTTCCACCTTCCTAATTCCTTGACCGGTGAGCATGGTCTTAGTAGTGGAACAAACAGACACTTTATTCACGCCGGCTTCCTTCGGAGACCGGCGTTCTTTTTCTAGTTGAGAAACAAAGGCATCAATATTATTAAAATAGGGGGACCTTTCCTGAGACAATCAAAGGGCTCATTGTGTACAGTACTTTGACAGATGCAAAAGGTGTAGTAACATCGTTCTTGGATTTCTATCAGCTTATATAATTTATTTTTTTGTATTTTTTAAGCACAAATTCAATCAAAATATAATTGCAAAGAAAAAATACAACACGTGCCAAAACCAGCCGTGTGATAGACAAGACCAAGCCTTATTTTCTTTTCTGATCTGGAGCCACATTGTAAATTTTTTTCCTCCAAAAAATAAAATTCCCAAAAAAAGTAGAATAATAATGATTTCATGTTGCTAAGACTTCATTGTCAGGACTCCATCCTATCGCCAAAAAGGATGTGTAGTTCTATGTTTATGGAGATGAATCCTCCAAAAATAGATATTTATGGAGAAAATTTGGTATTGTATGGTTTTAGGAGAAAACCAGAAGTGCTACAGCTCCGTGGCCTCAATAGCCACTGTGGCTATGCCACTAAAACAAAAAAATAAGGGCTAGACAAGACCAACTCCCGAATGCAACCCTCTAACCCAAGATACTTTGTCTCCTTGTCTACTACACATAGCCTCAAATCGACTCCAATTGGCATTGAAACGAGCAAGCCAAATCCCTATCAAAGAAATTATAGAATAATAATGCACTTCCACACAACCGGGAGGAATCCATGCATTATAAAAGTGCAGATATTAGAGTTTTCCTGAAAGTACTCAGGGAATAAACCCTGACGGTCACCCCAAAACGTAGAATTGGGTTGTACTCCTAAAAGTCCACTTGTTTTTTAGAAACATGGTGGTTTGGTTGATTTTGGGGTTCATTCCATAAATTATGGTCCTATATAAGCCAACCAACATGCTATAGGGTCAATCATCTAGGCACAATCATCGTCCAAACATAGATGCAAGGTGGCATTGGTGACTCCAAATTACTAATTTGATTACATTAGCTTGCTCCATGCACATGGCCCATAAAATATGGAGGGTGAGAACTTTCACCCTACAAATATTGCCATATTTAAATCTCACCCTGCTTTGGAGAATAGAGAAAGACCCAAGGTCCTCAAAAGATGCTACACCTGGTCTTTTTGGCTGACACAAGGTACCCTTCAAAACTCAGACTTTCAGGAAAACTCTATTATGCCAGGCTAACTGACAATTCCCAGATATCACTACAAAAATATTCTTCCCTGAAGACCAGCCTCTACATCATCATTAAAGAGACCCCAAAGAACTAAGTCCAAATGGACAGGAGAGTCATCTGCAGCAACTTCACCAGCTTCTCATCGAACAATCCAATTCCAAATTCACAGCATACAACAACTGACCTAAAACAAGACAAGACCAAATGGACAGGAGAATGATATGGCGCCAAGTTCGCCACCTTCTCATTATACAATTGACCGAATGGAAAAACAATTTCGACCTCAGATCCTGTAGTTAATAACCTCCCTAGCACTGGAAAACTACCAAAAAAAACCATAGACTGCTCTCGTGAGCACTGTGAAAGAATCGAAGGGTTACAACCTGGTCTAGATGATGCACTATTGAATCTTCTATGAGCAGCAGGGCAAGTTCAGCGAAGACTGAATGATTCCTTTCGCTGATTGTGGGAAAAAGCACACGAAAGCAGATTGGAAATGAGGGAGGACAGCCTGACCTCTATTTCTTCTTCGTCATCTTTTTCTTCTTGTCGGCGCCGCCGGGGTCGCCGCAAGGCTCCAGCTTCTGCCCAGCTTCACCTCGAAGGGCACGACGCAGGTCTCCCAGAAGCGGTCCTGCCTGATGAAGGTGGTGTGCACCTGGTTCTCCACGTTGAACTGCACCATGGTGTTCTCCAGCTCCTTGGAGATGCGCCACAACATGGTGTCGTCGAATTCGAAGCCGGTGAAGTTGACGCCGCCGATATCACACTCATGCGCCGATATCAAAACGAAGTAGGCCATAGAAAGCTTTTACTCGGGATTTGATTTAAGAGAGAAGTAATGAGCCCTTTCAGGAAACTGCGCATGCCGCAGCTGGCTCGGAGTGGGCTTGGCACGCCCCTTGTCCGGACCACCGATGATTCCCCAGCTCAAGAACTGCTCGTGGCGAGCGCGAGCTCGGGCCTTCTCGGCGTCGGACTTGTGGTGGAAACAGTGAGGACATGAAACACCCTCTTCCCAGAGCGGGGACTCCATGTTTGTGGCGTTCACAGGCTTCTTGCAGGCGTAGCACAGCGTGTAGGTTCCCTGTTTGAGTTCGTGCCCCACCGCGACTCTCTTGTCGAACACGAAGCACTCTCCTTCCCAGAGGCTCTCGGATGCGGGCGTCTCCTCCAAGTACTTGAGGATCCCTCCCTCCAGATGGTACACCTGCATGCATAGACAGCAAATTCAACCAGTGCTTCCTTTTCTGTCGCCCAGTCATAAGATACCTCTTCTTGTTATTCTTTTCCAAAGAGCTTATAGCCAGCCGTCTGCAGTCTTCACAATGCATAAGACCTCTCACAACCTGTCCTATAATTACTCCGAGCAAACACACACAAGCGGCTGTTACACATACCTCATCAAATCCTTGATCGACCAGATATGAAGTGGCCTTCTCACACCGGATGCCGCCTGTGCAGTACATGGCAATGCGCCGTGGACTTCTAGGCTGATCTGTTGACCCCTCCGACACGGAAGTCTGCGCTATCTCCTCATCATTTGGAGTTCGCAACTGCTCTTCTTCCCCGTTCTGTGATTGACCCCCATCTCCAAGGTTCTCCTCAACCCAGGCAGGGAAATGCCTGAAGGAATCCGTCTGTGGATCGATTGCTCGTTTGAACTTCCCCACCCGGATCTCGTACGAGTTTCTCACGTCAACTACCATCTGGAACCAGAATCGAGGGGTTACGAGAGGTTCATCCTATGTTCATATCTTACTGAACAGGACATGATATATTCTAGGTACGTGCTCGTATCCACGTGTATGCCGCAATGACACAATTTCCTTGAAGACATAACGCTCACAGATTCACACTCAGAACGAGTGGATGATTCCGTTCTGAACAGGTGCCATGAATTTTAGACGGCCTGACGCACAAAAAATTCCATAGCACACTCATTACCGTGTCTGGGTCGCTAATAAGTTTGTTCCAATCCTTGGGCTTCACGTATTTCCCTACTTTGTCAGCAGGGTTGACTCCTGGCACACCCATGGACACCACCTGCAGCACAACAATCAATACAGAGCACGGTGAAATCGTCGACACGTCACAACAATCCTTTTTATACAATTGTGGACACAACCAAGAATTATCCAACGAGAGCAAAGAAAACAAGCAAACGTAAATATACAGCAACAAGACTGGCCCAGAAACTAACCTCCTTTTTGAGCTTCACACGCACGTGATCCCAACGGAAGGGCGCGTTCTCGCCAGCCCCGAGAGGCGACTTGCTGGTGTGACCGTGATGGATTTCCTCGTCCTTCAGCTCGGCCGGCGCCTCTGTCCGTCGCAGACCCGCCAGGCGCTCGTCGCTCTGGATGGCGGAAATTACCACCTCCACAGCCTCGCGCGTGCCGCAAATGCTCCCATTGATCCCCTCCGCCGCCAAGATTATACCTCCTGATACAAACTGCCAATCATCAGCAACGCATCAGCTATGTCTAACCGCTAAAGATTGGCAAGAAAATTCTACCGCACCTGAAACCTACCCTCCTTAAAACCCTAACCCCGTGAATTCCAACCAAAACCAAACCATCAGAATTAACCTCACGGCTTCCAACATTCCGCCGCAAGATAAATTAAATTCCTTCCATAAGCATCGCAAAGTTAACTCCTCAACGAATCATCCTTCCTGTTCTAACACCAAGATTAACAAATTTCAATACCAAAGAACACAACACGATTGACCACCACTAAATGCTAATTCTTACATGAGTCTCGCAGAGCTCCTTCAACTGCGAGCGCTTCTGCTCATAATCCGGGAGATTCGCGAACTTATAAAAGGACACCACAACGAGCGAAGCTCGCTCCTCCACACCCGCGCCATCCCCACTACTCCCAACCTCCTCTTCCTCCTCCTGCATGGCTCTCCCAGTGACACTCCTCACCACGCCCCTTGCGCTGCATACACACGATGACATAGACGCCGCGGCGGCTCCCGAGTGCGCCCTGCACGCATCCACCATGGGCGCCACTTTCACCAGAGTGTTGCGGCCCCGAGAGCCGACCGTCTGCGGCACGGCGAGCACTCCGAGGCTATGGAGCGCAGCCATATGCCAGTCTCGCACCAAGAACTTCCTGAGGGCGGCCAGCATTCGCGAGAGAAGCGTCGACGGCAATCGCAACGCTCGCTGCCCGTTCTGCGAGAGCTCCAAACCCAAATCGCGAGTCTACATTGAGCGCTGATTCTGGTCTTTGAGGAAGAAGACCAAATCCCGTCACGGTACCTAAACCCATTACATCTACTCCTTACGTACAGTTTTAAACCACACCGCGCCAACTTCCAACTTCCCAAGCAAGGGAGCCATCCTTTCAAGGAGCTCATGACGGAGAACAACGATCTCGCAAACGACAAATGAAGTTCTCGTTTGTGCATC
This sequence comes from Bryoerythrophyllum caledonicum, assembly GCA_963971425.1. Lineage (NCBI taxonomy): Eukaryota > Viridiplantae > Streptophyta > Bryopsida > Pottiales > Pottiaceae > Bryoerythrophyllum > Bryoerythrophyllum caledonicum. The sequence goes on along the minus strand of OZ020516.1, from coordinate 11,104,180 downwards.
ATTCAAACCCCTCCGACGAAAATTAAGCAGTCGTCGTGTTCAAAGGACGAACGTTCCGATAGACGACGACGAAGGTATCCACTGAAGAGGATCGAGAGGTCGTGGGCTCGACGGAGGAGGAGGCTTCAGTGAGGACATGGGAGCTCAACGTCCAATGGTGGGCCCCACCTGACGCGAATATTTGTTTTCTGCGTTTAAGAGTTACACCTTGGGAACACTAGGGAACGGCGGTGACCACTTGGGGACGCACTTGGGAACACTAGGGAACACTAGGGAACAAATGGGAATTTCGTGGGAACTCACTAGGAATGGATAAGTTTTAAATATGGTAAATGTTAAGTCGAAGGAGGATAAACAAATGGTTTGGTACATAACCAAACCAGTTTTTCACATCAACCCGATAGGGATGTCAGGCAACAAACCCAGCTTCGAAGGATCTAGATTTAGTACCTGACAGCACCGTATAGTGCTTATGTGCTTTTGTTTAGTGTTTCTTCTATCCAAGTTTTTGCTTGGAGTCGAGTTTTCTCGAAGCTAGGATTTATAGAGGCTATTATTTATTGGCCACTTGTTACTGGGTACATAGTGTCCACCCTCGAAAGGAGGAAGTAGTTGCATACTACTAACCCATGCCCGGTGGGCACGGACTTAGTGGTGGAATGAATGGACACTTTATCCATGCCGGCCCCCTTTGCAGACCGGCGTTCTTCTTCTTCTACAGGCTATTAGGGTCGTGCGGGAGTTTTGGTTCTTATGTTGGACATGGAGGTAGGTGGAGGACGGAGTCTTGGAGTTATTTCCTTGCCTAAGAGGGAATTGAGGTTAATAACCGGTTTTAGTATAACTATTTGTTTCTATTTTTTGGTCTAAGACGGTGAGTATCTTCCCATTGCTTGGACCAATGATAATTTGATACGGCGAAGAGCTCCGGGCTGTAGCTGCAATTTCGATCACCTGCATTTGAAAGTTGATCTTTTGGACCAGTTGGATGAAGACATTTATAGCCTTTGTGGCCAAGCAACCAAATTGAAGCTGACTTCTTTTGGTAATGATGATAAATCCATATGCTCTTGGGTCTTTGCAATTTTAAATCTATTCCAATTGCCGTTACATCTAGTGAGACTTGGAAAGTGAGAAGCTATCACAAAAATCATTTGTTCCAAAAGTTTGTGCTTACAATTAGGATTAAGCTAGGACTATGTTTTGTGAGGGTTTCATGGCTTCATAAACTAATCATTGATCATTTCATGCCGATAGGTCCATTTCCTGATGCAACATCGCAAAAGCAATGGCCTAGGAAACGCCGTAGCTCTAACTTCAGCCCTTGCTATGCTAGCGCGGCCGACGATTTCATCTCGGCATTGCTACGATGGGTCATTGACATGTCGTTACCACAATTTGCTAGGTTTCTGTAGAGCCAAAATGATAAAAATAGATTTTTTCCGAAAATTAAGTGTAAAAAGGATTGTAGATATATGGAGAATTAAAAAATAATGATTAAGTTTACACTAAGTACTTAATTAATTGGAAAGTACCTATTCATATCCAAGAATAAGGAAATAATGGGAAAAGGGTTGAACTCGCACCCTTTGGATAGGTTGTACCTTTTCATGAATAGATATGAAGAGATGTGAAGATTTTGTGGAATTAATCTTAATGGTTAATACTAGGGAAAACCTCTTTCCAAGAGTTGTACCTCTTGGATGTCGAGTAGAATGACTAGCTTGAATTTTTAGCATTCTTGGCCATTACCATAGAAATTCCTTGGAGGAAGATTGGAGTGAGCCCTAGCTTTAGGTGAAAGAACTAGTTGATGACTCTTAATGTTGTAAGAGTATTTAATTTTATATATGAATATATAATTGTTATTGAATTTGCATATGTAGAGTCTTGTAACTTGAGTCATATGTATAATTGCAATATTATGTGAATTTCATTGCATAAATTTGACATTGTGTGTTGTAAATGCAATTGCATGCATTATGTATTAATTGTGGATAAAATTCTTATGCATGAATGCATTGTATATTTATTCTTCATGGAATAAGATAGGGAAAGACCCTAACTACTAAGGTCGTGGGTGTGACCTTGTGTGTGTGTGTGTTGGAGCATTAATCATGAATGTGAAGATTAATGGAGATAATGTGAAATTAAGTGACTTAGTGCATGAGATGTGTGAGGCATAAGTACTTAATAAGATCTCAAGTGTGAGTGAGCATAACTTGAGTATCATAAGAATAAGAGTGGAAATCTTATTCGTGTTAATGCAATTTATGTAATAAACATCAAGAGTGGCATACCTTGATGCATGGCAAGAGTGTCATATTATGCATACAAAAAATTGGCATTAAGTCTAGTCTTAATAGAAGGGATTCTCTAAGATAGACTAAGTTGTGAATATTTAAGAATCTATCATAAGAGAGAAAATAAGGAGTAAATCCCAAAGAAAGACTTAAGAAGAAAACATAAAAACTTAAGAATCTTAAGTCCAAGTTTGGATACATAAGCTTATGAGGAGTGAGACCTTAAGTACCAGAAGACCCTTAAGTTTAAGGGCTTGGACTTAAAGGTTCGTATGAGTGAGAATACGGGACAACATTTGCATTCAGTGAGATGCATTCCCGGTTCTGGAAGTCTTAAAGACAGAAACTTAAGAACACTGTACGACCGAATTGGTCTAGACAGTGCAAGTTCTTAAGAATCAGTCCTAAGTGAGAAAGTGAGTGCTTAAGAACTCAAGGACAGAAACTGTGTTCTTAAGAACATGGACCCGACCGAGAGAGAAGTCTTAAGTAAAATTCAGACATCTTAAAGACTAAGTGGTACGAGTAAGTGTGGAACACCGTGGTCTTTAAGGGATAATTGTGGGTAAGTGAACTTAAGTGGAGACTTAAGAGGTGAACTCATTAAGACTTAAGTTAACTTGTGTATGGGATTTTTGAGACTAACCATTGTCTTAAGAACGTGATCACGTGGACCGAGTGGACGGACGTGAAAAGTGGAGCGTTTTTGCATGAGGTAAGAATGTGAATTCTTAAAGATTGTAATTAAAGAACCAATGCAATGAGACTTAATGGAAACTTCCATTAGCCCAGTGTGGCAAGTGTTTAAGGATTAGTGGCATAAGCACAATCTTAAAAGGACTAATGTTCCGTCTTAAGGCACGAGAGATCCTTGGGGTTTAGACTTTGTTTGTGCATCCCTTAAGAGTGATGCTAACAGCCCTAATTTCCTAAAAATACATAGATAACCTTAAGAATTAACCAAAAAGATAGCTTTAACGACACAATTAATCTCCAATTACTTAAAACTAGGCGTATGATCATCCCCGTAACGAATCCTATGAGGTGGGGGTACACTTGGGTGTTTCATTGGAGTGGTGAAAAACCGCTCTACATTTTTTTGGCGACCATGCTGGGGATGGTACCGTCAAGTTTTTTCTTAAGTGATTTTAATTAGGAAAGCTGTCAAACTTAAGTCAATTATTTAAGTAAACTATCATAGCATTTAGTTTTGTGTGAAGTTATAAACTTTGGAATTAGTAAAAAAAAAAAATTATATTATTAAAAATTAAAAATTTATAAAATTTAAAAAAAAAAAAAAAAAAAAACTTTTAGTTAAGAGTGAAGACATGTTGTTACAACATGTCTACTTTTCCATGGGAGGTTTCAGAAGAAACATTGAGTGACATCTTTAGTGGTCCATATTTGTTTAGCGCCCTTTATCATGTTTATAGAGGTGCATATTACGGACAAGGATTTCAATTTTATGGGGCTCACCTAAAAATTGATCAATCATTTAATGAAAAATTTGAACAACTACCCTTAGAAATTAAACAATTAATTTTAAACAAAGTATGGAATAAGGGTGAGGGTTTTAATGAAGTAATTGTCAAGAAGAAGACTTTATATTTAAAATATCAACTACACTACCTTTTTGCTCAATATGGTAGATTGAAACTTCAAACACAACCATTAATTTCTAGAGGCTTAGGGGCTTGGAACGAATACAAGTTTAATCAAGAAACTTATATCTTTGTTTATAGTAAACAAAACTTAGAGAGCAAAGTATTCTTTCCCGACTTCTTATCTAAAGATCCAGAAGTTCTCGTGAGTGTAGCCTTTGATTTATTATGTATTTAAAAAATGAGTTCCTCAAATGAAACTTTTAAGGAACAACGGACAATGTTGAAAAGATTGTTAATAATTTATTCTAAAATTCAATACAATGAAGGGAAATTATTTAGACTTTTGGGGAAAGAAATAGAACGTATTAAAGAAAACAACCAACATTCCATTAATAGAAAAAAAATCATCAATACTTTCTTACAAAAATTCAATTACCCAAGAGAATTAATAATAGAACCATTGTCATGAGAATTCAAGATAGAACCATTTACACTGACTAATTGGCGACACTATTGTTACCTCAATGGAGCAAATGAGAAAAATTGAACGCCTAAATTCTAAAAGTGAAAGAAATAAGTCTCTTAAATTCTTATATGCAAGAATAGCTTATTATGAAACTTTCATTAGTCAGGATAAGAAATATTTGGATATCGTAGAAACTGAAATAGAGAGATTGATTGAACAAGCAAAAGAATGGTTGAGTGAACTTGAGATAGGGGAATTGTTGGCATATTTGGGTTACTCCATAAATAAAGAGAAGGAATTAAACCTATCTATGGAGGCTCTCCACCTTTGTTCAAGTTAAAATTCTTTATAATTCCTTGAAATACCATACAAGTACCCCAATGACAAAATGAACCGAGAGAGTGATCGTTTATGTACCCCAGTTAATGGTGGGAAAATAATTAGGAGATTAATCACTACAATTTGTGCGTATCACCGTATAGGACCTTATGATGGGGAATATTTGAAAATAGCCGAAAATGAGATAGACCTTTTAATAGGTATAGCCAGTGAATGGTTGGGAGAAAATGAAATGGGAGCCTTATTAACTATGTATAAGTATCCACGAAACATTGCATGGGAAGTTGAGGGAATGAAGCTTACAGAGGAAGCAATTTATCTTTGTTTAAATTAAAAACTTTAAAAATTAAGTTCAGAATAAGGATAAAAATAAAAAATCCATGGGGATTACTAATGTCAGGAAAAGACAAAGAGAAAAGAGAAAAACAAAAAGTCGAGAGAGCTCAACATTATAAGAAAAGGGTAGAGAGGAAACAACCAACTATAGTGTTAGGAGTACATAATCCCATCTTTAACACTGTTACAACTCCTTCTCCCTTCAAACTAGATGAGGAAATAGAAATAGCCTTAGAAAAGGCATTGAGACAAACAAAAAGGGAGACAACATATAAAACACTACCCGATCCTCCAAATTCTCCTCAGTTAGACACAAAGACACCACAATTTACCCCAAAAGAGTTAGTATTCGCAGCATTAAAAAATTCTAGGAAGAAATATATAGGAAAAAGAAAAGATAAAAAAATATACCAGTCACTCTTGTTGTTCTAGTAGCCCGGAAGTAGTAAATTGGGAGACCCAAAGTGAGAAGGTTTGGTCTAAATCCTTAGAAAAAGAAGGATCCTCAGAAGAGGAAGAAGTGGATGAAAAACCTAACATTCATGATCAACAACTTGATGAGTTAGAGCGATTGTTTAGAACCCCCATACCCCATTCTTTAATAAATCGTACGTACGAAGTAGGTAACTCCTGAGACCAAATAAACTTTGAAACTCACTATCCAAGTCCTTTTGCCCAAGAATTTGAGTCAAAATTGGAAATACCAATATTTACTCATAGTGAAGCAAAAGAATCTATAAACCATTTTCTGAATGATAGACCATTGGAAAATGAAGAAGAAAAGCATAAGTTTCGTAAGGAGTTATTAGAAGCTTTTAGCCAAATTCTTAGACCTACCATTTTAAACTTTGACATACAAGAAGAGATTGACCAATCTAGTGTAGAAGGAGCGGAATTTAAGTATAATCCTATTAAAGAGGAAAAGTTAGATGTAGGTGAACAAAGTGAGCCTAAAGAAGGTGAAAGTTTATTTAATAGTGAAAGTAAAGAAGAAGAGCACTCAGAACCACCAGTGCGAGAAAAAAGTCCAACTGGACTCTCCTCACATACTTCTGGGAGGACTTCTCCTTTTGACTCTTCTTCTACTAGTTCTACCTCTAGCAGGTCCTCATTATCCTCACCACCTTCAATCCCTCCTACTCCTGACAACCCTTTGGTTAATCCCCTTGCTATGGGGCATCATAGGATGCTTAATATAGCTCCATTTCCCATATTCTATGCTGATTTAGGAGAAGATCCAGATTCCTACTTGGAAAGATTTCAAGTAGTAGCAATAGCTAATAATTTAGCAATTGATAAGTATATCACTAGTTTTCCTAGTAATTTACTAGGGGAAGCTCAAAGGTGGTATGCAGCATTAGATCCTCAACCAATAAACTGGGATGCTTTAAAAGAAGCATTTTTGACCAGGTTCAGACCCCAGTCTTATCATAATACTTTGCAGGATCAGTTTCAAAGTTTTCAAATGTATCCCACAGAAACTATAGCCGGATATTATACTCGGCTTAGAAACTTATTGAATAGATGGCGAGATCATAATATGCCAGAAGCATGGATCACTAATACCTTTACCAGAGGTTTATTAGATCCTATGTGTATATACCAGGTTAAACTTTCCAACCCGGCAAATTTAAATGCAGCATATGAAGCTGCTAGAAATTGGGAAGCTGCTATGCAGCGATCTAATATGTTGTTACAGACAAAAAGGATTCCATATCAGGATCCATATCTTTTGCCTGTAACTACTCAATATGGGATGGATAATAGTGGAAGAGATTATTATCCTAAGTCAATATCTAGTCAACCCCAATTAACTATATAAGGACCACCTCATCCTAGAGAGCAACAAGTTGCGTTGATGCCTCCTAGTCGTGAGGAAAATGAGCTCCAAGTTTTACAAAAACAATTTAGAGAATTGTCAGTCCAAGTTAATGAAGGTAGAAATAAGCGACCTAAGGCTACTAATCAACGAACTAATATTTGGTGTAGTAATTGTAAGGGACATGGATACTTGGCCACCGAGTGTAAATATCCAATAGGAGGAACACCTAAGCTTAAATGTGCTTATTGCGGTGCTAAGGGCCATGATATAACTACTTGTAGAAATATCAAGGAAGTAAAGGCCCTAGTACAAGAGCAACCTTCTCAAAATAATAACCAAAAACAACCTTATAGAATTACATCCAAACAACCTTTTACCAGACCAGGAAACAATAATAACCATTCGAGAGGAAATAATGGTTATAGTCAACACCAAGTTTGGAGAGGACCTAACCAAGATAGAAACAAAGAAGTAGTATGTTATAGATGTGGAGAGCCAGGTCATTATTCTAGGGAATGCACAAATGCACACCACCAAGTTGGTTTTAATCCCTTATGTGGAAGATGTGGGCAAACGGGGCATGTTTCTACCTTTTGCACAGCCATAATTACTGAGTTTCCTAATGTTAGGAAACAAGTTCAAATTCAAGAAGTAGAGTCTTCTAATACTAGAAATGTAAACTATATGGCAATTGATACAACTCAAGATGTCTTTATCACGAGATCACAAGCCAAGAAGGCCCTTGAAAAAGAACTCGTTAGTAGTTCAGAGAGTGATTATAGCAAAGTAAAACTTAATCCTGTGCTTGCTAGAAATATGCCAACTATACTAAAAAGACCAGAAATTCTTAAACCATCACCACAATTAATAGAAATAACAAATAGTGATTCTCAGGAAAATCCTACTCAAGTACCTATAACACCTCCTTCGCCAGAAAAAGTTGTACCTATAATTCCAAATGTGGAAAAACCAAGTACTTCCATGAAACCGTTGGAACAACCTACTTTTTATAAGCCTTCAAAAAAGATAATGAAAGAATCATCTATGTCTTTAAAAAAGAGAAAACATAATAGAATTATGAGATTAGCAGTGGGTATGCATCCATATGATATTCTCACAGATTTAGATAGATTACAACCTCAAATTTCTTTGAGACAATTACTTGCATTGTCACCTTATTGTAAGAATGAGTTAACCTCTTCTCTAATTAGAAAGAGAGCAAAAATACAAGAGGAGGATAATGTTAAAAAAACTAAATAAAAAATAAATAAGGAAACAAGTAAATCTCAACCCGAAATTGTGAACGATAATGATATCTCTCTAGATCCAGGTGCATCTACAGTCGATGTAATTATAGATGGAACTTTAATTGATGGAGTCCAAATTGATAGTGGGAGTAGTGTCAACCTTATGAGTGTTGATACTATGGAAGAGTTAGGCATAACTACCATAGCACCTACTCCTATTATTTTAAGAATGGCCGATCAAAGTAGAGTCAAACCTTTGGGAAAATTGATACAATTAAATACAATAATTGGTGGAATTGATTATAAAATTGACTATATTGTCTTTAAGGTGAGTGAGTCTATTTCCACATATCCTATTCTCCTCGGCAGACCTTGGTTGTCATTAGCTAAAGCCAAGGACGATTGGGGCAAGGGAACTTTGACAATTGGGAAGGGCAAAAGTAAAATTATTCTTCCCATGTTTCCTGCAAACTATCATGGTGAGACTCAAGATGATGCTTCAGATTGGACTACTGATCCAAACTCAGAATCTGAGCCTGAAGATACTAATGTTATCCAGAACATGCCTACGTTTAAAGGTTTAAGTCCTGGAGAGTATTTTGTCCCTCCTAGTCAAGTTGATGACTCGGATGCAGCTATTGAAGCATGGCAAAATGCTCCTATTTTTAACATTACTACTGAGGGAGAGTCAGATAAGGAAATTCCTTATGTGTCAGACTCGGATGAGTTGCTAGGTGATAAGAAAACACCTAATGTTCGACCTTTAGTAAAAAATACTATAGAAATAAATTTAGGCACTACGGAAGATCCTAAGCCTATTAAAATATATGATGAATTAAGTTCTAAAGAATATGAAGAATGGTTGGAATTCTTTAAGAAGGAGAAAGATGCCTTTGCTTGGACTTATAAAGATTTGAAAGGCATACCTCCTGATGTTTGTCAACATCGAATTATCCTAGAAGCGGATGCTAAACCTATCAAGCAAAGGCAATATAGGATGAACCCCAAGTATTCTCTAATGGTTAAAGAGGAAATTGATAAATTACTGGAGTGTAATTTCATTTATCCCGTGCCATTTAGTGAGTGGGTGTCACCTATTGTCATAGTACCTAAAAAGAATGATAAGATCCGTATTTGTCAGGATTTTCGACAGTTGAATACAGCCACTAAGAAAGATTTCTTTCCTTTACCATTTTCTGATGCAGTCCTAGATGGTGTAGCGGGTCATGAGTGTTATTCCTTCCTTGATGGATTCTCGGGTTATAATCAAGTGCAGATTGCCCGAGAAGATAAACCATTGACCACTTTCACTACGGACTGGGGGACTTTTGCATATAATGTCATGCCATTTGGATTGTGCAATGCTCCGGCAACATTCCAAAGAGTTATGACTCAAGCCTTCACAAAATATCTTAGAAAATTTATGGAGATATTTTTAGATGATTTTTGTGTGTTTGGTTCTAAGAAAGATCATGCACAAAATTTAAAGAAATGTTTTGATCAATGTAGAAAGTATGGCATCTCCATAAATGCTGCTAAGTCTGAGTTTGCCACTGTATGTGGTAAATTATTAGGTCATGTTGTTTCAAAAGAAGGAATATTGGTTGACCCAAACAAAGTAGACATTATTATTAAAATGGAAATTTCCAAACATCTCACGGGACTAAAAGGCTTTCTAGGTGCAATAGGTTATTATAGAAGATTTATTTATAAGTATGCTTTTATAGCAGCACCTTTGAATGTCTCAACAAAACAAACTTTACTACCGGGGGTATGGACAGATGATTGCACTAAAGCTTTTAACAAGTTAAAACGTCGTCTTAGTAAAGCACCTGTTCTAATTCCCCCAGATTGGACAAAACCCTTTGAAGTATATGTTGATGCTTCTAATGTGGCAATTGAAAGTGTGTTAAGCCAGAAAGATTCCAAAGGTCATGATAGACCAATTTACTTTGCAAGTAGACAGTTGAGTGCCCCAGAAAGGAACTAGTCTGTAACTGAAAGAGAAGGTCTTGGCATGATTTTCTCTGTTCAAAAATATAGACATTATTTATTGGGATATAAATTCACTTTTCATATTGATCATGATGCCTTGAAGTATATGATCAATAAGCCTCAATTAAGTGGTCGAATTGCAAAATGGGTTTTATTATTATAAGAGTTTGATTTTACCATTAATGTCAGACCCGGGAAAATACATCAAAATGCAGATTTTTTATCAAGACTTAGTGAGACCATAAATCCACAGTCCATAGATGATGACTTTCCAGATGCACACATCTTTTCTGTTAAAGAGGGTGTGGAGGTACTTGATGTAATTCCAAAAGAATATGCCGACATCATCTACTATTTAACTAAGGCTACTGTCGTGTAAAGAAAGATTGATAATCACAACAGATCGAGAGTCCTAACCAACATCAAATAAACGAAAAACATACACTTAAACAAGTATACGTAATACACCCTCAAGGAATCACATGTGTTTTCCACAAGAAGTCAAGCGACACGCACTCCACAAGGGGAGAATCAACAAGTGCAACTAAAGTAGAGAATGCGGAGCTTTCACTAATGATAAACCATCACTTTACAAGCAGAGAACTCACTAATCACTCTCTAACCTTACTCACAAAGCTTGACTTGACAAAGACGTCAAGTCAAGGACGTGTGCGGCGCTATACGCACACACATACAACCCTAAGTGGATGAAAATCATCCATGGATGAAAACGGTGCGCCGCCGTTCGTCCCTAAACACACGTAGATTAGTAACAAACTAATCTACGCTAAAATCTACGATACGGAGAGACCCTCGACGCCACGTCCCGTGACAGCTGTCGTGTAAAGAAAGATCGATAACCACAACAGATCGAGAGTCCTAACCAACATCAAGTAAACGAAAAACATACACTTAAACAAGTATACGTAATACACCCTCAAGTGCCCCCCGTAGCGGATAAAGAGACCCTCTATCCAGCTAGGACCAAACAACACTAATAAGACTAAACGCCACGGTGATGTCGCTGCAACAACTGTACATATCCAGCCAAAGATGTCGCCGTCGTCGAATCAATAAGCATATGAAGAAGTAACAAAAAGATGGTAGGCCGGGTGCAATGTGAGCCCCATCTTTAATCGCCTTAGGCAATTTTGTTGCCAATCCCTTGGTCAATCTCCACATTGCCTATCCCTGAACCGAAACCAGGAACTCCAACTGGATGGCAACGCACCACACAATGACAAGTCTATGAGGAATTCAAGCCGTTTCATCGGGTGAAACGTGACTCGAAGACCTCCGACAATGAGGGCAAGTCCAATCCCCGGACGGTAGAGTAGAGAGAGGCGGCGTCAAGCAAGCCATATGCCAACCACGCTGGCAATGGTCACAAAGCAACATAGTAGCCGCACCCTTCTTCTCACCACACACAAAACACGGAAGACCCTGTGGCACAACGGCCAACTCAGGATGCACGGAGCCATCAATGGGCAAATGGCAGGGCGCGCAGTTTTTGGAGTGCTCACGACACTCCCGGCCATCTTTGCCTTCCAGCAACAAGATGCCACTAGGCAACACATCCTTCACACGAAGAATGGTGCGCCCAGCCTTGACGTCCAACGTCGTAGGTGCCTCACGCTGCAAATAAACGTAATCTCCAGTGGAGAATCGCCGCAACCGAGGTCGATAAGCGCCGCTGCGAATGCGAGCGTACCGTAATGTGTCGCGGTGTTGAGCGATGGATAAATTCTCCATGGCCATTGGCATGGCCCGCTTGAAGAACTCCGCTCGGTGACGCAGACACTGGATCCAGACCTCTGGATCATCCAAATCCACAACTAGGGCCAACTCTCGTACAGAACTGGGTAGAATCGGCTCCCGTCCGTACAACAACTGATACGGACTGAAAGTGGCCAAAGAAGCCTGCCGGCTAAACCGGTATCCCATGGCGATCCATGGTATCATCAGATCCCAATCACGGTGGCCACCCTGAAGTAATCCATACTTCCGTAGTCCACGCTTGACGGTCTGAACCACACGCTCCGCCAAACCGTCCGCTTCCGGATGATCCCTAGAAGTGGTACGATGGTCAATCAAAGCCTTGGTACACAAAGCCTCGAAAGCACCAAGGAACTCACGCCCTTTGTCAGTCAACACCTCAGCTGGGGCTCCAAAACGAGCGAGCACCCGGTCAAGGAATGCCATGGCCGCCAACTCCGAGGAGTTCTGTGGTAATGCCACAAGCTCAATCCACTTGCTGAAGTGCTCCACCATCACCAACACGTACTTGGCTCCACGTGGGGTGACTACAAGTGGCCCGGCAAAATCCAGAGACCAACGGTAGCCCAAACCCATGATGGGCAAAGGCTGCAACTGTGGTGACAAGGTGTTGAAGCTGGATCTGATCCGATCACAGACTTCACACCGTGAAACGTACGTGGCGACCTGCTGATACATGCCGGTCCACCAATATTGGCTACGCAACATCGAATGAGTCCGCCGCACGCCAAAATGACCAAGGTCTTCGTGTACATGCCGTATCAACGAAGCCCTCTGATCCGGTCTAGGAACTATACGCCTAATTCCATCTGGCCACAACCGAAATAGAAAGCCGTTCTCCCAACGGAACCTCGCTATCCGGTGTCCAACTCGATCGCGCTCCATGGCCGAAAGAGCGGGCGGAAGTGTGCCATGTTGCAGCTTGTGCAAGACTGGAATGTCTTCCCACACGTCGCTAACAACCTGGGCCTTGTCCAGTTCCTCATCCGCTGCCATATCAGGCAACGTCGATGTGTATCCAAACATCAATGTGAGGTAGGCTGCTGCATGCCACCCCGGGACAGACTCCCAGTCACAATCCCCATGCCACCTGGCACCAGTCAAATCCTCCTCCGATGGACTTGGATTGCGAGATACACCATCCGCATCCAAGTTCGTGATGCCCGCCCGGTGTACAACCTCAAAATCATACTCCTGGAGCAACAAAGCCCACCTGGCAAGCTTGCCAGTAAGCTTGTCAGACTCCATGAGCCACTTCAAAGGCTGGTGGTCGGTCACCTAAGTAAAACGTTGCCCATACAAGTAGGGTCTAAAATGAGCTATGGCCCAAACCGCGGCCAAGGCCTCCCCCTCCTAGGACGAATAGTTGGACTCCGCGTTGTTGTTGCTCCTAGAAGCAAACGCTACAACGTACTCCCGTCCCTCATCATCCTTTTAAGTCAACACGGCTCCCAATCCTACTGTACTCCAATCTGTGTGCAAGTGGAAAGGCTGTGTAGCATCTGGACGCCGCAGTACAGGCGCTGAACCGAGCTTCAGCTTCAAAGTAGCAAACGCCTGTTGTTGCTCCCGTCCCCAAGTCCATGGCTGATCCTTCCCCGTGAGAATAGTCAAAGGCTTGACAATCAAGCTAAAGTTCTTGACAAACTGGCGATAGTAATTCGCCAAGCCAAGAAAAGCTCGAAGCCGTGACACGTCGATTGGGGCTGGAATCTTCTACAACGCATCCACCTTGGCCTGTTGTACGCCAAGATCCCCTGGAACAATCATATGCCTCAAATATGGCAACCGGTCGTGAAAGAACTTGCACTTGCCATGGTGCAAGCGCAATCCCCACTGTCATAACCTCTCAAACACTGCCTGAAGATGCCTCACATGCTCCTGTGGGCTGCTACTAAAAATGATAACATCATCAATGTAGCATCGGGCAAACGGTAAACCGGTCAACAGCCGGTCCATCACCCTCTGAAACTCAGCGGGTGCGTTCTTGAGGCCAAATGGAAGAAACTTCCAATGGTAGAGCTGATCTCTCCCATCCAGATCAACTCCCCAGAACGCGGTCTTCACCCGGTCGTCCACCATCAATGGTAACTGGTGGTAATCGGACCGCAAATCCAGAGTACTAAATACCCTAGCGTGTCCCACCGCATCAAACAACTCCTCTGGCGTAGGCATGGGATATCGATCCGACTTGATCTTACGATTGACCGGCCTATAATCCCCACACATCCGCTTCTCCGTCCAGTTGCCAAAGATGTCCTTCTTCGATGGCATCACCATGGCACAAGCGTACTCGCCGTTGGAGAGCTCAATCAAACTGGCGGCCAACAACTCCTGACAACGAGTCCGAACCCCAACTTTCTCAGAGAGACTGAGCTTGTACGATCGTCGGAAGATCGGGTGGTCATCCTCCAACTGAATGTGAATCGGTTTGCCTCTATAGCCCTCCAAATCATGGAGACTGAAGGCAAAACAACTACGATACGAACGTATAAACGCTCGTACTCTGCGTGCCTCGGCACCAGTAAGATGTGGCCCCAAATCCAGAGGCCAATCATCAAACTCCGTGGTCTCCTTCTCCACCGTAGAAGACTCACCGCGTACCGGCACGGCCGGTGATTGCTACTTGGTAGCAGAGAGGGCATTAATGCCCCCAGACCCCTCACTCACAGGATCTACAGAAAATCCCGTGTCGTGATGATAAAACTGGGAAAAGATATCCCGAGCATCCTCACGGCCAAAGTCCTCTGCCAAGGCTGCAAAGACACGCTGAGCACGAAGCTCCTCAGCTGCATGCCTCTTCAAACGAAAAAGCAACTCCGCTTCCTCGATCTCTGTGAGATGTGGCACCGCTGCCCCCTGACCATCAGAGTCTGCCCCCAGCACGCGTGGATGGTCACTCGAACGGCGTTGAGCAGCGAAACAGAGGCCACATATCCAAACAAGGGTGTTGAGGTCAATGGCTTGACCCAACAAATAACGGCGTTGGCCCTCAGAGATATCCGGTGCGCCGGTGGTGCCTGTCAAAAAGCCCATCGCCCGCTCCCTCTCATCGGCAGAAGGCTCCTCGAAAGTTTGGGAAGAAGAATCCCAAACCATGCCCGGACCGCGTGTCCTGAAGGCAAAAGAGCCTGGATAGCACATCAAAGTGGGAAATGCTCCCTGAGTGAAACCAACGCGGTTGACGACCGCCAATGGTGGCTCATCCTCCTTGGTAACCTCCGTGGATACACGGTGGTCATCCAAAATGTCATCGACCTCACGGCGCACGGGCCGTTGCACTTGAGCAAGTGCAGAAGTGAGCGTCGTGGATGATGCCATGTTGGTCCAAATCCAACGTGGCCGATGGGCGTAAGATCCCAACGCCGCGGCATCAACAAATGTAGGGGGACCAAGAAGGTGATGGATGTACGCCCCATCCTCACGCACTTTCGTCCGTGTATCCCTCAATGGGGGTACATTCTCAAAAATGTACCCCGGTGGTGTCGATTGGTGGGTAATCCACCACTGGACGAGCCTGAGCAAATCCGCAAATAGACCCGACCGTGGATCATCCAAGCCACGTCCACTTCCCGCCCGTGAATGGCCTTGGCAAGGCCATCCGGCAATCACCAAGTCCACGTGACCTAACCGGCGAAGATCATCCTCACTGATCAACGTCACATCACGTGGCAACTTGCCAAAACACCCTCGAATCGCAGAAGATGGTAACTGCTCTGGATACAACGCCAGAAGACGCTGAATGTGATGGTGAGCGGCACGGTTGGCTGCAAAGCCACTATCCACGTGGATATATCGTCGTACCTTGAGCCCGACCTCCAACACAGCCGCGAGCCCCGTACTGATACCGGCAAATAACTCCACAAGGGTAATACCCTCATCTGGTGGTCGCCACTGAATAGTACGAGCCAACAACGGAGTGGAAGAGTCCACTGAAGGCAGTGGAGCATCAAGAGCATCCACGATCTCTCCTGTCTGACGAGTGAGCTCCAACGGTGTCCCCCACGGCGGAAGCGGATCCTTGCAATGACGGGTAGGGATCGCCAATGGTGGGTGCTCGCGTGAATCCTCCACCACAGACATAAATGCATATGTCTCCTCCAAAAGTGAAGAAGCACACGGCAAGTCTGATGCCAGAGCACTACATCCAAACATAGCGTCTGTCGTCGAAGTCACCGCGCTAGCTGCGAAGACTACGGGGATGAGCTCCTTCCTGCCAGTTTATCCACCCCAAATCCGGTAGACCACCCTGGCCTAATCTAGGTCTCCTCCGTCCAGTTATCCACCCCAAATCCAAGTGGATATAGTGCCTGCTGGCCCACCAAAATATCGTAGTTGGTGGCGCCAGTAACTGCGCACTGAAGGGAGACATGGGAGAACAACGGACCAGATCCCACGCCAAACATCAACTGCAACGGATGTCGGGTGTAGCCCATGGCCTTCTCCGTGCCCCCAACCGATGTAACAATCGTGAATGGACAAGGCTCGAGGTCCAAAGCACCTAGATCCAAATCCTAGGCTAGCTGCTTACCAATCATTACTGGCTGAGCCCCGGAATCCAATATAACGCGTAGGGGGGTAGCTCGAGTGGAGTTGCCATCCGTACGGCCTACCACCATGACTCCATCGTCATTCACCAAACGTACCACCCCTGGACGTACACTGCGTCGCTCCCGTGCCGACCGGGCTGCAACGTCAGACAAATAAGCCACTCTAGAGATCAAGGCCCGATCCCCGGACGACTGCTCCATAGCTGTGGAAGTGGCATTGGCCTCAAACGCGGAAATAGCCTCCGCCGCCAACTTGGCTTGCATTGCCACCAAATCCTCCTCAGTGGGTGGAGCGGTCACTGTCTGTGACACCTCCAACGACGGAATGGGTACCTTGCCTTCCAACATACTACCCGCCAAATGGAATATACCGGATGGTTAAAAATCCGGTGTGAGAAAGTCCACACCAGCAAACACCGGCAATTGCAACACCTTACACGCCAAGGTATGTGCAACATCTCCAGGACTGGAAGAAATCGGTGGGACCGGAATCGAAGTGGGAGTGGCAGTAGAAGTAGTCGCATCCCCGATGCTGAACGACAGAGGTAGCCGGGACTGACTAATGTGGTCCGGCAAACCCGCATGGCGTGAACGACCATTACTACCCGGCACAGTGGAAGAGAGTGCCACCGCCTGTATAATGGTCTGAGCACGAGTGGCAACCGCTGCCACCACCTCCCCCGAAGCGCCATACAAGTAGCGATCTAAGGATGAAAATGAGCCTTGACCCGTCACCACAGGCCGTGTGTCTACCACTTGCCTCAAAGAAGCCATCGCGCTCATCTGCTTCTTCAACTCCGCCAATTCGGATTGAAGTGACTTCACGGCATCCGATCCAACAGCCGAAGATCTTGGGCGCTTCTCTGGGTGAAGAGAAAAGCAGTTCTCATCACTGTGGCCAGGCTTGCCACAGTGAGAGCATGTCACAGGCTTCTTCCCCTTGCTTCCAGTCTTCTCCGTAAACTTGGCCGCCTCGGTCTTAGGCTTGGCCTTCCTCGCCACTGCCTCCTTTTTCTTCGGACAATTGGGGTCCCCCTTGGTGTGACCGGCCTCTCCACAAGCCCAACAATGCACAACCTTTTCAGGTTGTGCTTCTGCCAAGCTACCAGTCGCCGTAGCAAGCTTCTTGGGCTTCGGAGCATCCATGAGCGACGTGACCAAGTCTGTGGCCTCGCTCACACCTAACGCCCGGTCAAGCGCTTCCACCTCGGCAAATGCCTGAGCCAAGGTCGCATTGCCGTGGTACCGGAAGAGCAAATGCGGACTGATCAACTCTACCATCCGCTTGTCGAGCTTGGAGATAAAAATCTTCACAAGTTGGCGCTCCGTGAAGACATCACCAGCCTCCGCCGCCAACCGCGCCAACCGTGTGTACATGGTGCGTGGCGTGTCTTCCTTCTCACGGCGGAAGTCCTGGATGCGGTGCATCTGATCGCGCCGAAACCCCCCGTACTCCACCTCTAGATGCGCCATGAACTGCGCCAGAGGATTGAAGGCTGGCAGGTTGCCAACCGCCACCAATGCCGCACGTGTGGCTACGGCCAAAAGAGACATGGCCCTCATGCCAGCTCGTTCGCCCACAATGGCAACACCCTTGCCCTTGGAGTCCTCACCGAGGAAACTCTCCTCCTCCATGGGCTCCTCGGTGGAAGTCGAGAGTTGGGCAACCGCACTCTCCTTAAGTGCAGTGACCAACTCCACACGCTGGCGCCAATACTCCTCAACCGGGCGCAACTCTGCCTCGTGCTGCGTGGTCCGCCTCCCATATGTCTGAAGTGCCTCCAACTCCAAATGCTGGGGCAAAAGCTCGAACGCGTACCAATCGTTGAACGATGGCGTCCGCTGGCGCTTCTCCTTCATCTAAGTTTGGAATCGGAGACGCCAATCGGGTAGGGAGATGCCCCCAGCCCGTCCCGAGAACCTGTCTCGCACGACATGACGGTGATCGTCCTCCATGTCGTCAAACGTGCCCACACTCCAGACCCGAAGCCTACGGTCGGTATCCAACGCCGAAACAGGCTCAAAAGCCTCGTCGGTATCCGACCCTAGCCCAAAGTCTGTGGTGGAAGCACTCTTCGAGTGATTTGGTGAGGGAGAGCGGTAATACTGACTCCGGGTACTCACCATAAATAAAAACCACCTCGGGATCTATCTACGGGTACTATCTAAAGGATAAGGGTACGAACGGGCAACCTGCACCTGCAAAATCACCAAGCTGTGTGGATCACCGGTCATCACCTCCGCCTACCACAGGTCCAACCACATCCCCCCACATAGAAAGGTCTTGCCGGCCATAAATCCGACTTCATCCCTACGGTACCCTATCACAAACTGGAACAACAAGAAATGGGGCCACCGGAAAACACCGGCAACAAGCCCGCAACACAGGGGAGGTACCGCACAAGAATCCAGAAATCAAAACCGGATCCTCTCCCCCAACAACATAAAAGCAGGAAAATGAAAGAGACAGCGCCACTGGCACACACCTACAGTGGATGCCTCAAAGTCGCAAAACCTGCAAATCAAAGAGAAACACCGCAAGGTGTGCCCCCAATGTCTAAAAACTAAGGAGGTAATAGAATCCTATGGTCACGGTGTTCAAAAACACTAGTCCCCCAACGAAATTCAAACCATGGCTGACAAACGTGCCAAAACGTCAATCCAATACTAGAATTGGATAAATGACGAGATTCCTTAACTATAAACACAAGTTTCACTCAAAACTAGAGTAAAAATGCACTAGCTAATTACCTCCGAAGTTAGACACTAAACATTTTTTTTTATAGGTCACATAAACATGTGATTGTTTTGAAGACACCTAAAAAATGTCGGTTTTTGAAAGTGCTACAAACCTAAATTTTACAGTTTTATAAGGCTTATAATTCCTCTGCAAACTCAAATCCGCAATCGGAATCCAGAAATAATCAAAATTGCAAAAGTTAAAATTTTGATGTTTTGGTCCAGGGATGTGCTGAAATTTCAGCCCAAAAGTGACGGGTTTAGGAACTTCGGCACGGTTTAGGGTCCCTAACGGAAATACGTACCCCAACGGATTTGCGACCCAGCGGATGAAAACTGCCGCAGTGGATGAAAAACCACCGTGGATGAAAAATCGCGCGGCGGATGAAAAATTTGCACAGCAGGTCCAGAAGCTGATCCACCTTGCTCCAATCTTCTACCGCTCACAACTTCTTCAAAAATTGTCCAAATCGCACGCCGTTTGTCACATTAGCTTCCTCTAAACGCGCTCTACAACATCATGCTAAGTACCCACAAGTTTTCTCACAATTTCTAGCTCCATAAAGCGAGATCTAATTGTAGAAAATGGAGGGTCTTTGTCAAGTGAATCACATGTGTTTTCTACAAGAAGTCAAGCGACACGCACTCCACAAGGGGAGAATCAACAAGTGCAACTAAAGTAGAGAATGTGGAGCTTTCACTAATGATAAACCATCACTTTACAAGCAAAGAACTCACTAATCACTCTCTAACCTTACTCACAAAGCTTGACTTGACAAAGACGTCAAGTCAAGGACGTGTGTGGCGCTATACGCACACGCATACAACCCTAAGTGGATGAAAATCATCCACGGATGAAAACAGTGCGCCGCCGTTCGTCCCTAAACACACGTAGATTAGTAACAAACTAATCTACGCTAAAATCTACGATACGGAGAGACCCTCGACGCCACGTCCCGTGACACTACTTTTCCTATTGAATACACTAGCAAAGATAAAATTAAACTAGTCCATCAATCTTTGCCTTACACCATGATTAGTGGTGTTCTCTATAAGAGAGGCAAAGATGATATACTTCGACGATGTGTAAATCCTAGTGAAGTGTCAATGATTTTAGTAGGATGTCATGATGATGTCTGTGGAGGGCATTTTGCGGGCTGGGCTACAGCTCAAAAAGCATTGCGAGCAGGCTATTGGTGGCCCACACTTTTTGCCGACGCCACTAATTATGTTAAAAAATGTGATCCTTGCCAGCGAGTTGGTAAACCAACAGCCACTAAGGCTATGCCATTAACACCAATTTTAGCACAAATTCCTTTTGAGAAATGGGGAATTGATTTAGTAGGTCCCATTAAACCACCTAGTCGTGAGGGTCAAAAACGCTATATCTTGGTTGCAACCAAATATGTGACTAAGTGGGTAGAGGCCCTTGCCACTAGAAATGATGACGCAGACACTGTGGCAAAATTCATTTATGAACATATCATCACTAGGTTTGGGTGTCCAAAAGAAATTGTAAGTGATAGAGGGACTCATTTCATCAATGATACTATTGAGAAAATGTTGCAAAAGTATTTTATTAAGCACCGTAAGTCGTCACTCTATCACCCTAGAGCTAATGGACAAACTGAGAAGTCTAATGGTATTCTCTGCAAGATTATCACTAAGACATTACAAGGCAATGCATTTAATTGGGATTATGAGTTGAATAATGCATTATGGGGATATAGATGTACAATAAAAACTACAACTAAAGCAACCCCATTCCAATTAGTATATGGATTGGAAGCTATGCTCCCGATAGAAGTGGCATTACCTTCTCTACGCGTGGCAATTTCTGAAAGATTGGATGATGAACAATCTCTAAGAGAAAGATTAGATAATCTAGAACGTCTAGATGAAATTAGAGGTCAAGCCTACATGAATATGGAAGCTATACAAAAACAAAGGAAAACTTATTATGATAGTAAATTACAACCAAAAACTCTAAAAGAAAATGATTTAGTCTTACTCTATGACAGTAGATTCCAGAAATTTCCCGGAAAATTTAAAATGCGATGGTTTGGACCATACAAAATACTTAAATCTTATCCTAATGGTTCTGTGGAATTATAAGATTTTGCAGGTAATGTGCATGCAACACGCTATAATGGCTACAGGCTCAAAAAGTACGTAACTTGAGGGCAAGTTATCTTTTTAAGAGGGGGGCTACATCCCTACTTAAAGGAAATTTTAAGAAAATCTTAAGAAAGAATTTTTAAGTAGTCCGGAACGACACTAAACTACCAAAGGGAAAGTGTAAAATTTTGTGTTTTAAGTCATAGTTAATTTATGATCATGCATAAAAAATATTCACAAAAAACTTTCTTGAGAGAAACCTTGTCATAAGGTATTATTGAAAAAATAAAATTCAAAAATAAAATTCTTAAGAGCTAAATCATTTTGCATAAAGGAACAATACTTAAGAAGTCATCTCAAGTTAAATCACAGAATTAAGGTCATAAGTGTGATATCATGTCAAGTGGTCTTAAAGAACTTCAGTGCTCTTAAAGACACAGTTGTTTTAAGGAACTTAAGCCGTCTTCAAACACTCAAGAGACGTCAAATCTATAGTTGCCTTAAGAACTCAAAATAGTCTTAAAGACACAGTTGTCTTAAGAACTTGAGTATCTTATTTGCGAGGATGTCAGAAATCCAGTTGTCTTAAGAACTTGAGTGAACACCTTAAGACAGTAAGTCTGGGGTTGTCCCTGAAGTTCATCTTAAAAAAGTAAAATTGTGAGACAATAATAAACTTAAGCAAGGAGATGCCTTAAGACAGAAGTAAGCCGAAGCAAATTATGGAAAATGGAAAAACTTAAGAAAATAAAAATGATGATTAAGTTGGTAGGAAATCTGTGAGAAGAGACCTTGTCATAAAGTGGAGAAATCTCATCATGTTGAAAGATCAAATTAAAGTGCCATGGAAGGGACAAAAGTGGACACTTCACTCGAGGGAACAATAATCAATCACGTCAAAAGGATCATTGCAATGACTTGAAAAACGTGATGATAAGGACGAGTAGGGACGGGACTTAAAACCAAGTGGCAAAACTTGATGAGCCGTTAAGAAAACAAGCTGCCAAACTTGGCTATGGCTCATCAGAGAGTATTCACAAGTGCATTGTTCAGTCGCTGAAACAGAAGTTGAGAGGACAGTTGCATTGTTGAGAGTTGGAGTGTATCGTGAAGAATTGTTGCAAGTCGTGAGTTTGGTGGCTCTGTGTTCGGGAAGCGAGGTGTCACCAAGAGCGGAGAAGAAGTTGTCACACTTTTGCTGGTAAGTTCGTCGTTAAGTTATTCTGAATGTGAGTTCACAGAACAGAGGATTGTTGAATTATGCCATTTCGTGGTGAATGAGGTTGCTTAAGACCGCAAAATTTAACTGATCTTCCTTGCCAAGGTGCGAAATTAACGGAATAAAATTTACTGAGAGTAGATAACTATCTACAAGAGTAAAATCAGAAGAGTTTGTTAAGGGAAATCAAGAAACGGCATAACCGTTGTAACCACTTTGCATGTAATCTTCAGGCATAAGTCTGCACAGATGAAAGGAAATTCTATGAGTGTAGATGCATGTCTTAAGAGTGTTTTGTAGCGTGAAGAAGACTGCGCAAACGAAGTAGACAGTGTAGGGAGAAGAACTCTGTTTTCTTGCTAAAAACACGTGCAAAATGGTGAATCCAAATTCACAGAGTGGCGTTGGTTGTAAGAGAACTGCAGACAGAGAAATCAAGATGAGCCAGAAACGGAAGACGAAGAAGGATTTCGAGATCGATCCTTCTCCGCTGAGGGAGTTGCCAAAGAAGGTGTATGAGAGCAACCGTAAGAATTTGGAGAAGGCAGGTCTCCTGCAATTCATCGAGCAGCAATGGCCGGAGGTAGATCTACCGCGAGTGTTGGCCTTCATGCTGAACTCCAAGCAAGGCGCATAAGACGAATTTTTGATCAACGGTGAAGTGGTTCGCTTCGACGTCGAGGTTGTCCAGCAGCATTGCCCAAGCTTGCCAAAGACGGGACCTACGCTGGTGGGATTGCCTTTGCTAACCAAGACTGAGCTCAGTCGGGTGTTCGAGAGGCCAGACGACGCCAAGGTGGGACGGGGATATTCGATCAGGAAGGCCAAGGCTTCGTGGAAGGAATGGCTGAAATTTATCAACCTTCGACTCTTGATGGCTTTTGATGGAACGGAGGTATTATCACCCAGCGCATTGGCTGCAGCATACAAGAGCTGGAATGGAGAGAGACTCAATTGGTCCAAGATCATGTACGCGCATCTCCGACTGGAGCTAGCAGGGAAGAATACCCGCCACAACATCTTCTTCCATGGGACCACGTACTTCTCAGCAATCTGTCCCCCACTGAGGAAGAGCTTGACTGGAGGAGCACAGGAGGTGGAAGAAGAATCAGGGAGGAGTTCCAAGAAGAAGAGATTGCGCAAGATGGTGGAAGAACCGGAGGAACAAGAGGAACCGGAAGAGGCTTCTGAAGAAGAAGAAGAAGATGTAGGAGATGAAGACATGACCAGTCCAGCAAGGGAGGACGTAGAAGAGGAGACGCTAGGGTCACCTGAAGCCCCTGCACCAGCGAAAGACAAGGGGAAGAAACCGTTGGCGGAAGTGCAGAAGAAGAAGGTGAAGCCCCCGATCTCCACTGGAGGTGTCTTGAGTATCACCTCAGGACAGGAACCACGTCCACCAGCAGCAACGAAGCTGTCCAAGACACCATCCAAGCAGATTGTTCCGTACGCTGCTCCCGAGGTTGCCACAATGGAGGATCCTGAAGATGAAGCTCCTCTCAAGCGAACAGAGAAGAGATCGCAGGGGGCAGATAGCACCAAACAGGGTGAGGTTCGGGAGTTGAACAAGGCGAATCTCGAGCTGATGGTGATCCAGAAGGATGATCTCGTAGCTCAATACCAAGCCACCAACAAGGACATCTTGTTGGCCAAGGATCAGATGCAGAAGGACTTCCAACGCGAGAAGCTCCGGCTAGAGAAGGCGCTCTTGGAAGCAGAGCGAGCTAAAGAGCTGTTGGACAGGGAGCGGGGTGAACTACGAGGGAAGTTGGCCCAAACAACTGAAGAAGTTCAGCGCTGGGAGACTTTGTGCAACGAGCAGACGACGAAGGCACAACAATGCGAGGAGTTGCAGAAGAAACTGAGCCACATGGAGCAGGAGTACCATCGCCTTAAGGCGGAATCGGAGAAGGAGAATTCGGCTCTAACTGGAGACAAGGAAGCACAGGTGCGAGATTGGCACACGTTGTAAGAAGAGCTCCGGCAAGCTTCCGGTAGCGCTACCCATTGGAAGGACCTCTGCACTGCGAAGGAGAGACAAGTGGAAGAACATCTGCTTGAGATCGAGAGTCTTAAGACTCAACACCAGCTGGTGAAGGAGCAGTATCAAGTTGAGAAGAATCTGGCGAAGGAGTTGGCGACATCGCAAGCACAACAGAAGACAGAGGTGCAGGCGAGTAGGGAAGCGTCGAACGTAGCTACGCCCGACTCTTCACAGGTAGCAGAGTTGGAAGAGAAGGTACGAGATGTCACCGAAGCTAATGCCCAGTTGACTGCACAGACGACCACAGATAGAAGAGTGAAGAGCAAACTCCAAGAGGCAATTTGGCGTCAGGACTTACACAGTCCGCCAACCTTTGCACTCTTCAGAGCTTACGAGTTGCAAAGGAATGCTTGTTTCAACATGATGTGCTTGAGCGTTGGAGACAAGCTGAGCCGAGCGGAATTCCAAAACCTGTGGACCGCAGCGGCGAACTTCGCCAACGTGCAGAATTTGATCTGCGAAATGATCGTGAGGCAGGACCTTCAGCTGGAGGACGCCAGACAGTTACTGGTGCCGATCGGTGATATTGGAGCCAGAGTGCTGCTATATTATTGGCACTTGGAGGGGTAGCTGCAGATGCGGAGGCAGTATGATCAACTAGATGTAGCTCAACGAATGGTAGTCATTCCTGAGGTTGATCTTAAGACCGTTCCCCTCTCTACGGACAACTTGGGAGAATGGAAGAACCAGATGGAGAAGCTGACGAAGCTATTACAAAATGAGCAGAGCTTCGTGGGATGCATGACTCAAGTCCAAGAGCGCGAGGACTTGGCTCAGCGGGGTGAGATCACCATGGGACAGTATCTCTACGCCAAGGTCCGAGCTCACCACCGACTTAAGCGTGCGATCGAGGGAGCAAAGAAGAAAACGGTGGATGTGGCAGATGCGGTTCAGATGGCCACTTTCATGTCAACCCCTCCAGATTGTAGACACACGATCTGGGGAGGCTTGCCACTACCAGTGACCGGATCGTTGAACAAGCAACGATTTCTCAGAGAGTACGAGAATCTGTTTAACAACGAGGAGGAGGTGCCATTTCTCTCATGGCAAGCCATAGATTGGCTGTTGGAGGACTTTGGCTTGTCACCGCAGGTCTGGAGACAGTGGGATCAACTATATCCCAAGGCATCCCAGACGTGGTCAATGGTGCCACCAGCAGCGATCACGATGAGCTACCACCAGTGTCCCTTGAAGGGATATCGGCGTTACAAGTGGGCGCCCTGGAGTAAGCTCGACACAGTGCCTTACAACTGGCCACAAATTCCAGGGAGTTTTTCTTCTCCCGAGGAATGCAGTGATTCCTATCGAGCCTTTTTTGAGATTCACCGAAGACACACGGACCCTGTGTGTTTTCGAGCTGCAGTGTTTTGCAACATCCTATCTCATATGTGTATGCGATACAAGTGCGTGGTGAATGTCAACAGATTTGACGAGACCAAGCCCGAGTTTCACCTATGGACGAAGATGCAACAGATGCCAAGTCACCATATGAGGACTTTGGAGTGTATGGTAATTACCAACTTCCTCCACGGTGCGAGCTCAGTGTTTGCCTTGGAGAATTCCAGCAAGCGTCAAGAGCAGCTGGTTGCCTGGTTGAGTTACCAGAAGGCACACGAGACGTATCTCTTCAAGCATGATGAGGATGTTCGTCGTAATGTGGAGATGGCTGAGCTACAGCTGATTCTCCAAGAGTGTGAGTTCAAGGATGCGTACAAGCATAAGCGTCCTCGACTCGAAGCCAGACCAAGATCTTGAGTAGACATGAGGTTTTTTAGGAGAAGCTCTGTGCAGACAATGTAAATATTATGATGGAATTTTGTGATTGCAGCTAGAGTTTAGAAGTTTGCAGCTTCGAGAACTTAGGATATGGCTTATTGTGGAAGCCAGGATAATGAGCTGATAGCTGATTTTGAAAGATTGAACAAAAATCTGTAAAGCTGCAATCTTCTGGAAATATGAATGACATTAGCTGCATGATACGATGTCATAAGATTATGAACACGAAGAAATGGAGTCAACAACTAATTAAGAGAAGAAACTGTATTGGAATGAAGAATTCTCGGAGTGTTCTACGAAAAATAAAAAATATATAAGTGGAAGTCAGCTGAAATGAGGTTCGGTGACTTGGAAGTGTACACTCGAAGAAGGAAATATTAAGCAGTAAGTTATGAAAAAAAAAAAACCACGTTGAACTGCCTGTAACTACAGGAGTCAGCACTCTAGTCAAGCGTGGTGGGATAAGCCACGTGTGATAGATACATACCCGGCACTAGCACCCGGAGGTTGCCACGACAGTATGTACCCGCGGCACACGTTAACCGACCACCAAGGCCTGCTAGATGAAGGTACCAGGTCTGTTAGCCTATATATCGTGAGCCGCAGGAGCCTTACCAAACGATATGGGATAAATGCTGAACCTAGTATACAGAAAAATAATAACTTCTCTCACTGTTTCGATTATTTGGAGACATATGCACAACCTATTTTCACAATCTGAAGCGTGATGAATCACAATGAAGGAAAAATTATAAGGAATTTAGGGAAGAATGAAAATAGAAGACTGATATTCGGAGTCTGTGACTTACAACATAAGAAACCTGTCAATACAAACAGAGCTCTATCTGTACGTGGTTAAGAACAAGTTGGGGAAGAAACGAACAAGCTGAAAGAACAGATAATTTTTCTAATTAAAAAACCAGTACGTAGTAAGTTTATACTTTAAAGTCCAACTCCTTAAGTTCAAAATTTTAGAGAAGATCTCTTTAAGTACAAATTTGTAAGAGCCTTTAAAAACACTGTTTTGAGTGAGATCATCTTTTCTTGTGATTTTAAGGAAAGTGAGAGTTTGAGTTACAACCTTGAGCAGACTAGAACCTTAAGAACCAGACGAGCAAGAGAAATTTAGTTCCTTAAGGAAAAAGAACAAATAGGATAGATCCTTATTTTCCTTAAGTAAGTCAGTTCTTAAAAACCTCTAATGAGTGAGTTTCCTTAAGAACAAAACCAAAGTCAGTTACACTTTGGATAAAACAAAAATCTTAAGACTTAGATGTAGTATGAGAGTTTTAAGAATATATGGAAGGATAGTGTCTTAAAGGAAGAGCAAATTCAATTGAATTTGTAAAAATAAAAATAAAAATAAAATAATAATCATAAATAAAAAATAAACTTAAGGCATATAGATGAAAGGAAAAAATAAGAAAGAACATGATAATTCTAATGAGAGAGTATCATGAAAGGGAAAAATAAGAAAGAACATGATAATATTGAGAGATAAAGCAAAAAGGCTAGGGAAAACAATGTGAGTGATGTAGATGAGACGATTAGTGGTGAAGTAATACACACACTACTTGAATTGTATCATAGGGTAGCTCACACAAGTTAGAAAAAATAGAAATAAAAGAGTGTGGAAAGAAAATTAGTAATCTAGGATTAGTAATTAGTTGTGAGGATGCACTACTAATTTATTAATCAAGAGATGTGAGGACTAATGAGTGCTAATTTTCTAAATTTGGAAAAAAATGATGAATGAAGTGAAAAAAAATAATAATTCCAAGTAGAGTGTAAAGGAAGATATGGAAGAAAAAATAAATTAAAAAGAAAAATTTGAAAAGCAATGAAAATTAAAAATGAAGATTTAAAAGAGAATGGAAAAATTCAAAGGTAAAATGAAAAATTATGGAAATCTACAAATGGAAGACTTAACTAAAATAGTTAAGTTAAAAAGAGAAACTTGAAGCCAAGTATGTATGAGACATACTCATTAAAGAGAAGAACAATGGAAAGCAAATAAAGAAAATCAACAATTCTTAGAGAATAAAGACAAGTAAGAAGAAATATATATGGAGCTTAAAGAGACTACAAGAAAATGATAGAAAGGAAGATGGAGTGTGAAAGATCAAGTTCAAGGACAAAGGTCGTTGAATCGACGAGGACGTCTCCAAGCTAAGAGGAGGGCTATGTAGAGCCAAAATGATAAAAATAGATTTTTTCCGAAAATTAAGTGTAAAAAGGATTGTAGATATATGGAGAATTAAAAAATAATGATTAAGTTTACACTAAGTACTTAATTAATTGGAAAGTACCTATTCATATCCAAGAACAAGGAAATAATGGGAAAAGGGTTGAACTCGCACCCTTTGGATAGGTTGTACCTTTTCATGAATAGATATGAAGAGATGTGAAGATTTTGTGGAATTAATCTTAATGGTTAATACTAGGGAAAACCTCTTTCCAAGAGTTGTACCTCTTGGATGTCGAGTAGAATGACTAGCTTGAATTTTTAGCATTCTTGGCCATTACCATAGAAATTCCTTGGAGGAAGATTGGAGTGAGCCCTAGCTTTAGGTGAAAGAACTAGTTGATGACTCTTAATGTTGTAAGAGTATTTAATTTTATATATGAATACATAATTGTTATTGAATTTGCATATGTAGAGTCTTGTAACTTGAGTCATATGTATAATTACAATATTATGTGAATTTCATTGCATAAATTTGACATTGTGTGTTGTAAATGCAATTGCATGCATTATGTATTAATTGTGGATAAAATTCTTATGCATGAATGCATTGTATATTTATTCTTCATGGAATAAGATAGGGAAAGACCCTAACTACTAAGGTCGTGGGTGTGACCTTGTGTGTGTGTGTGTTGGAGCATTAATCATGAATGTGAAGATTAATGGAGATAATGTGAAATTAAGTGACTTAGTGCATGAGATGTGTGAGGCATAAGTACTTAATAAGATCTCAAGTGTGAGTGAGCATAACTTGAGTATCATAAGAATAAGAGTGGAAATCTTATTCGTGTTAATGCAATTTATGTAATAAACATCAAGAGTGGCATACCTTGATGCATGGCAAGAGTGTCATATTATGCATACAAAAAATTGGCATTAAGTCTAGTCTTAATAGAAGGGATTCTCTAAGATAGACTAAGTTGTGAATATTTAAGAATCTATCATAAGAGAGAAAATAAGGAATAAATCCCAAAGAAAGACTTAAGAAGAAAACATAAAAACTTAAGAATCTTAAGTCCAAGTTTGGATACATAAGCTTATGAGGAGTGAGACCTTAAGTACCAGAAGACCCTTAAGTTTAAGGGCTTGGACTTAAAGGTTCGTATGAGTGAGAATACGGGACAACATTTGCATTCAGTGAGATGCATTCCCGGTTCTGGAAGTCTTAAAGACAGAAACTTAAGAACACTGTAGGACCGAATTGGTCTAGACAGTGCAAGTTCTTAAGAATCAGTCCTAAGTGAGAAAGTGAGTGCTTAAGAACTCAAGGACAGAAACTGTGTTCTTAAGAACATGGACCCGACCGAGAGAGAAGTCTTAAGTAAAATTCAGACATCTTAAAGACTAAGTGGTACGAGTAAGTGTGGAACACCGTGGTCTTTAAGGGATAATTGTGGGTAAGTGAACTTAAGTGGAGACTTAAGAGGTGAACTCATTAAGACTTAAGTTAACTTGTGTATGGGATTTTTGAGACTAACCATTGTCTTAAGAACGTGATCACGTGGACCGAGTGGACGGACGTGAAAAGTGGAGCGTTTTTGCATGAGGTAAGAATGTGAATTCTTAAAGATTGTAATTAAAGAACCAATGCAATGAGACTTAATGGAAACTTCCATTAGCCCAGTGTGGCAAGTGTTTAAGGATTAGTGGCATAAGCACAATCTTAAAAGGACTAATGTTCCGTCTTAAGGCACGAGAGATCCTTGGGGTTTAGACTTTGTTTGTGCATCCCTTAAGAGTGATGCTAACAGCCCTAATTTCCTAAAAATACATAGATAACCTTAAGAATTAACCAAAAAGATAGCTTTAACGACACAATTAATCTCCAATTACTTAAAACTAGGCGTATGATCATCCCCGTAACGAATCCTATGAGGTGGGGGTACACTTGGGTGTTTTATTAGAGTGGTGAAAAACCACTCTACAATTTCATGTGTCGAGGTGTTAGCATCATACAAAAGCTATCCATGGCATCTCTATGTTGTGTGTCGGATGAGAATGTTGCAAAAGAAACACTGAGATAACTTTCCCTCTTAGCTGTTAGCTCCGGCTTTGGCTACAAGATACCTAATCTCTTACATATCTCTGTTAATTTTACTACTTTGGAATCTTTGATGGATCTATTGATGTGATGCTGTAATGAGAAACAACTAAATTTATGTTTGGACTTCTTAGGGCACCTGCGGTTGCCTTTGCTAAGACTTTGTAACCATCTCTGAGCAATGGGATTTGAGGGGGTATAAATTTTCCGATGAAATGCTAATGTCCCTCTTTAAACTTTAACGGCGGATTGTAACAACTCCATTGAATTTGGACTGTCTTTCTCCATGAAGTGTAGTCATCAATTTGGGCTGCTTGAAAGTGCAGTCTTACGTAGGTGGTAAAATCCATCCAAGGCTAATATTGATAAGAAATTGATACCAAACATATACGGCAAGGAAAAAATGAAATGGACTTTGAAAAGATAATAAACAATTTTTGAAATTGTTTACAAAGAAGAAAATGGAAGCTGCGGATGTACCTAGTTAAATATGGAACCACTTGTATTGGTTCGCCGTTCAATGTGGAGCATAGTTCTCTGTAGGCCATTGCAGCTTGACAAGAGTATTTCTTTCCTATGACTTTGATTGATTTAAATTTCATGTCAATTTGCGCCAACCGGCCTTTGCCTCCCCTACGGCCGCACAAGGGGAAGCGGCAGAGGGGGCTACCCTCCCTTATGGCCGCACCTTAGTGATTGCAATAAGTAAACAAGTACTATAGCAAAAACAGCAGGGCTTGTAGCAGTAGACATCCTTATGCTCTAAAGTTCCAAAGCTTCATAGGGAAACGTACAAATAGAATTAGAGAACTTGAAGCTAGTTTCCTCAATCATCCATCCAAATACTATTTCCACCTATGCCAAATAACCTTGAGGTTTTCAACAACCTCTAACTGCCTCCCACAAGCCTTGGTGATGTCCAAGGCTTAAAAGCTTGCTACTTTCTAGCTTAAATGATAATATAATATTTGACGTACGTATAATTAATATGAATTAAAAACACGTATGGCACTTTGTAACTTGCACACTCCAGCTTCTTTTACAAATAATTGCCACTGCCTTTCTCTCTCGTCCCCTTTCTATTCATCCACGGGAACAAAGTTTGCTAAACGATGGATTCAAAGGCTTTATTGTCGCACACTTTAGAGTGTGCGTCTTGCCATCGAGACCAAGTGTGGTTCTTGGGATGGAAGTGTGCTGCTGACAGAGAGTGCGCATTTGAGAGTTTGGGACCCTTACAACGACTAGACAATATAAAAATCTACGACTAGAGTAGGCTAACTAGAACATCATCTAGGGATTACGTTTGGTACATTTGGCTTATGTCGGGCTCCTAATCTGAAGTGGGACTTAGTACTAATGAAATCTTATGAGGAAAAATTTGCCACATGAGAGACAATTGTAAAGTACGGCTAGATGGAAAGGCACGGCATACAACTTCCCACCTACTAAAAATTTCCCCATTACAAATTTCCTCACAATTCTAGACCAATGGCAATAGAGAGCATATTGAACCCAATACCACTTCCTTGTTTTAAGACAACGCCCCAAAATCCAGCCATTTCCAATTTCTGCATCTACAAAATGACTTCCACTAAATGACAAAGTTTTCCCTCCTTGTTGAGCTATAAACAAGCCTATTTATTTGCAAAACAATTAGCAAAATATTTAGATTTTTTTTTCCTTTTTTACTTCAAGAAATAGCATTTTAACCTTTGTTTAATCACAATTAGGATTGTATTGAAGATTGCAATATATTTAGCAACTAGTTGTGTGTTAGCTATCCCCAACAAGGAATCACATAACCTATCAGCCTAAAGGTATCACCACAATATCTCCAAGTGGTACCATGTGTCATCCCCACCTTCTCCCCTTGTGACTATAGTAAGAGAGATTCTGCGTGCATTGATTTAATAGCCTGAACTGAAATATCTACTAGGCCACCTCTCATGCAAGCTAGCTACAAGGTGTCCTCTCCTACTTCCAAGAGGAGAAGATGCAATAACGTAGAGAAATATACTTTGAGATGGCCACCGCAATCGCAAACGTGGCTCTATGTTGTCCAGGTTTAAGTTGTTGTAGAGAGAGTTCACAACTTTGCACAAAGGTTTGATGAGCCTGTAGAACAAAAGTTTCTTGCTGCTTTTACCTCCAAGGAAGTGGAGCATTATCTAGTAATAAGTGTTGTTGACGTTGTTGCTTCACATTGAAACAAGATTTTGTACGTCGTTCAGGTTGTAGCTACCTAGGCTGCTGCAAAGGTAGTTGTGAAAAAGGTGCTTACCAAGTTACACGGGTGTGAAAAAGGTGGTAGTGCTCCGAGTTGCTATGCCGAAGGTTTTAGATGTTGTGCAGGGCATTCCAACTCTTTTTGCAGATCCCATAGCTACCGCCCTACACATCGTAGCTAGTGCGCTTAGAGACGATGATAGAGGAGCTACAAAGTGGTTGAGAACTCTTAATGAACAAGTTTTGAACGATAACGTGATTGTCAAGGAAGTGAAGGACTTGCAAGCTGCTGTACATGGACTTCGGGTTTCGACAAACAAAGCTCAATTTTATGCCAATGTCTAGACCGTGAAACTTCATTCAATTGAGGTCCTGGATGCTACAAAAGAATTTAAAGATTTGGTAAAGCAAAATGGTCTTGTAGTTGCGTACATCTACACTAGCTTAGGCAGACTTTGATTGTTGCGAAAGGACTTCTAGCCGCCCTGAGCTTCCACCTCCGGCCACAGAGCTTACGTATGGTTCAGTCAATATTTTAAATGCTTCAAGTGAGGTCAAAGGTGCTGAAAGTAAATTCTACGACCTTCTCTTTCAAAGTCCCTCTATTAGAAATGAACCCTTTTGAGTCTGGTAGAGGATACTTGCGCTGCTACAAATAGTCTTTTTCTTGGCGTCAAGGTTTCGGGTATTGCACATGAATTTCTAGGTGCTACACAAGAGTTTCAAGATTTGGCGATTCTAGATCCTCGCGTCGCAAACCTCTATGTTCAAGTGAAGGCAATAGAGAAGATATGACGTGTTGTAGACAAATTTTCTATTAATGAACCGAAGGTTTCATGTGCCGCAAAGGAAGTTCTTCTTGCTTCAGAGGCATTTTCTAATTGGACAACTGAGTTTAAGAAAGTTGATGGAGTCAGTGTTAGAAGGAAACTAACAAAGTTCGATGAAAAACTAGAGGAGGCTTTCAAGAGTATTGATGAGGATTGAAACAAATACGAGTACACGGAGGCAGTGAATTTGGCTTTGATAAAATTATGTTTTGTTACTGATAGCACAAGGCCGAGTCGGCCAAAGTATATTTTACACAAGATAGCCTTAGAAGATTGGGAACATAGTGAGAAGGATCTTTTTTATAGGTTGACTTGGAGGCAAGCGAGTAGCGCTAACTTGACCACCTAGATCTTCAACTTGACTTGTTTGACATTGTATTCCTTGAGGTAGTCCTCACCACTGTCTTTCAGTTAAGTCAATTGCAATCAAATACTTATATGTCACTAGGAAGCGAAGTGTATCCGTTATGCGGCAAGGCCAAGATTATCATTGTTCTAACAGTGTTTTGTACGGAAGTGACCTTTCTTGGAATATTGCTCAAGTCATTGCAATATTCCAAGAAAGGCCACTTCTTGGAAGTTTAACAACCTCAAGTCATTGGAGATAACTATCAACACAGAGAAAAGTGCCCAAGTTGCACCTTCATGCTGAATCCTAAATCTCTTAGATGTTTGTTGGAGGGGACTACTTTTCTTTTATGAATAGTATGAAATGTAGGGGGTCTAGTGTCTATCTACTTCTCTTATAGAAGAAATGGCATCACAAATGATTTAGCAGTGTATGCATTGGTCTACATCTTGGCCGGTTTTAGAAATGTGATCACCTAGGTCAATAGATTTTGGTACATGTTTAAGGCCTGCTTTCTTTGACACACACATGCATGGGGTGTTTAATGTTGCCTAGAAGATTCTAAGAAGAATAAAATCTATCCAACAAAAGGGCCCTAAATCTTTCAGCTTCACAATAGACGTGAGAAAAGAGTTGTCAAATTTAAAGCGAGAGAGTTTGCCTTGCGTGCTATTTTTTCCCTAGTATTGTGTACCGTCACAGTTCTCTTCATTCTTTCATATCACACAATTCTTTGTAATAAGTGGTGGGCTGATGTAGTCGAACCTCCGAGGCACAATGCCAATCCACACCTTGGTCATTAATCAGTGCGGCCGCCTCTTTGAGTTGAAAAAAGGAACCGTGGGAGTTTGGCCACCCCTGAGAATCTTCTAAAATAATGAGGTATACAATATCAAGGTTGATCCAAACGCAACGTGAATGCTGGTGTGTAGTGAAAGACAATGCACCAAATCAATTGTTTTACAGTTTGGATGACTATCTAGAGTACATGTCATTTCCACTCAAGAGTAGAGAGAATGGGACATACTATTTAGTGAAACAACTTTGAGAGGGTACGGACGTGGTTAAAGAAGGTGAAGACGTCAAGACATAAGATGCAATTTGGACTAAGATGAAGAAGCCCTTCGAACATCTATCTCACAAAGGTGATAAAATGTCGAACAAAACTTAGCAATCTCTTTCAGACACTTGTTACTTGAAACAATTTTGTAAATTCCAATCTGATCATCTTTTAAGAGAGATGAATGTATTTCATTGTCGTGGTGGAGCTAAATATGATGATTGTGTTCTTAGTTTTAGGTTTAACTTCCACAAAAACCTGAAGAAATGAAAAAACTAAATTTATGAGTGACCTTTGAAGTCTAGACCTAGTGGATGGCAACGACCACTAACCTGATATTGCACAAATTTCAGTCTCCTCAAGTAGCTACATACTCTAGAGGAATCTCTTACTTTTGTGACATTGAATGTGTTTTGAGTTTCTAGGTAGTAATAATATATGTAATGCCAAAATTTGCTACTTCCAAAAACATCCAAGAATTACTCTTATTACAAGTTAGTTCTTTGGGATGGTCTAGCATCTATTATTAGGTAGTTAGCCTCTAATTATATGTCAAAACTATCTTCTATGGAAATACTTAAGTTTATCTATCTACTTTAGAGGATTCTAGGATAAATAGTCTTCACTCTTAAAGGATCACATACTCTTGTTTAAATCCCAAGAATAAGAGTGCATGACATGAGCCTTGCTCCTTGTTTCAACTATGTGTCTCTTTTAAATCTCTAATTTATGTCACGCTGGGCAAATGGATTCTATCCATTTTATTGCTCATTGCTTTTGGTTCTTTAATTAAATATTTAATTAATTCACAAACTTACTTCATTAATTAAGCTCCACATTTTTCACATACGACCAATCACATCTAGGATTATGGTTTAATCATTCAATTAACACATTAGATCTCCAACATCACACAAATCAGGCGATCTCCATTAATACTCAAGTTAATCACAACCATTTAACTTCCACACAAATATGTTAGTCTACTTTAAGGCTACTTCCTCTTAAAGTCTAACCTAACTTCAATTACTTCAATGCATATAATGTCACATGCATTGCATTAAGTATTTCTTTCTTAATGCTTTAATTGTGTAATCGTCAGTTAAAAATGTTCTATTCTCACTCTTATTCTTATATCTTTCAAGTATCTTCCACTTGTACTTCAAGATTTCAACTTATGCATACACTTTCACTTAAGTACGCATCAAGTTTCTTTAATCATAATCACTCTCTCATAAGAATATATTCACTTTAAGTTCACTCTTTAAACACGCAAGGACATTCTTGACCTAATTAGGATAATGCCCTACTTTTTACTATAAGACTTGATTATGCGTTAACATGCTATTTAATAGTAAATACATGCATAAACAACACAATATGAATTAAAAAACAACAATAACATGTATTAAATAAATTTTCAACACTCGTACTTTTCATCCCCCGTCACATGCTCCATCCAAACTACTAAGTTCTTTTCACCTTTCGAAAAAGACAGAAAAATTGGCTCACTAGGAAACGCTTTGGACCACAAATGGATTGGAAATGGTATTGCCTACCTCGACAATATAGAGGATACACAACAAGCAATATATTGGGCAAGACTTGCGGCCAAAAATGATCCAAATTCTACTTCCATTCTTATTATCACACCAGACAATAATTGGTACTCAAATTTAAACCCACATTCAGACCAATTCCTAGACTCTCACATCATAGCTGTATTTGAGGCAGACTTGGTACCATATAAAGAACCCACCTTACCACCCAAATTATTAAATAAACCTAGGCTCAAACCATCTACAATTCAAATACTATGCATACACCATCAAAATAACAATATTGGTACCTCGGCACAACTTGCCACACTTACCTCCATGACAAATAACCTCAACATAAGCGGAATATGTACAAAACAGCTGCACCTACACCTCTCCAAACCCTAGTGAATCGCAACAAAAAATGGTCCTATCTTGAATATGCAAGGACAACACAAACCCACCTCGCTACACCACCCCTCTCCACATATAGTGACCAAATCTCCTCAAAATTTGGTCCCTGCATATAGTTACTACACAAATGGTTCCTTCAAAGAACCAACAGAAGTTAGCCCGGGACATTGGCATAGGAAAAAAGTCGGATATGGTATATACAGCTCAACCAAAGAAATTAAAATATCCAAAAGACTCCATGGACTTCAAAATATCCTTAGAGCATAAATGATGGCCCTCCACAAAACCCTCCAAATTATCAGTACACAATATGTTAATGAACCCGCACACATCTTTACAGATTGTATAAACATATTGTATCTATTAAACACACAAATAACACACCCTACCCTCCACAATAGGCACCCCAACCAAGCCATACCAACATCTATGGTTCAAATGCTACAAAATTGCACACAAATTACACACAAATTACATACAAAATTGCATACAACCCTCCATCAAGTCGGAGCACATCTCAATATAGAAGGAAACAAACAAGCGGATAAACTAGCCAAAGAAGGACTAGGTAAATCTCATAGAAATGCCAAACACCCGCATGGACACGCCCATGCTACCCCATACTATCTCCAAAGGAAAAGTTGGTCTTCTATGGAAGACACCCCTGATACAGGCCCCATTAGATTTTTGGAAAAATACCTCAAAAAACAAGATTTAATTAACAACCTTGATCTAATCTCAAAAAGTTTTCCTAACCTAGACAAATTAACGGGTAACAACAACATTGATAATATACTCTCTACAAACTTTTGGAAAAATCCTACAATTACAGATTCTCAATAAACATGCCTTATCAAATTTTGTACTAGACAAATTATGGGAAATGCCCACAAACAACTCTTCTTTGAAATGGAACAATCACCATCCATAACATGCCCAATATGCACCTCTACGCGCCTGGACACATGGCTACTCGTGCTCCTCAAATGCCAAAACCATCATATACACTCCCTAATCGTGAAAAGGCACAATAAAGCAATATGGGAAATTTGTAAACTAATAATATCTTCCAATAAATCACGGTGCTTTATACTTATGAACGTCGGAACCTTCATCAACAAATTACAAGAAAATGCGGCCCCTTCATGGCTACTCCCTTCATGGCACATATGGAACCCAAAGATGTCATTGTAATGCCAAATTTAAACCAGACATACTATGTGTAAATGACTACCAAATAAAGACCCCTACGAGACCACATGAATACAAAATTTATTATCCAATTTATCGAATTCAAATATTGTAATGACATATTTCCTCCAGAAGCAATCGAAAACAATATTAATAAATACCAACCACTAATTCATGACATTGCAACCCTCAGATGGAAAGTTTACCCCTTTATTGTCATTACCGCTAGAGCTAGAGCTACTACCTTCATCTCCTCTATGAAAAGTCTCAAAAAACCATTCACTATCCCCAATAACCCATTTAAAAAGACATTCACAAAAATCAACACCATCACTGACCAACATGCATTGTCCATACTACCAATATACAAACAAAACTTTAAAATAATCAACCTCTCCCACAATTACATGATAGTGTCCCTTAAAACCTCTCAAAACACTCATCTAACATCTACATATCACCACTTGGAACTGAGTCCTATGGCTGTGGTTGGTTCTTGGTTCCCAGTTACTAGTTCTTTGGTTACATAATGTCTACCTTCAAGGAGGGGGAGTAGTTCCATACTACTAAACCTATGTCTGGATTTAGTGGTGGAACAAACAGACATTCTATTTACTCCGGCCCTCCCTTCGGAGTTCTTCTTATTATTATTAAATAAATGAAGACCCTTATTTAACCAAGAAGAGCTCGTTGACTAGCTTTTCCTTAAGGTAGGACTTACTCCATCTTTATGTGCTGTGGTGAATAAGGCCTAGATAGCTAAGGCTATTTATACTACTTATTTTCTAAGAATCATGTCATTTGATAATGATATTCCTTAACTTTCTACCACTATTATAATTCTTTTTAAAGCTTCAGCCTTTCTAACAAGGGTTGTGTCTTTACTGAGGGCCACCAATTTTACCATGTTCTCACTATCTTTTAATTCTTTGATATGAAAAGGTACTTATTAATGAATTAGCTACTTAGTATGAGCTTAATCACTATATAACTAGTTTTCAATATATCTACAACCCTTTTTATCTCATAAAATTTGAAAAAAACTATTTTAAACATTTGGCTTTACAATGCACAAGTAATGTTTGTAGAGTATATGGTGAGCTATTCATAGAAGTCAGAAGAGCAATTTGCTTGAGAAAAAAATGTGCCAGTGGCCAGTGGTGCCATAAGTTTAATTCCCAAGCTCCTTCACCATTATTGTGCAAGAGTTTGTATCTATATGTTCCTTATGATGTGATCATTTTTCAAGTTTGTGATTGAATGTATCGTGTTTTGTTTAGAATGGAGAGTTTGTGTCAAAATTGCAATATTGTTGGTGAACATTTTAGCACTTATGTCTTCATGTGCAACAGAAGCCACATATGCGTGTTTTTAAAAACATGTTCACTGTCAGTTCCACAAACATAGAATTACACTAATTGTTGATCATAAAGTGGAGCAAAAGAATGAAGAGTATAGTCAAGCTGACAAACCAAGAGTTTAACCCTTTTCTTCAATTTTAATCAATAAAATTAGCCCAAAGTAGGTCTAAATTTCATTAATCAGCTCGAGCTAAAATTTATGGTATATTACGACCTATCCTTCATACTCACAGTCGGGTTGAACTACTTCTAACTTGAGTTCAGAGACCACTGAACTCTTTCACGCTCAAGGGGATACTAATTCAATACAGACAACACCAAAATGCACTTCTAGAATCCAAAACTAGATTGCCGTATAAATTGCATTATAATGCAACAAGATCTGAAATCAAGAGTGGATCAATGATTGATTGCAAATTGTGTTTCTAAGACGTCGTTTTAAATGATAATGATTTTCCGCAGTAGTGGCACGCCATGCCGCTATTCCAGGCATCCATAGCGCATCTCAGCAAGAAGCACAAATCCACCGCGGCCATCACTGGCTTGCCTACTCAAGTGAGCTCTATTTCAGTCTCCAAATCCTAGAAGGTGCCGGCCATGTAGAAGTTTTTGAACGAGTACAACGTCCTGCCCACGGCGGTAGACACAATGTCCCCGCGCCACAATCCAAATGCTCGGCACGTAGGGAGTTGGGTGCACCACTGGGGCGCCTGGATAGAGGCACGATGTTGAGGTCTCTAGGGGTTGAAGTGCGTGCGGTTACGCACAACGTCGTAGCGCTCCCCCGACATGCTCGCATATGTCAAGCCCCTTGGAGTTGCGGTAGTCCACATCTTGTCCGCACCTAGCCTTCGATGGAGCACCATGTTATGCTCTGTCCTACTATGAATTTTTCATTCACATTCTTTTACTTCACTAAAGATTGCCTTTGCCCTATCGGAGATGGCGGTGATCTACACTTGTCTCATCATATGTTTGCATTGATTGTCTTGCTTTTAGAATCATTACTACTATTAATATAATTTTTAATTATGAACCGCGTTCTTATATATATAATTGTTTTTCATTTTTGATTTACCTGCTATTTCTCTCCAATCTTTTGGTTTATACACTTCATTTTCTTTAAAGATGTGATTAAGTGCTTAACCTCTAGAATTCCTTGACTAATTCACAGCAAAAAAACATCTTGAAATTGTTGATATTAATACAAAAAAACAAAAAATAAAAAATAAAGTTTTGTTATAGTTTTTAACCACAAGATCCATATACAAAGTAATAAAATTAACATTATCAATGATTTTCATAAACTTTGACCGCACAAATTAGAAGATTAGAGTGTTTGAAGTGAAGAAAATATTTTTTTCTTCATTACATAGAGAGGATTAACAATCTTTCACTTCGCTTGGTGTCAAATATTCAAAATCTCGTAGTGTCATGTTTTACATGGTGTTACTTGCTTGTATACCAATTTTTAGGGGTAGAAGACAAGTGTAGGATATCCAAATAATTGGGCAAGAAGCATTGGTTAAAATGCTAATTTACGTTTTAATTGTTCATGGATTGTATTTTTTATCAAGTGAGTATCCAAACCATCAAAAGAAGTTTGATACCACACCTTGTGAAAGTAATAATAGAAAATACAAGAATATTGAAATCTCACATATTTGTGTCAATACTGTGTCGAGAAATTTGTAAAATTATCTACTTGCACAAAAGCAAAATTTCTACCATGAAGACAAGATTTTGAATATGATGGTTTCAAAGAAAATAGTATTTTATATTTTTATTTAAAAACCCAATGTTTACAAAATGCCAGAAAGATTGATTTATATGTGGAATATCCAAAACGACACAAAGACTAATGGTTTTAGTTGCAGGATGACTAAAATACGAATTTAGGTTGTTATGAATTTTTGGATACCATTAAAATGGACCAAAGGCTCCTTGGTTGAGACTAACATCTAGCATAGAAACTCGCTTTGAATTTCACTCACACTCCCATCAAAATATGCACAAAACATGTATTAGAAACATGAGTAACAAGAGGGGTATCACAAACTTTACATGGGATCAAATGTTTGAGAAAAAAAATCTACGTACTTCCAAACTAGAAATCTTCAACCCAAGAGGTTTATCCGGACTTGGGCAAGTTAAGGCAATCCCACCCATGGCTCGACCTTGGTCATGGTGGGCAGGCCAAGGCGGGCGGGTTTCTAGCCGAGTTTTACCTAAGACCCATTGGTGTCCATGTCGCTATCCAAGGGACGGCCCATTGATGTAGACTTCATCCC
This sequence comes from Bryoerythrophyllum caledonicum, assembly GCA_963971425.1. NCBI lineage: Eukaryota > Viridiplantae > Streptophyta > Bryopsida > Pottiales > Pottiaceae > Bryoerythrophyllum > Bryoerythrophyllum caledonicum. The sequence goes on along the minus strand of OZ020516.1, from coordinate 11,062,297 downwards.
TGCTCCAAGGTCTAATGAGGCATTTGTGTCAACAATGGGACATAAGACGTGGATGGATCTTGAAGAGGGGTACATGGCCCACCGTCTTAAGGGTCAAATGTACACGTGGAGTACAAAACAAGATAACAATTGTGGAAGTCGAGGAAAAGATTTCAAAAAATCAAAAGTCCACCAATCACAAAACGCCGGACGATTGAGCGGCAGAGCCCAACCAGAAGGCAGCCTAGTGTCCCTAACACTCCAGTGGGGCACTCACCTAGTGGTGTCCCCATGCCATCCGCCAAATTTGTGGACAAGTGCGGATGCACAACCAAGTGAGTAACATCAATCGTCACACCCATCAAGATATGGAATTATCCAAAAAATAAATACAGTGAGCTCTCTTTAAGGTAGCTGTACCAGAAACCGTTTTGTCCCTAAAACGATAGCCACCCAAAGCACCAATTCCCACTCCCAACACACCAGTTCCCGCACGGAGAACAATGCAACAGTGATATGTGTCCAAGTGAGATTGGTTCTTAGCTAAGGTGGATCAAGGTTACATTAACAACGGTTACAGTGCACTAGTCAGAGGGAAAGTGATGGGGTTTGATTTTGCACTTTGAGATTTTTTTGCCTCCATCTCACTCTTAACAAAGTTGTGGTTTTTGCATGAACCTCTATACTTTTTAATTCTCTTTCCTCTCAAATTTTTGCTGAAATTTTGCTACGTATGATATGTTGGCTTTGGCTTAAAGTGACGGTTTCTGGTGCAGCTACCTTATACAAGCATGTGATACAACAACAATTTCATTATAACATGCCAGCTTGGATTAGAACCAATCTCCTCTCTTTAGAACATCAACACTTGGTGTACACTCATTACTCCCCTTTCCATCACAACAACCGCTCAATACAACAACCTCTATACATAGCATGCAAAACCAATGAGGCTATTGTAAAAGGAGCCGACTATATTCACAAAATTAAAAAAAGAAAAAAAGTATATGTATACGTATATATATATATTTTGTAAAAAAGTTGGGAAAAAACCACGCAGAGTGAGACCTGGTCTCTTCCTGAGAGAGAAAATTCAAAGCTTCACAGACAAGAAAAACATCTGCACAAGGCTCCGACGAACCGAGTCCCACGTTCACAGGCCCCGAAGAAGCCCACATTTGGGAATCGGAAAGATCTGGAACTCATGGGCCGACTTGCCAAGTTGGCTGACCACTGGGAGTTCGCCCTAATGTTCCTGCCGCCAGAACGCATCGCGGCCGTCGATTCCCGCATCCGACGGTGGATCTGCGAGGGCGCCGAGGCGGGGCCCATTCGTGGAGGGAAGGAAGGCGCTAGAAGGCCCCCGCGGCAGATCTGGGCCGTCGCGGCCACCCATCCAACGGCGGGGCTGCGCGGTCTGGAAGCGTCTGAAGCGCCCGGCGGGGTTCTGGTATTAAAACCGCCACCCCTTTGCGCCTCCCTTTGTCTCTCGGTGCGCGGATAGTGTGTGATCGATCTGTCTGCTGCGATCGCGTGATCTAGGGTTGAGTCCATTCGACCTTCTCACCCTCCCTCTCTCGCGCGCTTGTGGTGCCGTGACGCGTTTGCGGGAAGCGGTTAGGTTTTTCACATCGCCATGGCGGAAGCCGACGCGCAGGTCGAGACCTTTGCCTTCCAGGCGGAGATTAACCAGTTGCTGAGTTTGATCATCAACACTTTCTACAGCAACAAGGAGATCTTCCTCCGGGAGTTGATCAGCAACGCGTCTGATGTAAGTCCCGGTGCCATTTGAGTTTATTTTTTTGTGGATGCGATGCATTGTTGTGGAGGGTGAAGTAATATCATCGGCCGTGATTTGTCTAAGAATTTTACTACGTCATGAGGTTTTGTCGGTTCGGCGTATATTTTGAGGGTTACGAAAATGTGCGCATTTGTAGGCTCCTCTGCATGGAGCCTTCGCGTTGTGTTGTCGTTCATCTGTTTTCTGTGTTTTGACTTCTGTTTTTGATCGCTTGTTTTATTCTTGTCTCAGGCTTTGGATAAGATCAGGTTCGAGTCATTGACCGACAAGAGCAAGCTCGATGGCCAGCCTGAGCTGTTCATCCACATCGTGCCGGACAAGGCGAACAACACGGTGAGCATCATTGATAGCGGTATTGGTATGACGAAGGCAGACATGGTGAACAACCTGGGAACCATTGCCAGGTCCGGAACCAAGGAATTCATGGAGGCGCTGACCGCCGGAGCCGATGTGAGCATGATCGGACAGTTCGGTGTGGGTTTCTACTCTGCGTACCTGGTGGCGGAGAAGGTGGTTGTGACCTCGAAGCACAACGATGATGAGCAGTACGTGTGGGAGTCCCAGGCGGGAGGATCGTTCACGATCACGAGGGATACCTCGGGCGAGCAGTTGGGCCGCGGAACTCACATCAAGCTGTACCTGAAGGAGGACCAGTTGGAGTACCTGGAGGAGAGGAGGCTGAAGGACCTGGTGAAGAAGCACTCGGAGTTCATCAGCTACCCGATTTCTCTGTGGACGGAGAAGACCACCGAGAAGGAGGTGTCCGACGACGAGGAAGAAGAGGAGAAGAAAGACGAGGAGGAGGGCAAGATCGAGGAGATTGACGAGGATAAGGAGAAGGAGAAGGAGAAGAAGACCAAGAAGGTGAAGGAGGTCTCACATGAGTGGGCTTTGATGAACAAGCAGAAGCCCATCTGGATGCGCAAGCCTGAGGATGTGACGAAGGAGGAGTACGCTGCGTTCTACAAGAGTCTGACTAACGATTGGGAGGAGCATATGGCCGTGAAGCACTTCTCCGTGGAAGGACAGCTGGAATTCAAGTCGGTCCTGTTCGTTCCAAAGAGAGCTCCCTTCGACCTTTTCGACTCGAGGAAGAAGGCGAACAACATCAAGCTGTACGTGAGGAGGGTGTTCATCATGGACAACTGCGAGGAGCTGATTCCTGAGTACTTGGGGTTCGTGAAGGGTGTGGTCGATTCCGAGGATCTGCCCCTGAACATCTCTCGTGAGACCTTGCAGCAAAGCAAGATACTGAAGGTGATCAGGAAGAACTTGGTGAAAAAGTGCATGGACATGTTCCAGGAGGTTGCCGAGAACAAGGAGGACTACATCAAGTTCTACGAGGCGTTTTCGAAGAACTTGAAGTTGGGCATCCACGAGGACACTCAGAACAGGACGAAGCTGGCTGACTTGTTGAGGTACCACTCGACGAAGAGCGGTGACGAGATGACGAGCCTGAAGGACTATGTGACGAGAATGAAGGAGGGACAGAAGGACATCTACTACATCACGGGAGAGAGCAAGAAGGCTGTGGAGAACTCGCCGTTCCTGGAGAAGCTGAAGAGGAGGGGATACGAGGTGATCTTTATGGTGGATGCCATCGACGAGTACGCGGTGGGCCAGCTGAAGGAGTACGACGGGAAGAAGCTGGTGTCTGCGACGAAGGAGGGACTGGTGCTGGAGGAGACAGAGGATGAGAAGAAGAAGAAGGAAGAGAAAAAGGCCCAGTTCGAGCCTCTGTGCAAGACCGTGAAGGACATCCTGGGAGACCGAGTGGAGAAAGTGGTGGTGTCGGACAGGATCGTGGACTCTCCGTGCGTGCTGGTGACTGGCGAGTACGGATGGACTGCGAACATGGAGAGGATCATGAAGGCGCAGGCGCTGCGCGACAGCAGCATGTCCGGGTACATGGCGTCGAAGAAGACGATGGAGATCAACCCGGACAACCAGATCATGGAGGAGCTCCGGAAGAGGGCGGAGGTGGACAAGAACGACAAGAGCGTGAAGGACTTGGTGCTGCTGCTGTTCGAGACGGCTCTGTTGACATCTGGGTTCAGCCTGGAGGAGCCCAACACGTTCGGAAACAGGATCCACCGCATGTTGAAGCTGGGGTTGAGCATTGACGACGACTCGACCGCCGAGACTGATGACATGCCCGCTTTGGAAGCCGACGCTGAGGAGGAGGGCTCTAAGATGGAGGAAGTAGACTAAGCGTGTGGGGTTTTCAATTTTTTTCAATTTTATCCGAGTCTGCAGATATGAAACGGTAGGCAATTTTGAGGATGGTGCTAGGATTGGCTCTGGGTGATTTTCGCCTATGTCATGTAGGATATCAAGCAGATGAGGTGATCAAGTTTTTGTGACTTCACTTCGTCGGATTTGTATATCATCCTCCTTATTACTCAATAGTAGACGCTGAGTAATGACCTTGCCGAGTATAACAGCCTTTGATTCTTCCTATTGTCTGTCCTACCTTCTGAAATTCTATTGCTTCGTACGCTTCGTTCGTCAATGTGGTTACGTTCGAATCAAATTCTTGATGTTGGGTGCATCATAGTCTTTTAATTGCGAAGAAGTGGCTTGCCCGTGATCGTGGCTGTTCCGTCAGTGCGATTGTGGATTACATGCTTGTCCCTTCCTGTAGTTCTAACAGACGTTCATGTCTGAACGCGCTGATGTTACCAACTTCAGCTGCTCTGGTCGATTTATGCTTATCGGTGTGGATGGTGAAGTAACCGGTACCACTGGTATTCTGTGTGGTACCGTATTGAATCATGTGTGAAGGGAATACTGGTGGATGTTAAGTATTCCTCACGTGATGTTCTGGCTAGGGTAAGATCCTTTACATCCCTGCACAGTTATCCTACGGAAAGTAGCCATGTGATTGCCGTCGCATGCTGTTCATCTCAGAATTTGAGTGAACGTGTTGCAGAACTCCAGCTGATTTTATTGTGCGCCGTACCACACAATTGGATTCGGTGTCGTAGTGCCAAATTTGAATTTGGATTTATATTTGTATGTGGATTTGGATATGAAAATTTCGGCAATTTGGAAATGATACTTTTTAGAAACGAATCCCCTGCCAATCTAGCAGCTCTTTTCAGATCTGTTTGCTAAGAAATGCAGTATAGTTGGTAATCGATGTGGGGTATATGACATCGGAAGCTGGTGGTTATGGGCTTGTCTTTGGAGGCACTTTGTGAGCAAGCTTCAAATGGCGGGAAACCACTCTTCTTGATCAGTCGCCTACGATACGTAAAACCAATGTTCTCCCCTAGTTCCTATCAATGATCTCGGACCTCCGTCTTCAAGACTTGTTTGGTGAGAGTGTAGACCACATTCCTTTTACAAGCCCCACGAGAATGATCTGTTACAGCTGCAGTAGACTCCTTCGGTTTGTTGCTGATGTGTAAGATATTTTCCGGAGATGCAGCAACCGTTCATGTGTTAACCTGCTATGAGGATGTCAAGGATATGTTTGGGTGTGCTTCTGGTTGTGTTGGGAGGGGGCTTAGTCTTGGCGGAGGACCCGTATCAGTTTGAGGAATGGACAGCCTCCTACATCAATGCTTCGCCGTTGGGAGTGACGCAGCAAGTAAGTTGCACTTCTTCAGCACTTCGAAGTAAACTCAACGCAACACATTCTTGCCATTTTATTTGACTTGGAGGCATAGCCCATGAGTAAGCGCTTTTTCAACAGCTTGTTAATTGAAATCAGGAGTCTCGTACACAAATCTGCTGAAGTACACACAAGTGTTGTATTGTAGATATCTTTTTGGAACTTCCCACATTGAGCTGATCGCTATGTGTGCATTGATCAACGTTGTGATAATATTTGCGAAACCTTCAGATGGTAAGTTAATTCGAAAATTTCCCCTCATTCTCGTTTGCAGGTGATACCCATCAACGGCCACTTTCCAGGGCCTCAGCTGAACACGACGACCAACTACAACTTGGTACTCACCGTACGCAACGAGCTTGACGAGCCCCTGCTCATCACCTGGTGAGCACACAGCCACCACGATTCTTTTTCCCAGATGTATCAGCCACTGAACTGAATTGAGTTATTGTTTGTTTGATTGTCAGGGATGGGATTCTGCTTCGAAAGAATGCGTGGCAAGACGGGGTGCCGGGGACTAACTGCCCGATCCAGCCGGGGCGAAGCTGGACGTACAGGTTCAAGTTCAAGGACCAGATCGGCAGCTTCTACTACTACCCTTCGTTGCTGTTTCAGAAAGCAGCCGGGGGGTTTGGAAGTATTCGTGTGAACCCCCGCCGCGTCATTCCCTCTCGGTTTGCGCCTCCTGCCGCAGATTTTGTGGTGCTCATTGGAGACTGGTACAAGACCGACCACAAGGTCCGCATCTTTGAACCCGAAGCTCTTACATGCAGTAAGTCATCGGCTATGGACATGTGATGAGTAATCATAAACTCAATGTTCGATTGTTCACTTGTTCCATTGAATGTGGTGAGTCAGCTGCTGTGGACATGTGATGAGTAACCCCAAGCTCGATCTTCGACTGTTTCACTTGTTCCATAGAATGCAGTAAGTAATCGGCTATGGACATGTGATGGGTAGCCCTAACTCGTTGAATATGGATAAATATCAGCAGCAGGCTTGACAAGAATTCTGTGACTTGTGCAGACTCTAAGAGCTACCTTGGACGAAGGTCATGTTCTGGGCTCGCCTGATGGAGTCCTCATCAACGGCCGGGGATCTCTTCAGACCTCCTTCGCTGTCGAACAAGGTGCGTGCTGTGACCTGATGAATAATTCTCTCGTGTTGCATTATCTCACATTCGATGTATTATCCCATTTGTGTGCACACGAAAGACATACCGGTTTCGGATTTCCAATGTGGGCTTATCGCAGACGCTCAACTTCAGGATCCAAGGCCACCTATGTCGCTCAAACGTCAGAAGGCTCCTATGTCGCTCAAACGTACTATTCCACACTCGACGTTCACGTAGGACAGTCCTACTCCGTGTTGGTTACAATGGATCAGAGCATCCCGGCGGATTTCTACATCGTTGCAAGCTCCAGATTCGCATGGCCGACGCTCTACGGCCTGGCAGTCCTCCATTATTCGACTTCACACAATGGGATCGTCTCCAGAGATCTGCCTCCAGCTCCGTACGATGTGCAATCCTCCTACGAGCAAGCACGAAGCATAAGGTGAGGCGAACTTCATGAGGATCAATGCTCGATGTCATAATGGTGGAACTTGCACATTTTGGGACATGCTGCAATAATGTTGCTTTGGTGACATGCTTGTTGCAGGTGGAACTTGACAGCAGGTGCAGCAAGACTAAATCCGCAAGGTTCGTACCACTATGGACGGATCTGGGTGAACAAGACGTACATCTTGGAGAATTCGGCTTTCCAGGTGAAGGGGAAGCAGCGGTTCATGGTAAACGGCGTGTCGTCTCTACGACCGAGCACGCCGCTCAAACTGGCGGACTATCTGCACCTCGACGGAGTCTTCCATGTCGGATCCATCCCGGATCACCCCGGCGACTCCGCCACGCCACGCCACGCAAGCTCCGTGATCGCTGGCGACTTCCGGGCCTTTGTCGAGATCGTGTTCCAGAATCCCGAGAATTCTCTGCAGTCCTGGCACATGGACGGCTATGCATTCTTCGTCGTCGGGTACGCAAAATCTCGAAAACTTAACCCTCTTAACATGTTTCATTGAGGTACTTGAGCACTCCTTCAATTAGAGTCGTCTACCCATGCTAATACACAATCTGAATAAGAGGAAGTTGGATACAAAAAGACCAAAAACGAGTCCTTCACTGGAGTTATCCATCCCTTCATCTGATTCACCTTTTCTCACCTATTCATCCCCTCATCTACAGGTCTGCAACCTCGCTCTCCATCTCATGCTCTGAAAAAGCACTTAAAATAACTCTACTGTATTGGCAGATTCTCTTAACATTGGCAGATTAGGAAGCTCTCCTCAATTCTGAATAACATATAGTGTATGTTTTTGGCAAGCGGTAGTGGTGAATGTCTCCACCAGATGAAACGGGAACCCTAATCCAAAGAATCACGATTCATGGCAACGTCATACCTGTGATGGTGTCGCAGAATGGGGCCAGGGCGATGGAGTTGGGAGTCACGCCGGAGTTACAATCTCGTGGACGCAGTGGCGCGCACCACCACTCAGGTACGAAACCGGTCTCTAAGCTCTTCTCGTGAAAGGACGGATCGTGAGACAAACTGGTGATGTGCGCAGGTGTACAGCAACGCGTGGACTGCGGTGATGGTGGAGCTGGACAACCCGGGGCTATGGAACATCCGGTCGCAGGAGCTGCAGCGGCAGTGGCTAGGGCAGGAGCTCTACCTGCGCGTCATCAACCCGGCCGCGAGTAACACGAAGACCCAAGAGGAGCCGCCTCCGCGCAATCTCCTCTTGTGCGGCCGAGCCCTGGAGATCCATTGACTTTGGGATTATCTTCCATTCACCAATCCTAGTACAGTAGGTCAGTAAAACCACTCCGAAAAGCGGAGAATATTCTCCTCAGGGACCCGGACTTGCAACGGTTTTAGACTTATCTCATTTGCAATGCGACTTCGGAGCTCGTTTTCCTGTAAATAACGTGTACCAACTCCGAGTTTGTCTCGTTTCTGTGGATGCTCCAATAGTAATGCGGACCTAGACCGCCTTGCCCGGCCGTTCCCTCGCGCTGTTGACCTATACGCAAGTGGCACGTTGAGGCGGCCTACTCACTAATCAAAAAACGTGTTGACGCTCTCCTCTGCTGCGCAAGATGTGGAGATCCTCTCGTGCATTTGTAGGAGATATTTTTGAGGCATTTCTGATACTGAGTTGGTGACAGAAAACATTGTCTAGGTTTGGGATTTGCAGGTTGTTTGGGTTTGGGATTTGCAGGTTGTTTGGGTTTGGGATTTGCAGGACTTTGTTTGGAGGAGGTTTGGTGATGTGAGTTGGATTTGAGGGAATGGCGGACAAAAGTGAGAGCTCGCCGTTAGGCGTGGCGTTGAAGGAGGCGGAGCGGGGGGCGGCGAGGTCCGGAGGGGAGGCGCAGGTGGAGGCGGTTTTAGAGTGCGCAGCGAAGGAGATCTCCGCTTCCAGTTTGAAAGGTTTGTACAGTGATGCGGCGGAGTTTCGATCTAGCAAGCGGGGGGAGGAGCCTCCGCGCGATGCCTACGAGCGGGCGCTGCGGAAGATGGCGAGCGCGCTCGGAGTGCGCCAGGCAGTGGAGGGGCAAGTCGTGGGGCACGCGCTGGTGCGCGCAGCGGAGGGCGGGCACTTGAACGTGGTGCGGCGCCTGCGCAAGGGACAAGCTGAGCTCCGGTGCTCGGTGCTGGTGCCGCGGTTCCTGGCGTTCGCGCTCCTGAAAGCGTCCGAGGTCGGGCAGGTGGAGGTCGTGGAGGATCTACTGCGCACGACGAACTCGGCAGTGCTGGCGATGGTGGGGCACGAGCTCGCGACAAAAGCGCACACGGATCAGTACCCGTTCGTGACGCTGAGCCTGACGCGCGATTGGCAGCGCAAGGTGAGCTCGCTCAAGTCGCTGCTCCCGAACGCCAACTACGTCTCGACGAACGAGAATTTGGAGCTCCACGGTGTGGGGTCGGACCAGGAGACTGTGCACGAGGCGGTACGGTCGTGCTACCAGATGTACTGCGTGTGGCGCTTCATGGTGGTCGCGGCGGCGAACGGGCACGGCGGCGTGTTCCGGGCGTTTCTCATCAAGCGCGAGGATTTCACGGCGCGCGCGGGCGCGACGCGCCAGGCGCTCATGGGGTACGAGCACCCGAAGGTGGCCGAGTTCAGCAAGGTCTGGGCGCGGATTGATGACGAGTTCATGCAGTTCACGTCCAAGGTGGCAGCCAAGCTGGGGCGCGACATGCTGCTGTATGAGATCTTCCGCACCACCGAGGGCCACAGCGCCGCCGAACAGGAGGCGTGGCGGTGCACGAGCAAGGCGCAGTTCGGCCTCTGGGAGGTCCTGATGGAAGTGCCCGTGCTCCTCATGGAAACCGAAGCCTCCTACCAGGACAATGACAAGAAGCAGCTCATGCGCAACTACCACTACATCAAGCCCATCATCCCGCAGATCATGAAGCTCAACGTGCAGTTCAAGGTGATCATCGACATCCAGCCCAACTACGCGGAGCTGTCCGTCGGCGTCAACCACGTGCGCGTCACGTTCGACAACCAGCGCTGGGAGGAGACCGAGACGGGCCACTTCCCCACGCGCGTGTCCCTGTCCGTGACGCCCGTGGCGCAGACGCTGACGTCCGTCACCATGACGGGCTCCTCCACCAACACGTCCTACAAGGTGGGCGTGGCGGAGACCGTCCGAATCGGTATCAACGCCACTCTCAAGGCGGCTCCCACGGCCGGCATCACCTTCCAGACCAGCAAAGGCACCACGTCCAAGGTGGACGGCAAGCCCTGGCGCATGGAGCAGCTCCCCGTCTACAATGAGCGCGGCGGAAGCTACACATGGGCGCTCACCAACCTCCACGGCGCGGCCTTCGACCGTCTCAGCCCCATGTTGCAGGAAACCAAGTCCTCCATCTGGCAGTTCGGGAAGCGCATCCCGGTCAACCCTCTCATGGTGCTGCCCTTCGGCACCAACGGCGGCGTCAACTTCGCCGGCTCCGAATTCGATGACACCATCTCGTGGCGCTTCTCCAAGGAGCTGGAGAACACCATGGTGCAGTTCAACGTGGAGGGCCAGGTGCACACCACCTACATCACGCAGGACCGCTTCTGGGAGACCCGCGTCGTGCCCTTCGAGGTGAAGCTGGAGCAGAAGCTGGAGCCTTGCGGCGACCCCGGCGGCGCCGACAAGAAGAAGAAGAAGAAGAAGAAATAGAGGTCAGGCTGTCCTCCCTCATTTCCAATCTGCTTTCGTGTGCTTCTTCCCACAATCAGCGAAAGGAATTATTCAGTCTTCGCTGAACTTGCCCTGCTGCTCACAGAAGATTCAATAGTGCATCATGTAGACCAGGTTGTAACCCTTCGATTCTTTCACGGTGCTCACGAGAGCAGTCTATGGTTTCTTTTTGGTAGTTTTCCAGTGCTAGGGAGGTTATTAACTACAGGATCTGAGGTCGAAACTGTTTTTCCATTCGGTCAATTGTATAATGAGAAGGTGGCGAACTTGGCGCCATATTACTCTCCTGTCCATTTGGTCCTGTCTTGTTTTAGGTCAGTTGTTGTATGCTGTGAGTTTGGAATTGGATCGTTCCATGAGAAGCTGGTGAAGTTGCTGCAGATGACTCTCCTGTCCATTTGGTCTTTTAGTTCTTTGGGGTCTCTTTAATGATGATGTAGAGGCTGGTCTTCAGGGAAGAATATTATTGTAATGGTATCTGGGAATTGTCAGCTAGCCTGGCATAATATCTGCACTTTCATAATGCATGGATTCCTCCCGGTTGTGTGGAGGTGCATTATTATTCTATAATTTCTTTTGACAGGGATTTGGCTTCCTCGTTTCGATGCCAATTGGAGTCGATCTGAGGCTATGTGTAGTAGACAAGGAGACAAAGTATCTTGGGTCAGAGGGTTGCATTCGGGAGTTGCTCTAGTCCAGCCCTTATTTTTTCGTTTTGGTGGGATAGCCACAATGGCTATAAAGGCCAAGGAGCTGTAGCACTTTTGGCTTTCACCTGAAACCATACAAAACCAAATTTTCTCTATAAATCCCCATTTTTGGAGAGTTCATCTCCATAAACATAGAATTGTACATCCTTTTTGGTGATAGGATGGAGTCCCGGCTGTTCATTACTGGCAATATGGTGATATAGCACCGGCCATCAATGAAGTTTTTGGCCACATGAAATCATAATTTTTCACTTTTTTCAGGAATGTTCCTTTTTGGGGGAGAAAATTCGCAATTTGGCTCCAGATCGAGAAATAAAATAAGGCCATATCTCTAACATGTACATTTTGACTAACAACTAACCGGGCCCAGGCTCTTGCCTGGCCTTGCCAGACCTGGTGGGGTGTCGCTCTGTTTTCTTCCTCTGGCAGTAAAGGGTCCTTTGCTTGTGTCGAAAAAATAAAATAAAAAAATAAGGCCTGGTCTTGTCTATCACGCGGTTGGTTTTGGCACGTGTTGTATTCTTTCTTTGCAATTATTTTTTGATTTAATTTGTGTTTAAAAATTCAAAAAAGTAAAATATACAAGCTGATAAGAATCCAGGAACGATGCTAATACACTTTTTGCATCTGTCAAAGTACTGTACACAATGAGCCCTTTGATTGTCTCAAGAAAGGTCTTCCTATTTTAATAATATTGATGCCTTTGCTTCTCAGCTAAAAAAATATACATAACATAATTGGTACAGAATAACTGGTATGGTGGCACCATTAGCACCAGTGGAATGACTCCAGAGGGGATGGACATAGATGGACGGGGTCATCGCCCTGCCTGTTCCCTTGCCTGTTCCCATAGCCCCATTCAAAACTCTAATATTCATCAATAAATCCTAAATTCCTAACCTTGAACATTAAACCCTAAATATGATTTATCATCCCTAAATCTTAAAACATGGTCGTTGAGGGGAATGGGAAGGGAGATGACTCCCATCCATCTCCATCCGTCCCTTTTGGAGGCAAATAAGGGGGTCATTCCTCCCTGGCCCACTTTCAGGGATAATGAGTGTAGACATTGGTAGGTTGTAATGAAGGTTTTGGAATTGTCTAGAAAAAAAAGTCCAACAACTAGCTCAAAGTATAGCGTAACTTACATTTTAAAAGTCCAATGTAAAAACAATTTTTGTTTCCATGCATGCTAATACAATGACACATCTTTATATAGAAATTTATAAATTTGTAGTCAAAATTGACGAAAGTGGCAGATAACTGCCTAAAATGGCAAATATCTCCTATTGGAGCAAATCACTAAACCTTTAGAGGGTTAAGTATACATTTAATCCTTGAAATCTACGGCATGTATATGGAAGATTTCAAAAGTTAAAAAGAATGCCTAATTTTGGATCAAAGGAAGTAATAATCAAATGGATTAACCCCTAGAGGTCCAAGTGCCAAAAGTGGGCTTTTTGAAAGTTTGGTTAGGTCCCTTTGGTGTAAATTTATAACATGCTCTTTGAGATTTTTATTGTAGATGGGCATTACTAAAACCTTGGTTGGAGAACAATTTTTTGTAAGTATGATATTTTATGAGTCTTAATTGAGATCCTATGGTCAAAATTGGAAATTAAAGTTCTTTTTCCCTTCCTTACTCATTGCACTAGAATCAATAGTTTTGAAGTTTTTTGGTCTGAAACTGTGACGGGCTTTTAGGGGTTTACACCAATTCCAAACATTGGTCCAAGATGATCCTAAACAACCAAGTGATACTAGAAAAATATCCAAGTTGAAAGGAATGATTGGCAATTTGATTCTCTACCACGAATACACCTCTCTATATGGCAAAAATTCTTGCACAAGTTGCAACTCATTAGTATTTATAATTGTTTTAAAAAAATTCTAAATATTATTGTACTCAATGAATAGAAGGGGCACCTACTCTACTAAACCAATAAAGTAGTAATACATGTTGCATCAACCAATGTGAACAAAGACTTTGTTAGAGATAGTCCTACTACATAGGCCACCAAGACTAAATAGCACATACTACCCTTATGAGGGGTACTGCACTTGCAACCATAAAGAAAGACCGTCCCCAAACTAGTGCATTTATGCGGTATGCTATGGCAAGATAAGTGACCTTAACCTTAATCTCCAAGCATAGAGATGGGATAAAATGTAGCACCTGAAAAAGATGGCAACTTCTTCTCCTACTCGACAAAGCTAGGCTACAAGATTCTCAACGCTTGATAAAGTGTAGCTCCAAAATTCATAATTGTGCTTCAAAACAAGGGTTTCAACTTCCAATTAGTGAATTTTTTTGCAAGGTCCTTTTTAATACATGGATTTCTAAAAGGGTCTCCAGCCTTGTGTGGTTAGCATGTCAGAAAGTCGTGAAAAGAAAGATCGATAACCACAACAGATTAGGAGTCCTAACCAACATTGATTAAACAAAAAATATACACTAAAACAAGTGTACGTAATACACCCTCAAGGGACAAGTAGGAAATCACGTACGTAGTCAAGCGTGTCGCACTCTAGAAGGGGAGAATCAACAAGTACAAGGGACAAGTAGGAATTCACTCACGTAGTTAAGCGTCTCGCACTGTACAATGAGAGAATCAAGGAGTACAAGTATAAGAGAATGGAGAGCGTTCACTAATGACAATCATTCACTTACAAGCAAAGGTAATTTCTAATACTCTCTAACTCACTCACAACGCTTGACTTGACAAAGACGTCAAATCAAGGACATGTGCGGTGCTATATGCATATAACCCTAAGTGGATGAAAATCATCCACGGATGAATGCGGTGTGCCGCCCTCCGTCCCTAAACACCTGTAGATTAGTCACAAACTAATCTACGCTAAAACTACGATACGGAGAGGCCCTCAACGCCACGTCCCGTGATAGCTGTCGTATAAAGAAAGATCAATAAATACAACAGATCGAGAGTCCTAACCAACATCAAATTCAAAAAAACATACACTTAAACAAGTATACGTAGTACTCCTTCAAGTCCCCCCCCAGCGGATAAAGAGACCCTCTATCCAGCTAGTATTATACAATACTAAGAAGACTGAATGCCACGATGATGTCGCTGCAACAACTATACACATCTAGTTGAAAATGCCGCCCGTTGTTGAATCAGTAAGCATATGAAGAAGTAACAAAGAGAAGGTAGGCCGGGTGCAATGTGCGTCCCATCTTTAATCGCCTTAGGCAACTTTGTTGCCAATCCCTTGGTCAATCTCCACGTTGCCTATCCCTGAATCAAAACCAGGAACTCCAACTGGATGGCAACCCTCGAAGAGTGACAAGTCTACGAGAAATTCAAGGCGTTTCATCGCGTGAAACGAGGCTCAAAAACCTTTGAGAACAAGGGCAGGTCCAATCCTCGAACGGTAGTATAGAAAGAGGCGGCGTCAAACAAGTCATATGCCAACCACGTTGACAATGGTCACAAAACAACATGGTAGCTGCGCCCTTCTTCTCACTACACACAAAACACGAGAGGCCGTCGGACACAACCGCTAACTCCGGATGAACGGAACCATTTATGAATAAATGACAGGGAACATAGTTCTTAGAGTGCTCCCTACACTCCCAACCATCCTTGCCTTCCAACACCAAGATGCCACTTGACAACACATCCTTCACGCGAAGAATAGTACGCCCAACCTTGACGTCCAATGTCGTGGGTGCCTCACGCTGTAGATAAACATTGTCGTATTGAGAGAACTTTGCTTTAGAAAACACATGGTCTTTTTTGCATTTAATTAGTTAGGTGCAAGACTTATCTTGTATGTGTGGCTACAACAAACATAAAAATGGCTACTACGCCATTCTTTTTCTCCTAATCTATCTCCATAACACTCTTAATCTAGAAGTCCCATCTTTAAACGCAGCCCCTGAAAATCCCATCACAAATTTTTACATAACTTTGTTTCTACAAATCCAATCATTCTAGGATTTCGATACAACATTTATAACCTTGTCAAAAAACTATGTATCAATTTTCACTACTATTGGATCAATTTTCAACAAGATCCAAGGCCTCAAACTCCTCTGCCTCTAATTTGAGGCCCCCCTTAATTCAACTCTTCATCACTCATATTTTATTGCGGAAAAACATCTCAAAATTTGTATGTAAGTAACTTATTTATCAAAGAATACTTCCATCATAAAGTCAATCTTAAAGACTCTATCAATAATCTCCCAAAGCGTAGATTCCTTATATCAAATTCTGCCTTTGAATTCTTCTCAAAATCCCGGTTACAATTCCCCTTATAACTTTTAGATTAAAGTCGTAATGCATCTAATATTTCGACACAAGCTTTCTAAAGCAATTACAATACTACCCTCAAAATCTCACCATCAAACTCACAATGATTGCGGAACACCACTTCTTCAAAGTCTTTGTACATTACTGCCACAATTTCTAAACCCCTTCATATTCAAACCTGCACCACGGCTTCTCTACAACTCCGATTGGAGCGTGTGATACATTCTTGAAAAGCTAACAACAAGACAATCAACACCATAGAAACAATAATCAAATTTCAAAAACTCGCGATGCTACAACCAGAAACCCGAACGCTATTGGTATAGATAATTACCTTGAATGGATTTGCCATCCAAAGTCTTTAATTTCATCTTTGGGGCAACGTTTGCCCTTGAAATTGACAAATTTCGGCAAGGAGGAAATCTGGAATGGTTTTTAAAGACCATGGAAAGAGATACATTCCCATCACTAGAAATGTTCCTACATTGGGCTTCTGGTATTCGTAGTCGTACTTGCTTTGAAAGGTACACCAAAGCATGAAAAGACTTCAAATTGGTTCTAGTCACCTTTGTGGACGAGTTTCCTAATAGAGACCGCGACACTCCACCATGCAAGGAGGCTTGTTCATGAGTGAAGGAAGTGTTTTTCTCCGTCGAGTGTAGTGGGCTTCTAGTGCCGTGGAGAATATCATCTTCTCTAACCTTTCCCTTGAAAAGTGTGATATCTTCCGCAAATGGTGCGGTTGTTGTTTTCTTGAGATTTTTGGCAAGTCCTAGACTATGGATGTTGAGATCCACAACATCTTCATTTTGTTGCCCTTGAGTTTGATGCCTATATAGGATTGTTTCATGTGAGGATGAGATACCTCCTTGTACTCCATTCTTCATGCCATTACCTTCACATGGATTGGCATCTTGTATTTGTTCCGGAATTGCGGTTGGTCCACTCGCAATGATGTTTTTACTATTGACCATGCAATCACCATTCAAGTATTGTGTAATGGGCAGCAAGTCATCATTTTTTTCTCCAACCATATCATCATCGGAGAAATCATATTCATTGCCCTTGGCACGGTGAAGACTTGTGGTACCGTTTGGGGAGGCACCATCGATGTCATCGTCTAAGTATCCATTGTTGTAGTTGGCATCCACATCAATACTTGGATTGTCGGAGTCTTTGGAGTTATCTGATTCACGGGCTTAGGGGTCCTCTAAATCCAAGTTCTCCGCGTAACTCCTCTTCTCATCCGTCAACTTTCCATTTGCGAGCAACCTTGAATTGGTATAGACAAACACCAAGTCATTTGCCCTTCCAGGTAGTAACTGTAGTATAGAAATTCTATCTTTGATTGAACTCCTCAAAAACACTCCATGCAATTCAATTGTAGGAACTTCTATGGAGAATGGATCTTTTCGTTTAATGTATAAGTAGCTTAAGGTCACATGAAGGTTGTAATTGTGTTTGTTATTGAATTAACCCAAAGTATACTTCTTTTAGAAATTAATTAATATCCCGGGAACACTCTTAGTCCAATCAAATTGATAGTAACCTTAGTATCCAGTTGATGTATCCATGATCAATTTGATAGTCACAACATTGTAAATTCCTTCACCTTAATCTATATTACGAATGGTATTATGCCATGGTGCGTAATTGAAATTAGGGTTTTGATACTTAACTCATGCAATTCTCCCGTTCCTCTTTACTCCATCTTTACTTCTCGTAATTTGATCTCAATCCTCCATTGAGATCACCTAATGTATGTCAAATGCCTTGATAACAGTTCATGGATTCTCACACATCAATTTACCATCTTGATCTTCCTTAATTATAAAGACTCAATATGTTCTAATGATAGTTATAATATTCTATTGGATGAAGGCTGCGCATACCTTCTATCAAGTAGATTATTCTTAATTGGATTAATTGTTTTGTGTGTCAAATAATTCAGTAAATCATCTAGTGGATATGGTTGGCCGGACACATTTCCAGTAGAACATAATTCAATCAAGCATTCACATTTCCGGCTGACTTTGTATTTCTATGTTATAATTTTGAAGCATGTATATTACTTTCACACTTAGTAACCTACATTTAACTCCAATTGATAGAAAACTCAAGCCCTAGCTATTGTAGGATCGTCATCTCTACAATTAACTTCTTTAATTCCAGTAGATAGTCACGGCTGTAACTCTCAAGCAACCCTGGACTCCTTTTGGACTTCCCTTTATCAACTTGATCTCTCTCTCTCTCTCTCATCTAGTTGATAACTTTCACTATGGACTCCCTCAACACCCTCAACTATGACTCCACATACTCCCTTATCCCTGACTTCAAGATCAAGTAGATTCTGCAGTTAGAGTATATGCAAATTAGTGAATCCAGTTGATGTGTTATAGGTAAGACTAGACAACTCCAGTAATCCGACTTATATCCAATTGATCACGCATCAATTTGATAGTATATGTGCATAGTGAATCCAATTGATATGATCAGAATATAACCACTAACACTATACAGTCATAAGGAAAATCTAATCGATGACAAAACATGATCAAGTAGATCAAGCTAAGATAATGACTAACACTGTAAAATGTAATCGCTCAAAACTAAGTGTGTAGTGTTTCCTTGATCCTCCTCTTCTTCTCTTATAGTTCTAGGTGGTTACATAATGGTGGTTTCACATCCTAACTACCAAAACTACTTCATACATCTATTTGATTCGTATTCACATAACCAAACCTAATTCAAGTGGATTTAGAGACTCTATTCACACCAAAACAACATAAACTACATCAATTTGAAAAAGTTTCTACTACAGTAACCTATTTCGTCTCTTGTTATGCACAAAAGAACAACTACTCCAATTGCGTTCGCAAGAAGAAGATGATAGCGTTTGTGCTAGTATTTTTTTGGCAATTGGCACGATGAGTTTTCCACAAGCACCTTCAAAATCCCACCAAGCATATGGAGAACACTTCTGGAGTTTGGGATCTAACATGTTATGAAATGGTACAGTTCGGTGTCGAAAAGCTAAGAACTCGTTAACCACGTCACGATATTCCTTAAGTGTACAGAGATTTCTTAGCACTCGTTTACACGTGGTGATGGCATCTAGATCATCGGCAACTTCTTTGTCATGGAGCAAATAGGGATTCAGGAGTGCACCGACAGACTGTAAGTCGATTGTGATAATCCATTTTCGGCGGTAGAAGCGATACTCAACAAAGTCCACTACATCGCTATCAAAATTGAACGGTTCACGACGTAGAGCGACAACATGCTTCTCGAGATTGCGGAGGATGATCAAAACCTTCCCCATACATGGTTCTTTGGAATCAAATTCCTTCAAAGCATATACTACAGGTGCTACCATCTCCTGAAAGTTTGTACATTGTTCCCAAAAGTGTTCATCTAGAACAAATCTTTTGATGTCCCGAGATAAGGTCCGTGCATTGTCTTTACGTTCATCTCAGAGGTTTGTGACATACGCCAATCAATTGGGATCAACAACACTCGGCTCTAACGCCTCTTTGACCTTCAATAAGCGATCCACCATTATGAAATTGGATGCAAATTGAGTTGGACCCGGCAACAACAAGCTGAACTTTGCCTTGTGTTTAGGAAACATAACAAGCGGCATTTGTCGATTCTTCACAAACCTCACCAACTTCATAGCCTTTACGAGAACTTCTTTTATCCATGTAATCTTCCCCTTGTCCTCCGACAGTAAGTCCATGGCATGTGCAACACATCCTTGACTGTATTTGTGTAGATATTTTTTTGTGATTATCCGTCCAACCTTCCATTCGCATTGTCAGTACAGACTTGAACAATATTGCGGAAGCCAGCGTCTTCAATGAACTTCTTAAGAATACATGCCGTGTACTCAACAATCTTTTTGTTCCCGGTACTAATCAGTAACTACTAATCCCAAGAAAAGCTCTCCCAGAGGAGAAACAAGCATTGCATTGTACAAAGGGCGACTAGTCACAGAGCTCCATCCGTCCACGGCTAGAGTTCCTCCAAACTTTCAAACACTCTCCTCCATTCTACTAGTTGGATCAACCTCCAAATCAGCCTTTTCTTGTACTAACAACCTCGTTTGAATGTCATGGTAAGAGAGTGGAACATACGATATTTTGAAAGCGGCAGTCTTCATCACAACTTCCTTGAATGTAGCACTCCGTGCGACTGCAAACGGAACATTGGGCTGGTAAAAAAACCGAGCCCACACTTTATCTAGCTCCCGCCATTCCACTTCTTGAAATCCCTTAAAGAGCACAGATTGCCTCATCAATCGAGGAAGGGTGCCAACTATACTTCCATGTTCAATTGGTGTGGAAAAGGTGGGGGTTGATGCAAACTTATTTGTTTCAAAGACTGCAACGGGAACTTGGGTGGATCCTACACATGAATCCTCACCAATGGAGGTAGGTGTGCTATGTTCTACGGGAGGCACAATTTTCATAGTGTGGGTGATACAATGTTCAGAGAAAAGCTCTCCGTTATGTCGAGGATAATGACCAGCACAATTTTTAAAAAGACTATCAATACGCGGTGTTAATTTGGTGCAAAGGCCAACACCACTGTTGCGTTTGCTAGGAACTTCTTTGTAACCGAGATGACTAAGTTGGCATTCTAGCCTTCTTACAAAAATACGGGAACAGAGACTACATTTAAGGGAATCGATATTTTTCCCGAATACTTCCGTTATTTCCAAGTGTTAAAGAGACCAAGGCTTTGTAGCCATTTCGATGAGTTAAATATCTTCCAATGAAATAATGTGATATGCGATATGAGGAAAAGAAGGTGTCTTAAGTTTCTAGAGAAACTTCGACACCTCCAACTTCTAAACTTAATAATTACCAAGTAATAGATGCAAAGTGCAGCTCAGAGCCCTTGGAAAATGAAAGTTTAGAATTGAACAAAAGCGTCTTCTGACGTCCTCTTTATACCCATGGGCCATAGGAACCGAAAATTATCGTTGCCACTTAAAAGGAAGTGACCGTTGCAAGAACGAGGCGGAGCAGACGGCAGGGCGGTCGGCTGGCCGACCGCATAGCCTCGCGACCGCCCTACGGACGTCACGGCAACTGCCAGGCGGTCGGCAATGCACAGACGGCGCGGCGGACGGCCTTTCAGGTTTCACCTAGGCGTAAACTACCCAAAACCTAGATGTTAGAGGACGTCCTCTGGTGGCGGAAGACGCCCCTGGTGTGGACGTCCGGACGTCAACGATGTCTATTGTCTTGACAACTCAGCACCTTATACGCCAAGTTGTGTGCGGCATTTCCACAACCACTAGAAACCGATGGGACTGGGATCGGAGTCGGAGCGGCAGTATAAGTGGTTACATCCGCGATGCTGAACGAAAGAAGTAACCAGGTGTGACCAATGTAGCCCGGCTAACCCTGTGGCGTGGACGGCCACTACCACTTGGCACAAAAGGAGAAGGTGCCACCGCTTGTGCTGTAGTCTGAGCACGAGTGGCAACTGCAGCCATACAAATAGCGATCTAGGGCTGAAAGTGAGCCGTGACTCCTCACCGCAGGTTGTGTGTCGGGGGTTGAAAGTACGCTAAGGGGGGTACAAAATGGGCAAAAAAAAATACTGTGTAGTATATTTGAGTTGGGGTCCTTTGCAAAAACGGGAATCAATGACAGCCGTCTATTTGAATCCAGGAGTTCACTCGTGGCCGCAGAATCCATTCTCTGATTTGACATCAAAGACACGACGGCACATTGAATTCAACAAGTGGCGCGTAGCCACGTGGGTCAGCCTTTAATTCCATGCCGCCGCTCGTTTTCAGGGGTTCGTTCAACTGGCCAGTTTAGCAACTCTTTTTTCAGTCTGTATACAAAAATTTAGGAAGCTTGCGCTGCTGTATGCTACGCAATCTATGAGCTTCACGACGTGCGTGAGTAGAGAGGTTTGTGTTAGAGACGTGCGGCATTCAGGGTTTAGGGTGAACGTAGATTCTCAGCGCGTTAGATTGGTCGCCTCGCCACACATACGTGAGTTGTTTCGTCGCCGGAGGCTGTTTGCGCGCGCGCGAATTACATGTACAGTACCTCCTTCTGCATTCAGCCGCACAACAGGGGTTTCTCCTTGATGACGACCAGACTTCATGGTTATGAGGTCGCGGAGGAAGCGGGGGGTTGAACGGTAGCTGCCGCGGCAGATCACATCTAGGAGCCAACTCTTGCAGCCAAAGCTTAGTACACCACCGCTGTAAGTATACGCGCCCAAAAAAAGTATTTTGGTGTTTTTTGTTTTTGTACCACATGTTAGTTGTGAGATCGAATGTTAATGTGATGTCCGTAGTCTAGCGCCAAGTAGTAATTACCTGTTAAGATATACTCACTCGGTAGAGCTGTTTGCTAGCGCGATTGGGAGCCACGAACCCCCTTCTGTACTCAGCCTCACAGCAGGGGTCTGTGCTCGATGATCATAGTGTTGACGGTGATGAGGTCGCCGCTGAAGCCAGAGGTTGAACTGTAGCTGCCGCCTAAGATCAAGAGGTGACAACGAACTCTTGCTCCCTACTGAAGACACCACCGCTGTAAGTGTTGACGCCCAATTTTTTTATTTTTTTTAATAGCACATCTTAGGTGTGATCCGAATGTATATGTGAGAGCTGGTCCAATGCCCAGTAGCGAATACCTGTTAATAGGTTTAGTGTTCCCTATGAGTAGGCGTAGCGCCGGATTCTGCTTTTGTGGTGAACGAAATATTGCTTCAGACATGCTTGGACAGTTTCACATGGGAAAAACATGTGTATGGAGGTGCTGTAGATGTGCTTGTCGTGAGTAAACGTGTTCATTTTACTAAGACCTAACATATTTATTGGTGGTCATGTTTCAGGGTGTTTTTGTGGACAACATGGGAAGGCAAGAGAAGAGGGTCCTTCGGGGGGCTACCAGGAGAGAGGCCTCCATCACGAGGAATGATGACCGGATTTCGGAGGATGACTCTGATGGCGATGATGATGCCAAGAACGACGTGGAGAAAGACGCTGAAGTCGTCGAATTCGTCGTTGTTGTGGAGGAAAGGGAAGCCGCACTCATGGACATCGATGCCAAGATAGGGATGATGCACAGGGGTGCCCCTCCTCGTGCGATTAACTACGAAGTTTTTCGGGACCATTACAATCTGCATGCCGGTGGGCTGAATCCACACAAGCACCATGAAAAGCATGATGTCAGTGAGTTAGATCTTGCTCAGATCTTTGGTCCTCGTCGGGCGGGCAAATCCGGGTACTCTTTTAGGAAGGTCTCTGATGCTAGGATTACAAAGGCAATAGAAAAATACTATTGTAATTGTTATAAAAAAACTGTGGTGCCTAGCACGAAGCTGATAGGCAACGACTTCGCTGTCGCGGTCGTAGCAGAGGTTATGATGGATGTTGAGGTTGACTGGGCAGGTTTTGCCACTGTAACCAAAACTAATCAGCGCTCAGCCTGGCGGAAGAAAATGGTAGGTTTTGTGAAAGAGAAGGCTCGGATTCTTGCGAAGACATTCGCTGAAGTCGTTGCAGAGGATGAACTCGGGAGCTATTTAGACGGGGAAGTGGCGGTGAAGATGGAGGGCACTAATCCATCTACGGGCATGGACATGAAGGCCCCGCACAGCTCCTTGTGGATGGAGAAGAAGAAGGGGGAAGTGCAGGATGTTTTAGCGCTTGTGAGGCTGGAGATCGAGGCGGGCAAGAAGGAGCTGGAGATCGTGAAGAAGGAGCACCTTCAACATGTGCATCAGATGGGTACTCAAAGGCAGTTAGTTGACACTATGGAGGCGTCACGGGCTGTTGCAAGGAAGCGAGTGGAGGAATGCACGGATGATAGTCGGATTTTAAGCCTACAAGTTCACCTAGACTTTTATGATGACATGCATCGGGAGGCTTCAGACAAGCTTGTCATACTACAGGCTGATTACGAGTGCAAGGGAGTCCAGATAGGAAGGTTGACTTGGCGTGGAGATATGCTGGGCAGGTAGGTCGAAGACTTAGTGAAGTGCGCTGCGGCGTTAAAGGCAGGTTACAACGGACTATCAGTTTTCCCTCATCCCATGGTATACCTCGAGGAGGCTGAGGGTGAGGGATGGACTACATTTCGGTCTCGCACATGCTCGGTTTGTGAGTTGTCATTTCCTCACAATGACATGCATGTCTGTAGTTGCCTACATGTCTATCATCCATGGTGCGCTCGGGTTTGGTTTAGGTCAAATTCCAGGTGTGCGTCACAAGATTGCGGTATGGTGCACCCCGATTGGTACAAGAGCAACGGATATGGAGAGTTGCCTGATGACCTTCAGCTGCAGTCAGAAAGCTTGGATTGTGGCATGAGTTGAGTGTTGGCGATTTCAGCAAGGACCATAGCATCAAAGAAGAACTGCCATACAGTTGGTAACTCTTTCTTTCATGTCACCCTTCTCTTGTTTCCTTTCATTTGTATTTGGTAGTCAATGCCCAAGGTACACTTGTTCACCTATATTTTTTGTTTGTGTCGCGTATAATGTGCTGTAGATGACACAATATATTAGTTTCTGGTGTGAAGTTTGTGGTAGCCCAAGGTATAGTACATGACACCCTTGTGTGTGTTATCCTATTTGTATGCAGTGCATGTGAGTCTTACATGTGTCTCAAGTGTGTTTCATATCCTTCATTCACTCCCTCTTTAGTTCGTGGTTTTGTTTATAATTCTGCTTAGGTTCCTTAAGTATATTGCGTAGTATGCACTTGTCTATTTGTGAGGTATTTTATCCCCTTCTGTAGACTTAGTGTACTATCTTAGAACACCACGTAGTAGTGCTTCATTGTATCTTAATTTTTATTGAATGAAACTTTGTAGGGTCACCTATACTATGATATACTGCGTGGTATATAGTTGATACTATATGCAGTCTCAAGGACTAGTTGACCAGGTGTTTGTTTTTGGGTATGGGTATTCAAAATTGTTTCAATGTGTATGAAGTAGCCTCTTAT
This sequence comes from Bryoerythrophyllum caledonicum, assembly GCA_963971425.1. Taxonomy (NCBI): domain Eukaryota; kingdom Viridiplantae; phylum Streptophyta; class Bryopsida; order Pottiales; family Pottiaceae; genus Bryoerythrophyllum; species Bryoerythrophyllum caledonicum. Next base: position 11,037,668 of record OZ020516.1, on the reverse strand, counting down.
GCTTCACTAGACACTTCCATATACTCAAATAAAGAATAATGAATACTCTGCAGTATTCAATTTAGTGTATCTTACTCTAGTACAGTACTAGTTGGTTGGGTAGTAGTATAATATATCCTATTCTGTGATAGTTCATACTATGTCTTTGTATATTGGGGTACTAGACATGCAGAAAGTTATGTTCCAAGCTTCAGTTCATTGCACTTCTGTGGCTAATATAGTTGTCTGGTTGTTGTCGTCATTGCAGGGTCTTCAGATGTATTTCATAGTCCTAACTCTACCACCACCTGCACGTACAGTGTAGGGGAGACTAGCCACGCGAAATTGAGCTCAACAATTGATGACTCTCGTCATTCTGCGGGAAAAGATGGTATTTCGGCTGAGTGCATTGTAACTAGCCCTAAGAAGTTCCCCAAGATTTCAGGCCTTGGCATAGAGAAGAGTGACTTTGCTACCCCACCGAGGAGAGTCTTATACTCAGTAGCCCTGGAGAAGCTCTTGAGCATGCCAAAGAACGCATTGGAAGCCTGCGCAGAGCCACTAGTTTCACGGCCCAACGTGGTGGGACTTTCACCGGCCAAGGACCTAGTCTCACCCTTGGAGGCACTTCCATCACATGTGAAAGAGGCGTCAAACTCTCAACCTCTGCTGATGTGCAGCCTACCTATGCATCCCCCAACCGAACAAGCATGCAACAAAGAAGGTACGATGTGCCTCTCATTCCGGTAGTGTTCAGTCTTGGAGTGGTATCCACATGTATTGACAAACCTCGTGGGTTGTAACATTGGAAGCTTCAGGTCCTGAGAGTGACATAGACGGGAAGGACGGAGATGACGGTGTTTTGGAGGAGGCAGCTTTGCTTGCTGAGTATCCGATGAGAATTGCAGAGTTGAAGTCAAAGAAGGTGAAGAAAGGTTTTGTTAGAGGGAAGGTTGCTTCCCCTGCCATGATCGACACTAGCAACGCTGGAGCACAGACGAGGGGTAAGGGGAAGGACAAAATCAAAACACGACGCGAAGGACCTACCAAAGAAATAGGTGAGGTATCTACAGGGAAGATGAAGGCGGCAAAGAGGAAGAAGGTCGACCAGGTAGGTTCTGCAGATATAGTGGACAATGAGGTTGGCGACCCGAAAGGTGGGAAGGTAAAGAGATCATGTAGGAAATAGTAGTGAATTTGAAGTTTCGAGATTTACCTGGTGTAGGTACTTCATGAATCATGCGAGATGTGCATATCCTCATTATTGTGGCCGGTGGATTGCACGGGTACGTTTGTATACACACTAGTAGTGGGGCGACTTTTGAATTTTTGGTATGGTGTTATGTATGAAGACGTTGAGTCACCATACATAGAACTTTGTGTATGTTAGTTTTTTGCAACTGCAGTCCTCTAGAATGGGCCACATCGAGCCAGGCTTTTATATATGTTATTACACACTACAAATATTCTAATGGAGCTAAGGTTGACAAACCTGAGTGGGCTACAATATTCTAATGAAATGCAGTAGTACCTTAAGTGGTGCAATATACTCTATCTCAGTATATTTTACACTATGACTTTTTTCGTAATATACAATATTGTATTTTAGGAAGTACTCACCTTCATTGTTGGCTTTACGTATAGATGTGGCTTGGTAATTTCATTGTTATTGATCATGTATGTATAGAAGGCAAGTCATGTTTTTGCCATTGTGATGCAGATTTGTCTTTTTGGTTGCAGGATGCTCGGCTACCACGAAAGTCGTATGATTTATCCAAAGGAGCTGAAAGGACTCCCATAAGCGTGGTTATCATGGAAGACCCATGCTTGGGACCGGACGCTTTAGACTACATTTTACAGAACTCACTCGTTGGAGTTGTGTGTGTAGATCTGGACCTAACAGTGGCAGAAGGGAAAGGTTGTTGTGGCTGCAAATCTGCGTGTGGAGTATCCTGGAGAAATGTATGCAACTGTGTTTTCTATGCTGCAGACTGTGCTCCTTATACTGGAGGGAGCGTACTTCACGAGCACTACATCGAAACGTTATGGCTCTTATTTCCACCATCAACATTAGTATTAGAGTGTCAAAAATTTAAGTTTAGCTCCCTACTTGTAAAACGAAGTGTCATATCTTTCATGATGTGGATTCTTTGCAGGCTCTTAGGGAGACATTGGGACGTGATACGGACTTATACGAATATTGCCAGAGTGCAGGTTGTTCAAATGCCGTGAAGGGGAGATGTTTGGGCCACATAACCAGGACTTTTTTAAAGGAATGTGGGCCTGGGTGTCATTGCGATGTCCTTTGTGCTAACCATGTTGTGCAGAACGGAGTAACACGACAACTCCAGGTATGTGTTCGTTGCTACATTTTTTGTTCTTTGCTGGTTTTTTGTATAAGTTTTTTTTCCTGATTTCCCTTTTCGGCTTTTGCTCGTTTCATGCAATAGAACGTTTCTCGTTTAAGTTGTACGTTTTCACAGGTTTATTGGGTCAACAACGACAAGGAGTGGGGCATACGGACATTGGAACATTACCTATAGGGGCGTTTGTCTTCGAATTTCTAGGAGAGGTTTTATCTAGCGAGAACTTGGATACGCGCATGCGCTCCCATGGTAAGTATGCCCTTAATTTAGATGCAAATTGGAGATTAGAAGATGAGCTCAACAATGCTGAGTGTCTCTCAATTGATGCGACCAGAGAAGAAAACGTCTCAAGATTTCTGAATCATAGGTTAGTCAAATTTTATATTTTGATTTAGGCAACATTGTCTAGAAGATGTTTGTTGGAGAAGATGTATTCAAATCCAATCTAAGTGGTCTGAATGTGGAACGCTGATGCCGTGATGCAAATCTGTTACAGATTCCAGTTGTTATTGAGACGCATTTGACAGGATACTATCACGTAAGTATCTTCCACAATATGAATGGTCCAGTATTCCTCCTTCTATAAGAATGTTGAATGTGTACTTGAAATTAACATACTCAACTGTGGTTTAAAACCAGGTGGCATTCTTCACCAGTAGGAATGTGGTGGCCGGGGAGGAGCTCACCTGGGACTATGGTATCGATTTTGAAGACACTACTAACGAAGTTCCAAGCTTTCGTTGCATATGTGGAAGCAAGGACTGTCGCGACCAAAGAAGTTGGCAGCAGAAGAAAAAATGACCAATTTAATGCAGCTCAATGTTGTTTGAAAGCTACTGCCATTGCATATAGCTTTTTCCCCTATATCTGTATGACAGTGACTATATGCTATGGTGTACTGTGTGCTTAGGGATGTTTTAAGTTGCCCTCAAGGTACTTGTTCATTTCTTGCTTGCATAGCCAATGGGTAATGAATTGTACGAGATAGAACATGGTGGTGTACATGCACAAAATGTTGATATAGTAAATACGGAGCCCTTTCCATTTCCAAAACTTCCTGTGCACAATATTTTCTTCACCTACTGATATCGAATTTTGAAAATGTCGCTAACATGTGAAGCAAGGACAAATGTCTTACCAAGTAGAAAGGACTTTGTTATCATGGGAAAGAACAATTACCTTCAATTATACATTTTATGTCTATAGTATACCAGAGCTGTGGAATGATCAATAAGTATATCAAATACACTATCAAGTATAGTGACTAATTAATAGAGGTAGTACCTATACTGTCAATGTATCAAAACATACTATAGGTGTATGAATCTTACCTAAAGAATAATCATATAGCACATACATGGGGCGAACATATGAAACACAGGATATAAAGTATTGTTGCACAGTCTAGAATATACTAGAATGAGCTACACTTGGATTTGCTAATTGCATAACTGACATAACTTGTGGTTCCTACACGTATAGAAACCAGAGCAGATCAAAAGAACTAACCCAAACATGTGTTTGGAATAATCAAAAACCTTCCAGAGCCGTTCTTATGACATCTATGGATTCGTCTGGAAGTTGGTAGACAGGGTCACCTCCCTTGACCCTGTGTGTCGCCGGCAACATTGAGAACTTACAAGCAAGAACTAAATCTGCATCAATGTGAGCAACTACACTATTTTGAAGGAAAACATAAGAGTTAGGACTATTGCCCCATTTATGATAATAAGTCCCCACAAGTATGTCGTCCCCCACGTCAAAGTCACCTCCCCACCTGCAAGTGAACTTTTCACGAACGACTTCTTTTCGACGTTGGCACTAAAGCACATAGAAATCGACGCCCTCCTCGTTTCCGTCATCCGCTGGAATTGCAAAATTGTCCCCGATTTCCACCAAATCTCCCAGACTTTCGTCAATAGCATAGTCCCATGGATCTTCATCTCCTTCGTCCACCTGCCCCTGTTGCATAACGACTCGTGCAAATGTCACATCTGTGGGACCAAGCTTGATGACTGTCCATGCCTTCACATGCGACATCTTTTCACAAGATGGCCAATCTCCATCCAAACAATGGCAACAATAACATGAGAGGTTTCGCACCATTAGCAATGTCGGATCGGTTGCGGAAACTCCCCGAATTGAATGTAGCTTTCTAGACCCTTGAATTGTGTGGCATCCGTACGGTTGTCGCTGGTCTACGGTGTCCACGCCAATGTAGTGGAAGTATCTATGAGATACCATTCTGTCGTTGACAACCGAGGTTTCCACCAAACCCGCCATCTTTTCTTCCAAGAACTTCACCGCCTCTCTTGCATCCTGCAGCTTCCGGCACGGATTGTGGAGTTGTTCAGTCCGCAAAGCTCTCTTGATAACAACGCCTGCGCCATCCCACTCCCCCTTCCCATGTCCCGTTCCAAAGTAATTCCATTCCATAAGACAGCCTTCTGTAAGCCCTGCATACCTACTAACAAAGTACATAGACCTTGCACCTTTAAATTGTCCGGCGCACCCGTCGCTCCACATCCAATGTTGGTTCACCTGTATACCACGAGACTTCAGCCAATTCCAGTGCTTCAAGAAACAATGCTGCACGAACAAGGTATCATGGGTTCTATCATCTGAAATATAGAAATGGGTCTCTTTTACTACGCCATCAATATTAGGCACATGACGGTAAGTACTGTGCACTAAAATTGTAATTTACGTAGATTGCCAATGCATGGATTGTATCTCATTCTGGATCTCAAAGGTATAATTTTCGGCAAAATCAACATGAGATAGTATGGCATCAGTAGGCAAATCATCCATGCTAAGTCGGCATTGTACATCCTGCCACCTAGCAATAAAATTATGGGTTATGAACTTGTGCAGCCGGGGCACAAGGTACTCAAAGAACTGAGCTGGAGATGTCTCCATGTAAACCTCTCCAAGGCGTTTCCGTGGCTTCCCGTTCTCGTTCACTCCCACCACCTCCGAGTCAAAACGCCGCCACTTCAATTGGACTGTTGATGGCATTGACTCACGCGGACAGATAGGAAGCGTATGTCCTCCACATCTAGTACATGTTCCCATCAAGCACTCCAAGCGATGGAACTCCTCTGTGTTCGGCTTTGGGCACACCACTACCTCCCACAGTTTTGTAACCCCATCAAACTTATTCAAATGTGCTGTACATCCATCAGAATCTACATTGTGACACACAATGCATGCGCAATCGCAAGAAATCTCGGCGTGGAATCCTCGTGTGGCCTCTCTGACTGACGATAAGGCCTGCCGAAGTATTTCTAGCTCAACGTGGTATTTACAGCAGCATACGTTGCGGTCATTGCATTTTTTTACAAAGTAAGGCCGCATTCTCTCAAAGGCTCGCATGGAGATGGGCTCATTAGGATGTGCAGCCTTGAACCTCTCGTACAAGGACGCCTGCCAAAGATAGTGCCCAAATTGCATGTCAGCAATGTGCAAAATATACCTTACTAGTATGTACAACGACTATAGAAGTATAACATCAGACTACAAAGGTATGTCAATAAACTAAAAGAGTACATCCTGACTTAGACATGTGAATATATACCTTGTGGTTTTTATACTCAAAATGAGTAGATAAGTGTTACAAGTACTTGTAGAGAGTATATTATAGTATATTAGCAACGTAAACTATGTTCTAGGATACCATGGTCCAGTGTCACAAGTATGATCATAGACTATGTCGGGACATCGAATAACCTGAATAGTATTCACAAAGTGTCTATAACTCTACATGAAGAGTGTATTGTGGAATAACCGAAGCCTATTGCAGAGGACCACGTCGGTATAACAACATACTCTAGGTGATGAGATGTGACTTCACAAGTGTATCACACTCTCAAGGAGTATGTACACGGACAAGTTTAGCACATTTGAGTCTACACGAGTATCAACGAGGACCACCCATGTATTCCATTGAACTACTGCTATTAATTATGCACGAAAAAGTACTATATAATTATAACCTAGGGTATAGAAGGATACAAGGAATGTGTATCAAAGGACTACTGGAGTGTTTAACGACGACAAGAACGGGATGTTGACGATACTAACCAAGTTTGATACTATAATAGTGGTCGAATTACAAATGGGACCACACGAAATTATTCACATACAACCAAAGAGGGTGCGGTGAAGTATCTGACTTTCAAGCAGCAAGTGCGTTGGATGACTTTTGTACACCCTCTTCTCTATCCATTTTCTCCTGACATCCTTCTTATTGGGACTGACTCGAGTCTCCGTAGACCACCACTCCTTCACAAGCTCCCTTGTTTGAATCGACAATCCAGCCCTCTTTCTGCGTTCAACAAGCTTAAAAATCGACGATCCAGTGGATTGTAGACTTCGCCGTCGATGCAGCGCTGCGACTATGTTCCGTGTTTTCGTATGAAGGACCCTCGATATCGCACGTACTCCTGTGCCATCTATATTTATAGCAGCATCGAATAGTGCCTTCCTCCTCAGTAATTTTTCTCTAGAGCATGGGTTTCTGAGGAGCTGCAACTCGTTCCTATAGGATTGAATGATGGCATGGCTAGTTTTTGCATCATCCTGATCACGGTAGCATTTGGATAAATGGGGAACTATCATTTTGGAGGACAAAACTGTCTCCAGTACAGCCTGTCGGAACCCTAAACCCTTGCCAGCAACTTCGAATTCCTTCAAGATGAATTCAGAAATCCGTGCAGAGACTCTACTTACATCTCTACGTCCAGAATTATCCCCACGAAGGTCCTCACCGGCAAGAGCCAAACGTAGCGACCGCTCCGCCAAATCCCTCTTTCTCGCTCTACGTCTTTGACGTTCAGCTGCTTTCTCCTTAGCTAAAGCAACCTCTTCATTCGATGGTCCACTAAGTTCAGGCCTAGCTGCACGCCTCCTAACCATCCTGTAAAGCTAACATAACAAAAGTATGTGAATACCATGTCCTTGAACGTGAACATGCAAAAATCCCATTCTGTGAAGCTGGAAGCTTTACACACATGTAGTGAACAATATATTTTTTTAGACATGCAGACTACTTAATGTTTGTACAGAGTCACATGAAGATACCTGGGATTTCAGGAGCTTCCTCAGAAAACGCGTCTAACTTCTCAGTGGCCTAAAAACTCCATACATGGGCTTCAAAGTGCATCTGTACAATGTCAATGTCTCAAGACGTCATCATAAAAAGTACACGTATAGAAACCAGAGCAGATCAAAAGAAAAGGTATCATCAGATTGTCACATGAGAAGGGAATGATTAGCACCTGAGTGACACTTACGGTGATCTCGTCTCTCTCTGGGTCGTCTACTGAAGTGATATTCAGCTTCTTCAGCAAACTCATACTTGCGTCAATGGAGGATAGAATGATCTCCAATTTGTCACTGATGAACTTCAAATTTTCCTTCACAAAGCACCCCGATCGGCACTATCGTAGTGTGGCTCCTCTCCTCGAATTGTACACGGGTCCTCGGCTCGCAAGTGCAGCCCACAAGTGCAGGTATTGATTGCACAAGATGGTCCTTGTCCACACGCAAGAAAGACGAATCCAAGCTCTCGAAAATACAATTGATTCCACCAGTAGAGTTAACCTGAATCCCTGATTGTTCCATACCAGAAAAAAATTCATCAGTTGCAAAGGAAAAGAGAGACCCAACGATGAAGCAGGAACTTCCCAAACTGTAGAGCAACAACTATGCTACCCCGAACAGTGTTCAATATGAGCTACGATAACTCACGACTGGCATGTCATTGATCAGGAATATGGACTTTAATTTCTCACAGTCATTCTCATAATGTTTTGGTAGAGTTACATTTACCAAGTGATTTAGAGCATGCTTATTGTAGAAACACACGTCTCTATTTACTCATGAGCACTGCAAACTGACTGCATGCCCGGTTATAGCTATCAATATTCAAAACAACGATAAATTTTGGAATGGGGATCTGCAGCTAAGTTCCACACACTCATTGTATCTATCAAAACATGGCAGAATGCAATATAGAGTCATACCTTGAAGAACTTGGTTTGCATATGTCGACCAGATATCTGCAAAACCCTCAATCTTGTAGCCGTGAAGGTATGTTGTCGCCTGCGGTTTTCTAGAGTTCGATCAATTCCAAGTACTACATTGGCGCTTGGATCTCAAACTTCTTCGAAGATTCCCTAAACTGTTTAGATTGCAAAAAACCACGTTAGTATGAAGGTCTCGCTATATCTTATCAGGAATAATTTTATCACTAGGTAGGAGAAGAAGATGGTGTAAACCTGTACATGTTTGCACTGGAAGAAGACGTCGATGCAGATCCCGGCGAGGTTGTAATCTACAGAGCTCGAAGGTCTGCAAAGTGGAGAAGACGACCTTGTACCAGTTACAGCGAGTACACCTCTGAGCTACAGCCGCATTGATGAGTTCTGACGCAGTAATGAACAAAGATTGGCGACTCAAGTTCTCAACGTTCACAGATCTGGGAACTTCAGGCCGGCGGCTGCACATCACCTTCATCCATTGGGAGTTGTGCTGTACAGATTCTGGGGAAAGGCGCCGATAAATATGGAGTGACAAGAGGACAACACGTGTCGAATGATTATTGGCACGATTCTGACACAACAGTCGTATATTGGGATACTATGGAGGCTGCTAAGATACCAAATATACTTTGCAGTATGTTCGTTTAGTCAGGACACCGTTTCCTTAATTTTAAAGTAAATGATGGAATTTCAAAGTTTTTTAACAAATAAGAAATGGGTCAATATTAGAGTTTGCGTAGGGTGTAGAGCCCCAATTTTTTTTTTAAAAGCCTACATTAACCCCCATTATAAGTGCTCTAAAAAATCAGCCCTTTTTTGGCTGTTACAAGGAAATTAAAGTGGACGATCATAATTTTTCAATTGGAATGATTGAAAAGAACCAGTTTTGCATGTTAACTGAAAGTTTTGTAGAATTGTGAACTTCAGGTCTCCCACAAGAAGTATATTTGTAACTTTTTAAAAACTGTGACAAGTATGTAGTAATTACAAATATACTTCTTCCCATTGAACTGTAGTCCGGTTTAGTTAAATTTTTTGATGTGTGCGATGGCATGGAAGTCAGGAATCACATTTTGCAGACCACCATCTGAAATCCAAGGCAAATTGGGCATGTGACGCAAAGGAGAAGTTGTGACATTGAAAAAACCGGTTTGTGACAGTATATTCGTACCACCTTAGTCGACTATCACCCTTGCCACTTGCCCTAAAGAAGCCATCGCGCTTATATGTTTCCTTCAAATTTGCCCTTTTGGCCTAGAGCTTCTTCACAACATCCGATTCACCAACCAAAGACCTTAGGCGCTTCTCCGGATGAAGAGCAAAACAGTTCTCATCACTGTGGCCAATCTTGCCACAGTGAGAGCATGTCACATCCTACTTCTCCATGCCCCCAACCTTCTTTGCAATCTTGGCCGCCTCGATCTTTGGCTTGGTTTTCACGGTGCTTGCCCCCTTCTTCTTCAAGCAATTGGGGTCCCCCTTGATGTGACTTGCCTCCCAACAAGTCCAACAATGCACAACATATTCAGGTTGTGCCTCTACCAAGCTATTGGTCGCGGTGGCAAGCTTCTTGGGCTTAGGAGCGTCCATTAGCGCTATGGCCAATTCATTGGCCTCGCTCACGCCCAACGCGCTATCAAGTGCCTCCACCTCAGCGAACGCCTTGCCTCAAAGTGACGTTTCTGTGATACCGGAAAAGAATATGTGTACCAATCAACTCCACCATCCGCTTATTTAGCTTCGAAATGAAGATCTTCACCAACTGGCGCTTTGTGAACAGATCACCGACCTTCGCTGACAACCACGCCTACCAGATATACATGATGTGTGGGATATCTTCCTTCCAACGGAAATGCTGGATGCGCTACATCTGCTCACGCTTAAATCCACAATACTTTAATTACAAGTGCACCATGAATTGCGCCAAAGGATCAAAGGCTTGCGGATTGCCAACTGCCATCAATGTTGCACGTGTAGCCACGGCCAATCCAATAAATTTAATGGATTTCTTGGCAAATTTTACATAAAGTGAGGGCAAATTTTTCTCGAATCCAAGCTAAAATGCCTTCACAAATAAACTTCAAAGATTAGATTAATCTTTTTTTTAACGCCCACAAAAATATGGTTTTTGAAAAAGTTTTAAATCAAAAGTTTCTCATTCACTCTAGATTGAAACCCCCTAGAAAGCTCAAATCCGAAGTCAAAATCCAAAAATAACAACTATTTGGGAAGGTATTAACTCATAGTTAAATGAATCTGCCCAAAATTTCAGTTTCATCCATAGTGGATGAAAACTATGGCCGCGGATGGAAAATCAACTAACAGATGAAAAATGGCCAAATGGATGAAACTGTTGGCAGTAGGTCTTGCAGTTGTCCTTCATCACTCCAAACTTTCACCGCCCACAATTTCTTCAAAAATTGTCCAATCACGGGCCTTTTGTTGCGTTGAAGTCGTCTATACGCGCGCTAAAACATCAATCTAAGTATCCACATAAAATTCCATCTTTCTAAACTCTAATTTCATAGCTAAAGAGGGATATAAAAGGAGGTCTTTGTCAAATGAACAAGTATGAAATCACTCACGTAGTCAAACATCTCGCACTCCTCGAAGACAGAATCAACAAGTGCAAGTAGTATAAGAGAATGCGGAGCCTTTACTATTGATAATCAATCACTTACAAGCAAAGGTAATCACAAAACACTCTCTAACTCACTTTCAAAGCTTGACTTGACAAAGAGGTCAAGTCAAGGACGTTAGTGGTGCTATACGCACACGCATACAACCCTAAGTGGATAAAATTCATCCATGGATGAATGCGATGCGCCGCCGTTCATCCCTAAACATTCGTAGATTAATAACAAACTAATCTACGTTGAAACTACGTTACAAAGAGGCCCTCGACGCCACGTCCCGAAAAAGGAAGGTCTTCCCTCAGCAAGTTGGAAAAAATATTTGAGCATTCTATATAGCGACGGGATTTGTAATCTTTGTACACTTGGAGCGCAAGAAACTCTAGAGCATGCCTTCTTCCTTTGTCCATCAATCTTTGGAGTTTAGAAAATATAAAGATTGTTGCAAAGGTTGGTGGGTTTAGATCCAAAACCACACTCATGGTGGGAAGCTTTCTTTGGCTTTAATGATCTAGGGAGGCATAAAGTAAAAGTTGTTCCCTCAAAGGAGCTTCTCAATTCAATTAGAAGAGCACCTCCAATGAAAGACAAACGGGCGTAGGGTAGTTTTACACAATTGTCTCATCCGGCAATTATGGTGTCCAAAGTGTGCTTTCTGTTTACTTGATGGTGACTTTCAAGTGGCGCTGCCTCATTTGGGCCTAGATGATAACAATTGAAGTTGGGATCGGTGCTTGGAAGGAGCTAATTAATATAACATGGGTGAATACAAATCCACGAAACAACAACAATAAGAGGAGTCCTTGAATCCAAGTTTTATGGAGTCTAGGAGGGATTTTCTGACGCAAAGAAGTTGGACATTGTCTCCCACAAGGAATTTTGGGCCCATGATCTGGCCAATTGCTTTAGATCTTTTCAATCTTATCTCGCAGCCAAGCTTGTCTTTGGACGAGTCTACTATCAAACTTCTTTGCTTGAAGACAATCCCTCCACATATCATGTATCTTGGCACACTGTTTCTCTAGACTAAAATCTCCAGGATGTGGACCTTCGACTTGCGTATGCTGAATGTGGGTGACTCCTCTCACGATATACTCTCTTCCAAGGAAGTTGAACATCTTCCATGTAATACCTGTTGTGGGAGTCTGAAACTCCCGCTTGGTTGCCCCTACCCAAAAATTAGCCAAAATTGTGCTTTTTAGTTTAGATAATTGACAAAGTAGTTAGTATTGCATAGAAGTAGATTGCATAGCAAGTAGTGAAAGTAAGAGAATGCTTAACTAGTTAATTGGTGTTATAGTGGTGATAAAATCGGGCCTTAAACAACCAAGTTTTATGACCGGGAAAAGCTTTAAGAGAGTGCCGGAGAAGAATGTCTGGGAAAAATATCCAAATCACCACTTAGGGCAAAATGAGCTAGTCAAGTTTCTTTAGAATAAATAAATAAATTTAGTTTTTCTTTCTAGTTTAATTGTTAAGTTTTCTTTTTTTTAGTTGGTTTAGCTGTTGTTGGAGACCTAAATTCTTATTTGAAAGAATAGGAATTTAAAAATTATGAGAAAAGATAAAGATTAAAATAAACAAGAAAAACAAAAACAAAAATAATAAAAAATAAAATAAATGCTAGCTGATACCCGGAGGAACCCGGATATATGCCCGATATAAGCGACCCCCCCCCCGATATTAGAAAAGCTAGATAAAGGTAGTATCCGGGAGTACCAAGTAAACCTTCCGCATAATGACAGTACCCGGGAGTACTTGGGGAAACCCTCGACATTAGAGCAGTACCCAAGAGTACTCGAAGAAACCATCAACATAAGGGCACTACGTAGGAGTACCTAGGGAAACCTTCAACACGAGGGCGATGACCACGGCACGTGGCCGATGACCATGACACAAGGGAGGCCCGAGCGGAGCAAGGCACAGACGCAAGCAGAGCTAGGCACGTATGCAAGGAGAGCAAGGCATAGACGTGAGCTAGAGCAAGGCAGAGACGCGAGCTGGAGAAGAGCACTACACGGACGTGAGCAAGCAAGCTAGAGAGGAGCAAGGCACCGACGTGAGCTAAACAAGAGTACTGCATAGACTGCCCCTAGAAAAAATGGAAGAAAAAGGAGGATCAAGAGGACAAAGATGGCCATCACAAAGAGGAAGGGTTGTGAAGGAAGGGTTTGAGTTTGCATCTTAGGGTTTGAGTTTGCAATCTAGGGTTTGAAATTGCAACCTAGGGTTTGATATTGCAACCTAGGGTTTGCGGAAGATTGTGGTGGACGATGGATTTTAGACACAACGGAGGCGGCGATTACTAGGCGTGGAGGCGGTGCAAGGAGATTCACGACCTCGGCGAGAAGATTTAGAGACGAAACCACAATTCCAAAGAGGATGTGGGTGCAACAAAGACTTGGCAAGAATTGTGAACCATGTGATTCTTGTCAATTGATGGATTTTTCTTGTTTGTACAACTTCCTCGTTTGTTCAATCTCTTCTCCTTTTCCTTGTTCCGGGGTGAATTCCGGTTGCCTTCTTTCCGATCTAGAGAAAAGTCTCCCGGTAGACTCTACTTAGACCTCGTACGTCCTTGAATCTTGAATTCTTGTTACTCATGCGTCTACACTTTGTCCCATGATTTATTTTCCAATGTACCGGCCTTGTGGCAAGTCTTCTTTTGTGTTCTCCCTATTCTTCCCCTTTTCCTAGTCTTACCGAAATTTCTGTCTTTTTCCGAGTTTCTCCGGTCTCTCGAAAAACCCCCTTCGAAAATTCTTGTTCTCCTAGCATAGTCATCTCTTTTGCTTGAAGTGGTTAATTATAATTTTGTTTTGTTTTAGCTAGGTTTCTAGATATGTGAGATGCCTACATCCACATTAATCTAAAAAAGTGTTCCGGAGAATAGTACACCGATTACCCTATATACTTGTGTTTTCCAGGCCGGACTGGGAATTGTGATAAGTTGGTAGAATGATTGGTGGAAGTACACGCACATCCCGGAGTTATTCAATTCTAGACAACATGACTCCACCGGTAACATTGAAGCTTTCCAAGATTGATGCTAACAAGTGGGAGGGGACGGAGCAAGGAGGAGAGTTGGAGGAAGATTTCAACCCCGATGGGTTGCATGGGATTATACAAAAAACCTTGGATCGTCCAGAAGAAATATGCGGCCGCAGAGTTGTTACCTCCCGAGATACCCTGGGGAGTCTACCGGGCTAATTCTCGAACATGGACCACAAAAATATGGCATAAGGTGTATTCTTTTCAAGAAGAGGAATGATGGATACCCGGGATTAACCGGGAGTTGCTGGATAAGCACTTATCAAACTCCTACGATGTATCGGAGTGCTACCGGAGTGATCAATTCACGAACAACCGGTTGAGAAGGGTGGTTGAGTTTTTAAACAAAATCTTCCACCCCAACCGACGTGAAAGAATCACAGCATGGTTGGCCACCACCTACATACAGACATTCTTCGAGGATTCCTTCCCGGATTGAGGATTTTTGTTGGAAGAAGCAATTTCGCCACAGCTCCGGGCAATTCAACAAGGTGGATGTTCCAAGACCTTCTTAACTCCATACCTCATGCACTTGTATGAGTATTATGACTGTCTTGAACCGGAAGAAAAGAAATGTTGCAAGCAAGGGATGGTTTCCCATGACCATTCTTTCTAGGCCTTTTCCCAACATACTAAAGTAGGGTTGGCGTTACCGGCAAACCAACAGGGGTGTCATCATCCCGGTCTCTCTGGAACGGTGGTAGGTCATGTTGGCCTCACCGGAAAAACCCACCACCACCACCTCGGCCATCCGAGAATCTAACACTGATGGAGAACATAGTCAAGTTCCCTTGGGATATAACGCATGATATCGAGCAGTTGGAGATAGAGCTTTTGGAGGCAATGAGTCTATAGAGGGCTCTCCGGAAGGTATTTGGAGTAGAAACCACCGGAGACATTTCAACTACAGCCCGGGAGGTCCAGAAACAATTAATCAAAGTGAAGAGGGATCTTTGGACATCCCCGAAGGAACACCTTGACAAAAAGATTAAGGCACAATAGACTATGGTGACACTAACTAAGGTGCTTGCTGGACAGACGAGTACTACCATACCAATATAAGATCGGTGCCCAACCCGGAAGAAGAGAAGGTTTATCTTTACCAGTTCTCTTTCTTCGGAAGATGATGATCCACCCACTCAATGTCCAATGAATAGAGCGGATTCTCCATCCTCCAAGGAGTGGGGTGTGAAATTCTATAAGAGACAACGAGGTCTCCCGGTCAATCCTTTCGGGAAGGAACCGATTGATCTTTCTTTCTCACAAACTGATTCTTTGGTTGAGTCTCCGATAGCTATGCTTGTTGATCCGGTGGAGACTTCTCATGTATCGATGGATGCTCCTAATATACCGGTAGATACTCCCAATCTACCAGTAGACCTCCCGGTTCAGACTTCCAACTTTTAGGTAGATTCTCTTGACTATGTACCTATGGATACTCCCAATCTTCCAGTCAATCCTCCCATGGATCTACTAGAAGATATGTCCACTCTTCCAAATAAGTCTTCTGGATGAGCCTATGTTGTATGTTATTGTGGATTTATCTTATCTATTGATAGGATGTTGTTAGGTTGGTAGATTAACACTAGGGTGGGAGTAGTGATGTCGATGGGGCCCCATTGTGCACTTGATCACTATCACTCAAGTGAATTATTTGGTTACCTACTTTTGTTAAAGTATGTTTTTATCGGTCTTGGACTGGGAGTCTTCCGATATACCAATGAAACCAGTAATCCGTCGGTGACTAGGCAACCCTCAATTCTAAGATCTAGATGTCATTTTCAAGCTTTTGTAGACTTAGTTTTTGGAGGGTAGCTAGTAGCCTTTGTGTACTTAAGGAGCCTTGGGCTTTTAATTTAAGTACTTTTCTCTTTGTTGCTTTGCTTGTGTCTTGCCTTCATTACTTGTGTTTAGAGTTATTATTGAGCTTGTGTGAGCACAGAGGGAGGAAATTCAGTCCTCCTAGTGGGTCTTTACTAGGATGTGCAAAGTTGTGACTTGTTGAGTGTTATGTGGTTGAATGTGAGCTAAGGCTTCCTGAGAGAGTAGGATATCCAAGCTAGATGGTAGAGTAAGATCCGGGATCTACTTCAAATCCTATACCGGTTGGACCGGGTAGAGCTGCTTACCGAATGGGATCCGGAAAGCCCACAACTATTTATGATAGCCTCCTTTAAGTAGGAAATGTTTGGATTGGTTGGGAGGAGGGGTGACATCCCCCCTCTAGGTACACCGAGAGAGATCCCAGCTAAGCCTGAGTCTAGAGTATTACCGATTTTCTACCCTTATAGTGGATGAGATCCCTTGATCCTCGTGGAAAGTTGTCTTGCTTATGTGATTTACTTAGCACTAGATTGTTGCAATTTTTGCATCTTCTTTGCTTGATTCATTGGGTGTGGTTGGAATCTGGCTTTGCATGATCGATTTATCGAGATTGTTTTCCGGGTTGTTTGCGGGATTGTTTTCCGGTAAATTGTGAGGGTTGGTGAACCAGCTACAACTTTTTAACTCTTTCATGGTGTAGAGTTAGGTTGTGGAGAGTGTGGCCTCTGGACAGCGAGAACGGAGGGTAGTGACTTTCCAGGCACTGTAAAAGCTTCCCGGAAAACTACTCTGAAGATCAACAGAGTTTAAAGTTAAGAATTGCGGTTATTTGTTACTAGTCACTAAGGTATTGGGGAAGCCATCCTCTCGGATGTGCTGAGGTATTGAGTATGAATTGTCCTTAGATTTTGAAAGTTTGACACACGATAAAAATCCCTGGAAACGATATGGTTAGGTGGGCTCGCTTAAGGTTAATTTCGGTTAACTTTGGGAATTACGTACCACTGGACTACCACATCCGTCCTCTTCCTCACTTGTGGTCTTGCCCTTAACGCAACATCCTTTTCTTGAACTTGTGGTGAAAACTAACTTTATCAAAAAACCTCATTGAATCTTTTTTTCTATGTGGGCTCTTAATGGCTTCTCTTGATGGTATTTCACAAAGAGGTCTCCCACATTCATTCCTTCCTCTTTGCTTTGTTCATACTTGTTTGTTTCCCACTAGCTTTCTAAGTCCTGTCTTCTTTCATTTGTTGTCTCTGGGCTTAGTGCTAATTTTGCTTGGTGCATTTGGGCCCATTTGTGTCTTAGTTTTAATTCATCATCAATCGGGTCTTTTCAGCACATACCGTACCCAATGATTAAATATAGCACTAATGTGCCAAATCATTTTTAACTTCTAGAATTAGAGTTTGGCAAAAACAAATATTCCTCAAAACTCTTTTTACAGACGAATGAAAAAATGATGTTTTTGAAAAATATTTAATTAAAATTTTAGCAACTATTTTTGGTAATTTTTTTTCACCAAATTTGATCTTTGGATATAGTACTATCCTTTAACCCTTTAACGCCACGGGTCTTCACAAGGCACCAGAGAATCCACGAGTGTACTAGATCACACACGATAGCTAGTAGATAATGCACAATACTATCTACACATAGGGTACACTTTACAGAAATCATTGTAGCTCTTCAATGCTTTGACCAATGCAACCGGAAATGGTTCCATTTGAAGCATATGAACTACACTAAAGATCACATTTAGTATATGAGCGCGAATAGTGTAATTACCTTAGTACACTATTTGTGAACAAGTTCGCAATTAGTGTTAGATGCAGATGTGATTAATGACACCACCAAACAACCACTTAGTGGCCGTCATACTTTCATTCTCCTTGTTGACTTTTCCCCATGTCCCTCAATCAAAAGAATCTCCAAAATGCATCAAGATTCCTCAAATTATTCCAGATGATTCTCCAACATTATCAACATTCTTCTCAAGATTCTCCAAAAGATTCCTAAAAAGATTCACGAAAAGATCCCTAAACAATTCCTACAAGATTCCGACAAGATTCCTCAAAACTCTCCATGATTCTCTAGGATTCCTCCAATTCCACAAAATTTCTCTACATTTGTCTATATTCCTCAATATTCCGTAATATTCCTCAAAATCTCTTAATATTCCTCATTATTTATCATCATTTTTTTGGCAAGTCTTTCTTTTTTTCCTTGTTTTTCTTGCAAGTTCTGTTTTATTTATTCAACTTTCTTCCTCCAAATGGTTGTTTTCGTCTTAATGAACATATTATGTTTTTTTGCTTTTCATACACTAAATGCGCACGAGAAAAATAAAATCCGCTACAATCTTTACTGAAATTCACATATAGTGTAGTCTTTCACATTTACTATATGGTTATGTCACTACACCAATTGCAAATTTTGCATTTAGTGTATGGCTTTGCATTTAGTGTATGCTACACTAAATGTGATCATTAGTGTAGTCCTAGACACCAAAGGGTCAAAGTAGAGGGACTTAAAACCAAGACAACACCTTAAAGCTCTAATATGTTCTTCCTCAGGACGAAAATACGGTTTCAGACTGACGTGTACGGGTTAATTGAAAAGGAAGTAGTTTTCAAGTTTGCATTGAATGTAGTAAAACACAATGTACCTTAAATCTCGAAATGTTATTTCCGATTAAGGAGGTAATGGATATTTGGGAGGTAATTCTTCAAAACCTCCACCTTCAGTAGCAACAAAGAAGGGTAAGGAAAAGATGATGATGTCATATTAAATTACAAACTCTTCATGCGTTTCAGCCTTCATGGAATGCTCAAAGCATTATTGTCTTGGTTGTGCGCCGTGTGGAATCCAAACCGATAGAAAAAAAAGAAAATAAAAGCAATGTGTCGATTGGATATGGTGACACAAAATCGTGGTGTGCAGTAAGTACCATACTTGGCTCCATGTCAAGCCACAGTTGATGAGAGCAACTCCTGTCAAGGTTGACGTCACGGGAGCAAAGCTGCAACTGACTTTAAACCGACTTTGGAAGTCGGTGGCGGTGTGGTTTGAAACTGTACGTAACTTGGAGTGGGTGTTATGGGTTTAGGTACCGTGACGGAATTTGGTCTTCTTCCTCAAAGACCAGAATCAGCGCTCAATGTAGACTCGCGATTTGGGTTTGGAGCTCTCGCAGAACGGGCAGCGAGCGTTGCGATTGCCGTCGACGCTTCTCTCGCGAATGCTGGCCGCCCTCAGGAAAGACTGGCATATGGCTGCGCTCCATGGCCTCAGAGTGCTCGCCGTGCCGCAGACGGTCGGCTCTCGGGGCCGCAACACTCTGGTGAAAGTGGCGCCCATGGTGGATGCGCGCAGGGCGCACTCGGGAGCCGCCGCGGCGTCTATGTCATCGTGTGTATGCAGCGCAAGGGGCGTGGTGGGGAGTGTCACTGGGAGTGCCGTGCGGGAGGAGGAGATGGAGGAAGAGGAGGTTGGGAGTAGTGGGGATGGCGCGGTGTGGAGGAGCGAGCTTCGCTCGTTGTGGTGTCCTTTTATAAGTTCGCGAATCTCCCGGATTATGAGCAGAAGCGCGCGCAGTTGAAGGAGCTCTGCGAGACTCATGTAAGAATTAGCATTAAGTGGTGGTCAATCGTGTTGTGTTCTTTGGTATTGAAATTTGTTAATCTTGGTGTTAGAACAGGAAGGATGTTTTGTTGAGGAGTTAACTTTGCGATACTTATGGAAGGAATTTCATTTATATTGCGGCGGAATGTTGGAAGCCGTGAGGTTAACTGTGATGGTTTGGTTTTGGTTGGAAATCACGGGGTTAGGGTTTGAGGAGGGTAGGTTTCAGGTGTGGTAGAATTTTCCTGGCAATTTTTAGCGGTGAGACATAGCTGATGCGTTGCTGATGATTGGCAGTTTGTATCAGGAGGTATAATCTTGGCGGCGGAGGGGATCAATGGGAGCATTTGCGGCACGCGCGAGGCTGTGGAGGTGGTAATTTCCGCCATCCAGAGCGACGAGCGCCTGGCGGGTCTGCGACGGACAGAGGCGCCGGCCGAGCTGAAGGACGAGGAAATCCATCACGGTCACACCAGCAAGTCGCCTCTCGGGGCTGGCGAGAACGCGCCCTTCCGTTGGGATCACGTGCGTGTGAAGCTCAAAAAGGAGGTTCGTTTCTGGCCCAGTCTTGTTGCTGTATGTTTACGTTTGCTTGTTTTCTTTGCTCTCGTTGGATAATTCTTGGTTGTGTCCACAATTGTATAAAAAGGATTGTTGTGACGTGTCGACGATTTCACCGTGCTCTGTATTGATTGTTGTGCTGCAGGTGGTGTCCATGGGTGTGCCAGGAGTCAACCCTGCTGACAAAGTAGGGAAATACGTGAAGCCCAAGGATTGGAACAAACTTATTAGCGACCCAGACACGGTAATGAGTGTGCTATGGAATTTTTTGTGCGTCAGGCCGTCTAAAATTCATGGCACCTGTTCAGAATGGAATCATCCACTCGTTCTGAGTGGGAATCTGTGAGCCTCGTGTCTTCAAGGAAATTGTGTCATTGCGGCATATACGTGGATATGAGCACAGACCTAGAATATATCATGTCCTGTTCAGTAAGATATGAACATAGGATGAACCTCTCGTAACCCCTCGATTCTGGTTCCAGATGGTAGTTGACGTGAGAAACTCGTACGAGATCCGGGTGGGGAAGTTCAAACGAGCAATCGATCCACAGACGGATTCCTTCAGGCATTTCCCTGCCTGGGTTGAGGAGAACCTTGGAGATGGGGGTCAATCACAGAACGGGGAAGAAGAGCAGTTGCGAACTCCAAATGATGAGGAGATAGCGCAGACTTCCGTGTCGGAGGGGTCAACAGATCAGCCTAGAAGTCCACGGCGCATTGCCATGTACTGCACAGGCGGCATCCGGTGTGAGAAGGCCACTTCATATCTGGTCGATCAAGGATTTGATGAGGTATGTGTAACAGCCGCTTGTGTGTGTTTGCTCGGAGTAATTATAGGACAGGTTGTGAGAGGTCTTATGCATTGTGAAGACTGCAGACGGCTGGCTATAAGCTCTTTGGAAAAGAATAACAAGAAGAGGTATCTTATGACTGGGCGACAGAAAAGGAAGCACTGGTTGAATTTGCTGTCTATGCATGCAGGTGTACCATCTGGAGGGAGGGATCCTCAAGTACTTGGAGGAGACGGCCGCATCCGAGAGCCTCTGGGAAGGAGAGTGCTTCGTGTTCGACAAGAGAGTCGCGGTGGGGCACGAACTCAAACAGGGAACCTACACGCTGTGCTACGCCTGCAAGAAGCCTGTGAACGCCACAAACATGGAGTCCCCGCTCTGGGAAGAGGGTGTTTCATGTCCCCACTGTTTCCACCACAAGTCCGACGCCGAGAAGGCCCGAGCTCGCGCTCGCCACGAGCAGTTCTTGAGCTGGGGAATCATCGGTGGTCCGGACAAGGGGCGTGCCAAGCCCACTCCGAGCCAGCTGCGGCATGCGCAGTTTCCTGAAAGGGCTCATTACTTCTCTCTTAAATCAAATCCAGAGTAAAAGCTTCCTATGGCCTACTTGGTTTTGATATCGGCGCATGAGTGTGTTGTTCTCTCCACCTTACACAGCTGAGACCTCAGCACTGCAGCTCAGGAAACACCTTGTGATTGGGTCAAGACTAGGGGTGTTGCACCATTCTCAAGAGGAAGATTTTGTGAAGATTGAGAATGGGAACCATTCTTCATTCTTCACCCCATATAAATCTATGGTTGGGTATGAGATTCAGTTCTAAAGGAGGTGAAAATTGATTCTCCAAGCCCATTCTTTTCTCGTTCTTCACCTTCGGAGGTGAAGAATGCGCATTCTCAATCTTGTCGAGCCTTTCACAGCACACTATGTCTTTGCTCTGGGAATTGCACGGTTTTTGAGCTGTGTCCACTGGATTCTTCAGGTAGATTTGCTGTTACACCTACTTGTAGTCTCATTTACTTGAAGTGTCATCTATTTTCTTCTGGTGTTCTCCCACTGATGCAGCCCTTGTTTGGCTCTCAGGTGTTGGACGGACGCAGTTTTGTGTTCAGTGCACTGGGATATGGATTATGGCCCGGAATGGTTCTCCTTTCAGAGATTGTACAGGCAACTATCTTGGCTGATTTTTGCTATTACTACGTCAAAAGGTACGTCCTGATGGATAGGTTACGGTTTGAACCTTCATCCCTTACATGACTTTTTTGAAAATGTTCCATTGCTCCACTTCCTGACTCTCTTTGTAGCAAGAACTAACATCATGTATAGTTTATTGGTAATGGATTTAGACCTTCTGAAAATTTGACAACAAGAGAAGTTAAAAAGGCTGCTGTCAAAAAGGCTGCTATCCTTTTGAGGAGAGTGCAATTCGTCGCCACTTTTTTCAGTGTAATGGTATGGTGTTTATTGTGGCAGTGTAATGGACGGCCAGATGATAGTGCGGCTTCCTTCACGTGTGGTTTAAAGGCTGCTGTCAATAGGCTACTTCACTGTACAAGTAAATAGATTGTCACCAGACAGTCTCATTCTAATTCAGGCCCTCTTCTCTTACAAGCTCTCCAGGGTTAATGGCTTAGGAAGGGGTTGTATCTTGAAGGTGCTAGCTCCATGTGATGGTTGTCAGTGGCATGGAACAGAACTGAATCCATTATTGATAAGGCAAAGTATCCTTTGTTGACATGAGAACGCTCTACTGAAGCTGACATGAGTTGTTATATAGACCTAATATATCTCACTTGATACATCCTCTAAATGCGATGTGCCTTAATCAACCTCCTTTCTTTTTAAAACGTATGCTCTTGTTCCCTACTTCCTTGAAATGTCTTGTGTCTTAAACCACCTGTTTTCAGTTGACGCGGAGACATGTTCGAGGGCGGTCGTGAAGTGTGCCATGAGAAGGATCGACGTAGCGCCACATCGGGGGCGCCCTGAACGATGGATGATAAAGTCTGCAGCACAGACTGTGCAATGGCGGCCTTCACATGTCCTTTCTTCCGACCTGTTGTAGGTCTAGTTTTGGACGGATGTCGCTTCCGCACCATAGTTGTTGGAAGATCAACATGGATGCGTGGCCCAGGTTGTACCTCAACTTCTCTTATTCTCATCCCCTCTGGAGCCTGGCTCTCAAACCCATTTAGAGCAACATAACCCATTTCTATGTCAATCCTCCTCATGTTCGCAACAGGCTTCTCTGCAAATGTGGTTGTTGATTGGCTATTTACATGCCCGGGTGCAAGCTTGTTGCTCACTAACTCCCCATATGCTGGAGCATCAAGCTTCCACTCACCTCTTGGCTCGCCAAAACTCTTCGTTGTTGATTCAATAAACCGGAATCAGTGGTGGTAACTACCAATATGTCAGCATGAATAATATTTTTAAGGAGAAGCATGTTATATTATGACGTACCATGTAGACCATGCAACGTACATACGCGGAGGTGTCGTTGAATTCCAAACGTCATCAGTTTCGAGTGGGCTCTGGTTTTAGTATATTCAAACTCTAGTAGCTTTTCAAGCGTTTCGTGTTGAGGAGGCTTGTCAGTCATAATATTGTGGTAGGCCGGTGAAGCTAGTGTCCAAGTCTCATAACTAGATGGAGTTTGATTTAAACATGTTTCATAATGTGTAGTTCATGAAGGGATTCACTTGAAACCTTTTTGTTGGAGGGGACGAAATCGTCGTCATGCACCAGCGGACATGATAATATACGCCTCAAAGGCACCGATTATTGTACTCGCAAAGCTGCCCGAAGAATGACGAAGGAGAATCCAAAACCCACCAATAAACACAAATCGTCACTTATACATCGGGCAGCAACACGAAAGCAGACACCACCATTGCCAACATAACACTGTCACCGCCTCCGAAAGCCGCCACTGCTCCGCGCTTAGGCCAAGAATCCGGCATCGCGCACTCGTCGCCGTGAAACCACGCCTTGGTCCGAAAGCCGCTGCGTACCTTGACATCAATCCCAGGAGTCGCCGCTTTGATAAACGAAATCACGGGTTGCAAGACAGAAACTCCCGTCTTCGACTGACCAAATCCGAGAAAGTAATTTGTTGTAACTCGGCATTCCTTGCACGACCAAGCTCTTGTTCGAGAGAGGGCTCGAGGCTGGGCTCAAGGGCGGGATCACCGCGCCGTTAAACGTGTATGCCTTCTCGAAGCCAGGGAGTGCCCCGAGACATCTCCACCACGGAGAACCACTCAATACTGAATACTGAATATAGTGTAGAGGGATTATTGATGTAGATCACTCACACTAATTTCCATCAAAGCATGTGCATGCCAAGTTCTGATTGGGTATTTGTTCTCAAGCAAGTGTGTGTCAGTTAACAATTGCATGTAAATTTTCAATTAGTGTAGGACATTTCAAATAGTCTAGTCTACACTATATTCACGGAACGGTGTAGTAAGAATTTAAGACACCAAGTCCATGGTACGAGAATTGATTTGGGACCATCGGATTTGTACAAAACTTCCAAAATCTCCAATAAAAATATGCTTTGCAATATAAGCACCAAAGTGGGTGGATATAAAGAAACCTATTGATTGGTTTGTGATTTGGAGTAGAATGGAGGTTTTTCTAATTTATAAATAGTTCCATCATTGTGAAATTACATGTTGCTAAAACCTTATTTTTTTCAAGAAGTGAATTATCTTCCTTAAAACATCTATGGAGGATTTGGTGCTATTCCTTGACCTCTTGAAGGATTATTTCCCTCAGTAATTGGGTATTTTAAGAATTTAACCCCTAAGGTACTGTGACAGTTTTACACCAAAAACACTTCAAAATTAATGGATTCTAGTGCAATGAATAAAGAAGGTAACAAAAACTTTGATTTTTAGTTCTGACCGTAGCATATTCAAAACAAGTGTGCAAGGAGTGGAGGCTCGGAATTTGTTAATTCACACTTTAATTTTTTTGAACTTAATATGTTTTCGATTGATAATCCAAATGGTTAATCGGAAGGTTTAGATTACATGTTGTTGTGAGAAAAATAAAAAGTGAAAAATATAAAGATACCTAGGTTTTATGTGGAAAAGAAGAAGTTTTTTTGGTACCTTGCCCGACAATGAGTGACAATGTGTGAAAATGTTTGACTTGGATTGGTATGCTACTTTTCACTATAGACAAGAACTTTTTTTTGACAATATGAAGGGAAATAATAATACTTGCGAGTACTGAAAATCTCACTTTCAATAGAGTGTCCTATCAAAAGTTTTTGGAGGTGCCCGAGGTGTCCACCCTCCCCATTTAAAATTCAAAACCCTATTACTTTTTCATCAAATGTCCAATTTAGGAAAAAAATTGTTTTCCCACTAAGGTCTTGGTAATGTCTTTCTATAGTAAAAATTTCAAAGAAGAATGTTGGAAATTGACGCCATAGGAACCTATCCGAACTTTCAAAAAGCCCATTTTTGACACTTGGTACCTTAGGGGTTAAGCAGGTTCTTTTGATGTCAATTTTGAGTGATTTTTTGAGATTTGTTTTGGAGGTGGGGAAATTGAAAGAGCCTTTGTAGCACTGCAATTTTAGATCTTTAACATGTCATTTGATAAAAAAGTTATATGACTTGAAGTAGTTTATTAAATACTTTAGACAATTTGGGCAATTATGCTACACCTCTTTGTTAACTCCAAAATTTTACATACATTGATGAACATGCTTTTCATTGAGATCTCTAATAAGAAAAACATCTTTTCATAGAAAAACTCTTTCCAAAAGGAGTAAAAGTTTCCAAGCCATGTTGAAAAAGACTTTTCCACGATACATCCGTAGAAACAAAAATTTGAAAACTTGTCTCTTCTTCTCTTTTTGTTTTGTTATTATTAATTTTTTGTTTTTTTACCTTTAAAAAGAAAAATGAACTTCATGTTCAACTTTTGGATAAGAAATCTATGATAAATTGATTTACAACAAGAAATATATACATGTGCTTTGATATTGGGCCCTCTCATCATGCACAATAATTTTAAATATGCTAGTCCAACACATATGTTACATTTGAGAATTTGTCAAAACGTATCATAAACCGTATGGATAATAATGGTAAAGAGCAACAACTTTGCATAACACTAGGATTTCATTTCATCGAGAAAAGTTATTGTGCTAGCCTTAGAACATGAGGGCGGAAAAACATATTCTATCTTCCTTCGAATGCTACAATCTTCCTATTTCTATAGTACAATATCCCAGTAAGAAAAACTACACACATTGTTAGACTACAATGATCTTGTTTTTACAAATGAAGAAAATACCATTTTTTATGAACACACCTATAGATATTTGTCATCCCTATCGGGGCAAGGGGAGTCCCCCGGGATCTTGTTTGGGCGCGATATGTAGCCCAACATGATACCATGTTTTGGAACTAAAAACTGCAATTTTGAGTTATCTCTTGAAAACATAGTCACGATCATTTAGCGTCTAAAAACTGCAATTTTGAGTTATCTCTTGAAAACATAGTCACGATCATTTAGCGTTAAGTTGATGGTCATAGAGCATCCAACGTTAGTAGGACAGTGAGACCATTACTCACTAAGATTTTTTTGGCCACTTTTGGTGGACTAAGGGGAATTGTCTAGCAACCATCACATAAGCAACAAGAATGGAGCAGAGAATGGGTTGGAGATTGGAAGTCCAAAAAAGATTGGGATAAACACGTGGTATCAGTTGTCCATTTTTAATTTTTAACTTGGAATTCCAATGTTGATCAATCATTTTGATGTCTTCAATAAACCCTGCACAAACGAAAGGTAGAAATTCCTAAGACCGATTTTCACCTAGTATCCACTCCAAGAATTTCTCCTACTTCCACTACAAAATATTAAGAGTGAATGCCAGTGGAAACCACATCCATAAATCTCAAAACTAGGAATGGATACTAGGTGATCATCCACTATGGCAATTCACATGTCAAAGCATATAAGAAATGTGGGTTTTCTAGGTATTGTTTGTTGAAAAGTCTTTGAACTTGCAAGTAAATCAAATGTAATGAAGAGTACCAAGAAACCTCACTTTCATTGGTGATTTGGGTTCAAGGTGTCTCCACTAGTGTTCACAATTTAACCCAAAACAAACCAATTAACCAAATTCATATTTCAATCAAATCAATCAATATTGTATTGGGATAAAAAAATCCTACCAATCTCATATTTAACTATGTGAAGAAACAAATTGATGGATGAGAATGGGTGATTCATTAGGATTTATACTTTGGAGCATTATTACCACTCCATAAATAATCTAACTCCATCATTCATAAGAAATTAGAATCAATGAAAAATAAGTAGGTAAAAACAAAGTGTATAATATTTGAGTTTGAAAGAGAAGGATGTGAATGAAGTGTTTGTTTGATCCAATATGCTTATGTCCAGGTGGTCAAATTATTTATAGATACATCCAAAGTTTGATTAAGAACATATGAGTGTGACAAACCATAGTACAAATTGAACAACTATGTAAATAGAACAATGTGACAATGCATCATCCGAACAAAACAGAAAATGATCCATGTATAAAAATCCGAAGATTTATAATGTGAAAATATTGCCAAAGTTCCAAAGTTTCTAAGGAAATAGAGTGCAAATCTGGATCCACCCTGGATGATTAAAATGCTTTCGAACTTTCTGCATCATCTTGGATTGGGTTGAGAATTTTACCACATAATATAGACTTGATTGAAATCCAACCCATCAGGTTTCAGTGAAATCCAACTCTAAATGAAGGAAAACAACTCCCCAAAGTTTCTGCTGTTAATAGTGTGACATATGACTCATTTGGCACCTGCAGGAATCAAGTTGACCGTCACAATAGTATCATGCTTTTCTGTCAACAACTCTACCTTAAAATCACAATCACCTGAGAACTAGGCCCTCAAAAAAGCAGTAACAAACCACGAATATGCAAAAACCATGATAATGTGACGAATTGTGGGAGTTGGAAACACTTGCAGCAAACCTGTTGTTTTCACTCACTACATTTCAGAGCCAAGTTTGCACAGAAGGCAAGGAAAGTTTGTTACAGCAGACAAGAAGCAAAGTTACATTTTCCATAAATTTGGTGCGTTAAAAAGCTACACATTTTGATTGGTGTACAAGGAACAGATTTCATGCTTAACACGATGGTAATGAATTTAGACTTGTGCAGTGCAAAGATTTGACATCATGTGAAGTCAAAGTCTGCTGATCCACGCAAGGGAGGGAGAAAAAATGAACCGTTTCTCTACTTCAAACCCTGTAATCTTTCAATCCGTCTGGTGAAAGTTTATGAAAATCTGTGAGTATGTTGCTGGATAAGTTTTAATTGAGATCCTACGTTTAAAACCAGAAACAAGAGTAATTGTTCGCTTCCTTGCTCAGCGCACTAGAATCAGCAGTTTCGTTCAAGTGTTTCTGGTATGTCATGGTCAAGGAATTTGTAGGGGTTAATGTCGCGTGGTGATTGCGCAGCCACTAACCCATACCCTTATCAACACTGGATCTCTTTTATGTACGAAAAGCCCAGGCTGAGGTATGAGAGCACAGCACCGACACACTTGATAAGGCTGCGAATCGGATTTCGCTTTGCGGGACTGAACCGCTACTCGACGGTGCCGATTTCCCACCTCTAAGATCCCACCTCCGAGGACGTGGAATAAATCGGAGCATCCCATCCTGCAGCTTTGCTTGACCGGACCGCAATCCACTCATCAATAACATTGCCCGTGTTATGCGCAGCTCTCATCGCTAATTTGTTTTGCATTGCCATCGAGATTCTCGTGGGAATGAAGCTTTTCACTTCGGATAGGCATGATGAGAACAAACCCTCGGCAACGAGGTTCGCATGGTCCAGCATAGCGACAAGCTCTGCTTAACAGTACACGCATATTCCAGTCATCTCAGAGAGTTGACTTTCACGGAAATCAAGTTCGTCCACGACGTGTGAGATCAGGAATGGATGGCATCGCCGCGGCCTCAACCGCCATAGATTTACAATCCGACGCTGCGGGCGAAAAGTGTCCACATGAGGAGAAGTACTTAAACCGGCTGCACACTGGCAGATATCGCAGTTCTCTACCTCCCGCAGCTTTCGATCTGTTGCTAGAACAGTTGATCCTTCGTGTCGTGATGTAGTTGAGGCGATAGTGATGGCGTCCTCAGGTTCTCGGGCGATGTGGCTGCTGGTTTACGCTCTGGCGGTTTGCGAGGCTGTCTCAGCGCGCTCCCTGTTGCAAACGTCGCCGGTATCCGTCGTGGTGGACGATTTCAAAAAGATCACCGGGATGTCAGTCGCCCTCAAAATAGAAACGCAGAAGGTCAACTTGATCAATGCGCCGTCTATTGGTTACAAGATCGCGCAGGGTTTCGGTAGCATCATCAGTGAGGTCGTGTTTATAACTAGCAAAATCCAGCCCGATAGCATGAAGCCGTTCGGCGACGATGACGCGAGGACCGTGGTGGCGGAGCTGACGAAGTTCGTGCAAGTCCACAAGGAGCTCCTGAACGTCGTGATCGGGAAGCACGGCCTGCTGACGCTCTTCCCGTTCTTCGAGCCGATCCGCCAATCGCTTGTCAGTCTCGAGGCGGCGGTCGACGCATTAGCGTACTCTCTCATCGCCTTAATCCCGACGCAGAAATCCGAAGCTCAGGAGCAGTTCGGCTCGTTGGGCATCACCGTCCAGCTGGCCATATCGACCTACGATCAGCCGCTTTTGAGGAGCAGTTTGGAGCGGTAGAAGAAACCGTGTACCGTGCAATCGAAATGCAGCCACTGAATCCTGGGTACCTTTGGTAGATGTAACTCGTGCTATGACGTATCATGATGCAGAATTTAGCTTTTGATTCTCAGGACGGAGCTTCGGCTCATGAGCACAGATTCATCGTGCGTGTGTACGTACGGCTTTTGAGAAATGAAGCTCGGAGTGGATTGAAAGCTAGGGAATCTCGTGTTCTCAGTGTCTGGTTCCTGGATGATGTGCGTGCATGCAAATTATGCGTACTAGATTTTAACGTAGTCTAACGCAACTTCAATGATCGCTTCATCCAGGCTAGCGTGAACAGCACTAAATCATCGCCTAATTCGCAGGTTTACGACGTTGGCTCTTGTCGATGCTTGTGCTGTGACATTCAGACCCAGCTTGTCATGGTCAGAAGTTGTCGAGGTCATAACTTGCTGCTGAATGACACGTCTTGCGGTTTAGTGCGAGTGTGGACAGGTCTATCCCTACACCCTACTTAACAGAGCCATGACGGAAGCATTCCATATCCGTCTGCACTGTCCACACTCGTTGACTTGTATCTGTGATACTACTGTAGTCCGATGCCCGGCTAGTGGAATACCCGGCTGATACGCAGGTGCGCACGCAGTATATGAAATATCTCGAATCACAATTTCTTATTTGTACCTCTTCTTTCTTATTTGTACCTCTTCTAAATGGTACAATCTTACTTTGGGTGTAAAGTGTCAGGATATTAAAATCAACAAAATATACTTGATGCACCATCTTCACAAAATTCTTTGCACATGGAAAGAATTGTAAATTTAACATGTTCAAATGAGACAAGTTTGCAAATTCTATGTAAAACAATATGCGTAACAAAACACTGTAGTGCTTCATATATTAAATGTAGTTCTTGACTGTCTAAAAATAACCATGAAGTTTAATTGCCATCAAGATCGTAGTCTTGCAACCAGAAAACTTGTTCAAAAAACCATCAGAACTTAATGAAAATTGTCGATTAATTCCTTAACCATGACATACTAGTATGCTTTTGTGAGAGTTCTTCCTGACCCACTGCATCATAAAATCATCTAGGCTATTATTTTTATGTCCTACGCGTTCTCAGGCGTTCTCAGGCGTTATGTCCTAAGCGTTCTGAGGCGCGAGGTGAATATATTTTGTTAACTAAACAAATTTCTCACCAACGTCACCACATCTAGACCCAAGCGAAATTGAAAGACCTATCAAGCTCACAAACCTTCAAGGTTTGAAGAGTTTTATCCGACGCTAAGTAATGAAAAACTTTAGCAACCACAGGAACATGTTGTTGCTCAATCAAAATTTATCCAGGTCGTCTTATTATACAAAGTGCATTGTAGAACTTGGGCTTTGTATGTCGCATCACAATGGAATTTAGAGGTTTACTTGGTAGAGCGCGACAAAGCATATAGGTTACTTTTTGTTTGTAAACAAACTCATTGACTGGTGCAAGATTGGAATAATGTCATAGAAACTAAATTATGAATTGTTGTGTAAAAATTGCAAATATTCTCACAAAGTTTTGGAGTGACAAAAAAACATGCAAAAAGTATACATATAATTCCTAAATCCCAACTTTCAAGTCAAAATGCACATTTGTGATGGTGTGGGCCATGTTTACAGGTTTTGATGGAGATCCTTTTTGTTATCATATCACCATATGTGAGAACTGCCAAAGGTTTTTTAGAACCTATGTACGATAAGATAGTTTGTCCGTCTTATTTTATACATTATCAGCTTAAAGCCTCATATTTAGATAGAAAAAGTGCTCCAATCTATTTTAATATTCTACTAATTTAGCAATGGAGGCAAAACTATGGTATGAATTATACAATTGGCCTATAGATTCACGTGATCCAAATTTGTTTGAAAATGTGTGGGTGATGAGAGAAAACTAGTTGTAGCACGAGCCTAAACTGCCAAGAAATAGAAAAGAAACGGTTGAATTAATGCCTCAAACATGGGGCAATGTGAGAAATTTGATGCAACTACAAACTTTCATCCATAGCATGCTTGTAAGCATGGAAGCCGTAACTAAAGCATATGGAGGAATCACTAGGTGGCAGATTGTTTATTGAAAATTTGAAATTTCTCAATTATAAGGATTTTAGAAGTGTAGATAAGTATGATATCTTGTAAGTAACTTCATTGTCATTCCTTTTGGTGCAATTGCTTTTCAAGAAAAGCCAACTTGGAATATAAAAGATCATATTCATTTGTTGTTTATGGATGGTATTTGGAAATGATATCAAAACACGGAAACCAAACATACACTTTAGTGAATGCATTTAATATTTCATATATGAGATATACCATACTATTTGTCATCATGTCTTGTAAATCCTATTCATTTTTTGGATTGTAGAAAACATTTGTGAAAAATTTAAGATTTTTTGTATCAAATGTCTATCTAAAAGAAAAACTCTTCAATTTTCTTTTCAGCTTTATGTAAAAGATATGTAAAAAATTGGTACCATATTGGCATGTAACAAAAAATAAGGATGAAAAGATATGTAGCAAAAAATTTGCATGAATAAGATATGTAACTATAAATTGGTATGTTTTTACAATTTGTGTTTATATTTTTAAATCTTTTATAAAGATTCAAGAAGGTAGGAACTTTGAAGAGTCCGTTTTTTTCCCACCTAACTTATAATAAAAATGTTATGTTATCCTATGTAGTTTTGATGGCTTTGGGCAATGCCAAATTGTTTGTTACACCCATTTATTACATTAAAGATATGTTTACACAAATAAAAAAAGAATTTTCTTTTGATTTCATAGAGTATTCCCTCTGATAATGTCAAATTTTCATTCAAAAAATGAGTCAAAGTTTGGTCACCTCATTGGAGAGAGACTGCAATAAAATCACTTTTCTTTTCCACCTAAAAATTAGAAATCTTGCAAGTTTCTTTCTCGTATGTATTTTCTACTGCAAGATAAATCATGAATTGTAGTTACAAAACTCCTAGCAAGAACAAATGTAGTTGCCTGGAGAGAAGTAGACAGAGGGTTGATTTATCAAAAAATGAGAAAGTGAGCACAAAGAAAATAAGAATTGATATAAATATGAATGACATCATAAACAATCGGCTCAATTACCTGTACCAATTAAAATGTCAATGATGAGGTCTTCCGGGTGTGTCAAAGACAAGATAAGAGAAGAGAAGAAATACTTGTCCTTCTCTCTTGCACCTCGCCAAAGATAGTCGTCGTATAGCAAAGGGAAAGTGCAATAATAGATCTGTCATTCATACTGAGATCAAAGCCTATGGCTATGAGTCATTGGCTTGACAGAGTGGTTTGTAAAGGAAGACATTGAACTGATTAGTGGTAGAGAATTCAATCCTTGCCGAAGAAATTCAGAAGTAATTCACCTCCATCCAGTCCTTCAATGGCTCAAAACAAAAGCCTTAAAGAATGATGAAATCTTGTCCAAGAATTCCCCATTGTTGAATGGCAAAAAGCGTAATGCACCATCCTCATGCACGATCTCATTAGCAAAGTTGAAAAGCTCATCCTAGAATTTCTCTTGTCGTAAATTCCACAATGGTACTTTGAAAGATGAATTTGAGACATTGGGTACGAGTAGACCCTCTGGGAAGTTAGCAACTACAAGATTAGCAGCACCTATCATCCATGACTTTCTGCCTCTAGTGCAAGAACAACTAGATGTACACTCCACAACAACTTGAGGTACTTGACGAAAGAATTTCCACTGATCAAGATTGAATTGTTGTCGACACAAACGTGGCAGCTATGCTTGGATGTAGAGATGTGAGGAGGCGTTGTTGGCTTCTTCAAAGGGACAACAGTGAGGGAAACTAGCGAGTTGGTAGCCTCGATGGCGGTGGTGTTCTCCTCAACACTAGACGCAATTCCATAAGCACCTTTAAAAGGAGTAGCGCCAGAGTTACCAACCTTCGCTCCCTTCATAGTTTCCTTCTGTAATGCAGGCTCTACTATAGAGGTATCAGTCACAATTTTCTTCTTCCCCAAAGACTTCTAAGCATCCGTTGGTGGTTGGTTGACCGCCTTGCTCTCAGCATGTAGAACCGATTCATCTATATTAATGAAGGATTCTCTGCCTCGATAGAATCAATGCTTCATCTCCTGCTCAGAATCTGGTGCTCAATTCTTTGCACAATCAATGAACCATATACACTCTTGCAGGTGGTCCTTCCTATAGTTCTTCTACCCGCCAAAAAAGATGAAGGTTGGAGAGGAAGAATCGCACCATTTATGAGCACAAGGAGGTAATTTTTGACTGGCTCCTGAGGCTAGCAGTACGTGCTTCATATACCTAAGTGGTTCATAAGAAATGGGTAAGAATGCTTCTATCACAAAAATCAGAGTGGGTGTTACGGGGAGAGAGAAATCATATGCAAGCACAAGCTTAGCAACCTTGTCAGTGTCCTTGACGTCCTTAAACCATGTAATCTTGGTATGTGAACTAGTTGAGCTGAGTATCCAATAATTGCCTTGTCTCATAACCATATCCTCCAAGTCTCAACATAGTCGAAGAAAGACTCAAACTCTTTTGCATCATCAACGCCATCAACAATGGAGAGATATCCATCGAGTAGGGACCGAGCAGTGTTCGCGAAGTCTACCCATAATTTAGCGCGATTAAGCCATTTTTTCATGTCAATTTTTGGTGGAACTCTTGATGAATCGGATGTCTAAGCGTACACTGGAAGGACAATTCTACCTTTTTAACCACCTAACCTTATAAGTGGGATCAACAGACAATGTTGAAAGAAGCAGAAGTTTTTCCATCATTATTTCCACCTTAGATGCAACTTGCATACTGTAATGGAAAATGATCTACAATGCCGAGACCGAAAAGAGAATTTTAGTATTGATAGGGAAACATAGCTTCAAAACAAGTTCGCGTGTGGAATGCAGGAGCTTCTTTAGATAGTAAAATCAAGATATTAGACAACTACAAGTTGGAAAACCATGTATGTGACCCCATACCCTAAATCCAAGTTGCAATGTGGATTTAGAGTGGTCCCAAAATTCAATCCCTTAACAATCTATTACCAAGATGAATAAATACATGTTAATGAATGTACATAGTAAAGAATAAATCTCTTACCTCTTGGAGAAACTCAATTCCATTTGCAGGATTAGCAATAGCTTCGGCTCTGTTGAATATTGAACTCTCGCTTCTTTGTGATCACGGAGTTAGTATACGCATGGAGCTCCTCTTCATTCCAATTTTCTTCATGCGTGTCTTCATAGTACATTTGCACAGCCTCTTGAGTAGCTTGAAGTATCTACTTTTAACAGTTTATGGAAAATGATTAGTTTTGGATATTCAAAGTATAGTCTACTGATCTAATTGGGTCATAATCTACTTACATTGCAAATAAAGTTCACCATCAACTCTCTTGTTAATGGATACCAAGTACTGGTTGCCTTGGTCAAGCATTGCTTGTATTATTTGTTTGTGAGCATAGGCTTGTAAAGCTCTAAAGAAAAACCCCATTCTTCTGCATGCAATGAAGGGTGTGAACCACAGTGGTCTTCACATGTGCGTTTTGGTTGGAGCAATACATATCCATAATGAGTCAGTGTAGATTAAAAAACTAAGCAATGTTACAAGTAAGCAAACATCTTTATTATAATAGTTGAAATGGCTGGAAGGCATTAAATGGTTGGAAGGCATTAAATGGTTGGAAGGCAATTCATACAATGTGATACACGTGAATACAACACAACAACTGACTAAAATGCACAAAATGTGGAAAAATAACATGCACATTGTTTAGGTCAAACCGACCTAATTGGTGCAGCAATAAACTAATTCTTCATCATAATAATCATAGTACATGAAGCATCGGCTCTACAATCACATATTCCATGCAATGAAAGCTAATTGATCTATGGCTTTAAGATTTGGACGAAGAAAATGCTTTCAAGGACTCCTCGATGATGATGATTTGCTCCTCTGGTATCAATGTCGTAATATTTCTTCCAATCAATGTTTGAGCCCACAATTTCCAAGTAGTCAAAATAGAACTCGTACTCTCCCACAACTCTTCTATCCCCTTCTCAACTTTCCACTGATATCCACCACACATTCCAACTTGTATAGTATTATAGAACACTTCTTTTGCGCAACACAAGACAGAAGAATCTAATCTTCACAGAATCGGGCCTCTCCGGGTCATAGTTAGGATCTATCAACGCTAACGCAATCCATATTGGGTGCTCGTCTCCATCACAGGGCCGTAATGCATTGAAAGATCAAGCGAAAAGAGCACGCCCAATCCCAAAAGAAGGGAGAGGACCAATTTGTTTTTGGCCTACTATGAGTCGAATTTTTGGTTCACATAGGTCGTTAGATCAAATTGTTAGAATATTAGTGCATTTACTAGAATTTAGTGATTAGATGTGGTTAGTAGTAGTGAAGCTCCGATGAAGTCATTGAATTAGATTAAGTTAGAGTAGACGTGCGGGAAGTTGGAGAGACAAGAGACTAGATTAGTGGCGGCAAGTGGAGGAGCAGGAAAATTAGTATTGAATGGTGGAGATACGAGTTAGAGGTAGTGGAGTTAGACAAGGATAGATTTTAGTTAGTGAATGATTATTGATGAAGTCTAATTAGTAATTTGGTTATAGAATTAGTTTATTTCGTTTGATATTATTATCTTTGTGATAGTATATAGTAGTATAATTGTGAGGTATTTTAGTTGAAAGCATGCAGTGTGAAAAACAAAGAAAAGAAAAATGTGAAAAGGAGAAGAAAAAATTGTGGGAAGGAAAGAGAAAATAGAGAAAGTAGTAAAGTTGTGAGAATTAGAATTTTAGAATTAGAATTTAGAATTAGAAGATTAGAAGAAGGAAATTTAAATTCCGGAATTGGAGTTTAAATTTTGAATGTGAAATAGAAGAAGAGGATGAAGAAAATAAAACTAGGTCGAGTATTGGGCAGACCCAGGTGTCGTAGGCCTACTTATTTCGCCGGGTGGTAGGGTTTGATTTCCAAGAGAGAGCTTGTGAACAGCTACCGCATCGAGCAATGCCATCAGCAAATGAAAGGAGCAAGTAAAGGAGTCTTGGAGGCGATGAGCAGTGACACCGAGGTGGATTCTGGTGGCAAGAATGTTGGTGTGATAAGGTGATTTTGTTGTTTTGGAACTCAGGCAATCAAGGACGTGTTCTTGATCACATGTTCCATGGAGTACGGGGTTGTAAAGCTGAGCAGTATCGTAAAGGCATTGAGTAAACATTGTTAAAAGATGAATTTATAAAAAATAAAGGATAGTGAAGGTTAGGGCTTAAGGTGAAGACATGACTAGCGGATTAATCCTCAATAACGCAATCATGCTTCACCTCACGGTGTCCTGATGGAAATTCTTCCATCATGTACATACAAGTATTAGTCTTTATATGTATGGATTTTGATAAGTAAGGAGTTGGGATAAAAGGGGTTGGTCGTGGTAAGAACCACGGTTTGAGGATTTGGGCAAGTGTTAGCATTTAGGTGCTGCACCGCTCTTGTCACTGCTCACGGGGGTAGGTAGCGGGTTGACTGGTATTTTTCCTGCCTCACTAGCGAGCCAAGCCGTGGGCCGCCGAACCACTCGACGGGCTCGATCGGGTTCGAACCCGGACCGGCGGTAGCCACTGACCACGACTTTTCCAGCCAACCAAGTCCGCGACTTGGCGATCAGGTTGTGCGAATCAACACCTGTATACGTCCGTACCATCAACTATCTTACGATAAGTTTTATTTTTAATTTTATATATTTAGTTATTTTTTTTATTTTACTTATCTTGTTGGTTGGAAGGTCTAAGTTTTTAGTCTTCCAATACATAAAAGACTAGGGGATTTTTGTGGTTGAAAGTGGAAAGGATATGAAAGTAATGAAGTACCTTGTGGGGTACTTTGGGTAGGGTGACATGGACTGGAGTGCCCACGTCCACTTGAGGTGGAAAAGTTGGAAAAGAGATTCGTTAGTGAGTGTGTGTGTGTGCGCGGGTGAGAGAGCAAGGGTTTGGAGCAGAACTTTGACTGTGTGTAACTCGTTGAGCTTGAATGCTATGGAATTGAAAATTTGTGATCTTGTTTCTTGTTTCAAGAGCTTTCCATACTCGTTTTAAATTTTGAATTCGGAGTTGTAGAGAAAAAGTTATTGAGGTTTTAATTCTGTGATAACCCGAGGCCATCCATTGAGGGGCAGAGGTTTCGAGGAGCCACAACTTTTTCTGTAGTTCTCAATTTGATTTAAAATTTTGCGGGACTGTGCATCTCTATCTTAGCTTTGTAGAAAGATATTACAATTGAGATTTGGAGTTGTGAGCAAGAAGTTATAGAGATCTAAATGAATAGGGGTAGGCAGAACTTTGATTGTCTATAACTTTTGGACAGTAGTTTGGAATTGTTTGAGAATTGCAAGGTGCGTGAACCATGGTCATAGCTCTTCAAAAAGTTATTATAATTGAGATTTGGAGTTTTGAAGAAGAAGTTATGAGCGATTGAATATCTAGAGGGGCAAAACTTTGAACTCGTATAACTTTCGGACAATAGTTTAGATTGACTTGAAATTTGGAGGAGTGTTAGTTGTCTGAATTAGCTTTCCAGAGAGCTATTACATTTAGTATTTGAAGTTTTGAGTCATCTGTGTCACTTGTTTGAAGGTTACAGCCTTGGTGAAACTTTTCCATTGTGTTTTTGAACACTTCTTTTGAGTTTCTTAGTGTTTTTGAACACTTGAAGACTTTGGAGTTGAAAGATGGAGGAATTGAAGACTTGAGGCTTGAAGAGAAGAGAAGATGGAGACAAGTGTGTTGTGGCTTGTGGTCCGATTTCCTTTTTTGTGATTCCAAGCGAGTTTTGGAGGCTAGTTGTATTTCAATTCTGTTCTTGTAAACTCTGTTGCGGCGAAGTGGGGTTAACTGCCTACACGGTTGTGTTTATGTCGTTCCCACCGGTGAGGCACGTTTGCTGGTCACCGTGGGTTTGAATTTTAGGAGCCAATCTTTCGGACGGTTTCAGCTTGTGGTCTGGCTGTCCCGTTTTACCCGTCCGAGGCCGTGGTTTCTTATCACCCACCTTTACTCTTAACCCTCTAGAGCCACCACAGGATAGGCCAACGGGGAGGAGTTTGAAGACTGAAGATTGAAGATTTGAAGATACGATTGAAATCCCGAGCAAACAATCTCCAATCGCAGCCAGATTCCCTGCGAATTCTCAAGGCGCTCCCCTCTCTACACGACAACGGCATCTTTATCTTAATGGGTCTTTACTGCATGTTTTCATTAGTTCAGAGTTTAGGAACGACCACTGGCTCATTTCCTTCTGATTCGAGCAGTCCTCGGACCATGCGAGCACCAACCGCTCTAACAAGCCAAGGAATTAAACTCGAACTGGCAAGGTGTAACGGAATGCTCAGCCAGCCGTACTGAGCCGCAGGTAGTGACATTTCTTGAGTTCTTATGACATTTAAGCCATTATCTAACTTCTCGAAGATCAAAAAACCTAAACAGAGTTATATGGTGTTTTAACTTTTAATTCGTAGTAAGAGTAAGAAATGTTAGTGTTTGAGATTGGGTTCGCGACCAAAAATGAACGGCTAGACGCTCTAACATTTCTGGTGAGAGGAGCGCAGTGACTTAGTCGTAGAAGTTGTGCTCATGGTAGGTGAGGAGTAGCTGGACTCACAAAGACGCCCCTATGAACTTTGTTTTGCGAATACTGCGAAGTTTGGTAGAAGGAGAGGAAGTGTTGGAAAAGGCTTGCCCAAATCTGAGGTTTGGCAAGCAATTGGAAGGACTCAGAGTTAGATCAACTCGTGCAAAGATCTAAAGTGTGGGACATTGCTGTTGGGAGTTAGATCGGAAACTGGAAGGAACTTTTAGTGTTGTGCCTTCCAGATCTGTGGTGTTTTAGATAGATCTACCACCTCGCACAAAGTCACTGCAACTCCTCAATCCAAGACTACACCAGCCAAGATTCGAGAACACGACAAACAAGCCATGCGGCTTGGGAGTAGCTTCACATCCATCTTGGTCACTTCTAACCTCTCTCACATTTTTTACTTTTTTGCGCTTATATTCTTTGCTTGTTTTTCTCTCACACCACTTCACACACACAACAAGTTATTTATTCAGCACAGCACATACAATAGTCACCCACAAAGTTGTATTAGATTAAAAAAAATTGTAAACTCACTTTATGTGCGAAAGCTCTGGCAAAATTTTGGTAGTGTTGAATATATCGTCAGCCACAAAGGGTGCGACTGCAAATTTAATATAGGCGAAGACAGCTCAAGGGAGCAACCAAGACAAAAAACTCAAGATACAACAACATCAGATCAGGACACAACATAGTCAACACAGCAACCACAACCACAAATTGGCCTTGGAATCACCACAAAAGTCAGGAAAGCATCGACTCTAATCGCCCAGGTCCAACCCGGACACCAAGACTATACAACTCAGATCTCAGATGCTTGAACAAAAAGACCCAAACGACAGTACAGACACACCAGATCGATGCAATAGCTCCACATCATAATAAGAACTCAAACATATGTACAAGAACCTGCCTCCTTGAACCGCCGCAGACACCTGACTCTAAGGTTGC
This sequence comes from Bryoerythrophyllum caledonicum, assembly GCA_963971425.1. Classification (NCBI taxonomy): domain Eukaryota; kingdom Viridiplantae; phylum Streptophyta; class Bryopsida; order Pottiales; family Pottiaceae; genus Bryoerythrophyllum; species Bryoerythrophyllum caledonicum. The sequence continues at coordinate 10,997,393 of OZ020516.1, read as the reverse complement.
AAACCCACTCTCTCAATACCCGACGTTGGACAGACCTCGATCCCTGGACAATCCGTTGGACCTCACCAATAGGACCAAATCACCTCACACCCCCGACCCCAAGTAGTTGGACCTCACTATGAGGACTAAATCACCACAAATTTCCAACCTCAAGATTGCAGACATATTCTATCAACGCCCGACACTCAAAAGTACCTGCACTTCGACATCAACACTTGACTACATCAACATTCGACTGGACATACATCAACACTCGACGCTCAAATACTTGAACTAGACCTACATCAACATTTGACGCTCGAAGTGGACCTACATCAACACTTGATTGGACCCACATCAATACCCGACGCTTAAGCTACATCAACACTCGAGGCTCGTCAAGACTTGCACTTCCAACACAAGACAAGACCTCGCCACAAAACTGCAGTTCCCCCCGAAATTACTCGAAGATTGCATACAAGCTACGACAACAAGCATCAACCCAACAAAACTCAGCAACAAGAGAAGACACCAAACCCTGATCCGACCTCACATACACACAGCCAGCCTTCGCCAATATCGACGCAGCGCGCCCGCTTCCAAGTCCTTCACCAGAAGCACCAGCCAAGACGATCAACCTCACATCGATAGATGCAAAAGGGAGCACCAGAGAATAACAACGTCCCTAAACACAACCAAGAAGGCTACAACCCCAGAGGTAAGCGTACGACCTCCAGTATTGATTTGCAAGTATCGTGTGTGCAGATTGCAGCAGATTGAAAACAATCCAGGGAGGACGAAGGAATAGCGCACCTCCAAAAAACAACAGCTTTGATACCCTCAGCCAAGGACACGGTGTCGTGTAGAGAGGGGAGCGCCTTGAGAATTCGCAGGGAAATCTGGCTGCGATTGGAGATTGTTTGCTCGGGATTTCAATCGTATCTTCAAATCTTCAGGTCTTCAATCTTCACTCTTCAAACTCCTCCCCGTTGGCCTATCATGTGGTGGCTCTAGAGGGTTAAGAGTAAAGGTGGGTGATAAGAAACCACGGCCTTGGACGGGTAAAACGGGACGGCCAGACCACAAGCTGAAACCGTCCGAAAGATTGGCTCCTAAAATTCAAACCCACGGTGACCAGCAAACGTGCCTCACCGGTGGGAACGACATAAACACAACCGTGTAGGCAGTTAACCCCACTTCGCCGCAACAGAGTTTACAAGAACAGAATTGAAATACAACTAGCCTCCAAAACTCGCTTGGAATCACAAAAAAGGAAATCGGACCACAAGCCACAACACACTTGTCTCCATCTTCTCTTCTCTTCAAGCCTCAAGTCTTCAATTCCTCCATCTTTCAACTCCAAAGTCTTCAAGTGTTCAAAAACACTAAGAAACTCAAAAGAAGTGTTCAAAAACACAATGGAAAAGTTTCACCAAGGCTGTAACCTTCAAACAAGTGACACAGATGACTCAAAACTTCAAATACTAAATGTAATAGCTCTCTGGAAAGCTAATTCAGACAACTAACACTCCTCCAAATTTCAAGTCAATCTAAACTATTGTCCGAAAGTTATACGAGTTCAAAGTTTTGCCCCTCTAGATATTCAATCGCTCATAACTTCTTCTTCAAAACTCCAAATCTCAATTGTAATAACTTTTTGAAGAGCTATGACCATGGTTCACGCACCTTGCAATTCTCAAACAATTCCAAACTACTGTCCAAAAGTTATAGACAATCAAAGTTCTGCCTACCCCTATTCATTTAGATCTCTATAACTTCTTGCTCACAACTCCAAATCTCAATTGTAATATCTTTCTACAAAGCTAAGATAGAGATGCACAGTCCCACAAAATTTTAAATCAAATTGAGAACTACAGAAAAAGTTGTGGCTCCTCGAAACCTCTGCCCCTCAATGGATGGCCTCGGGTTATCACAGAATTAAAACCTCAATAACTTTTTCTCTACAACTCCGAATTCAAAATTTAAAACGAGTATGGAAAGCTCTTGAAACAAGAAACAAGATCACAAATTTTCAATTCCATAGCATTCAAGCTCAACGAGTTACACACAGTCAAAGTTCTGCTCCAAACCCTTGCTCTCTCACCCGCGCACACACACACACTCACTAACGAATCTCTTTTCCAACTTTTCCACCTCAAGTGGACGTGGGCACTCCAGCCGATGTCACCCTACCCAAAATACCCCACAAGGTACTTCATTACTTTCATATCCTTTCCACTTTCAACCACAAAAATCCCCTAGTCTTTTATTTATTGGAAGACTAAAAACTTAGACCTTCCAACCAACAAGATAAGTAAAATAAAAAAAATAACTAAATAAAATTAAAAATAAAACTTATCGTAAGATAGTTGATGGTACGGACGTATAAAGGTGTTGATTCGCACAACCTGATCGCCAAGTCGTGGACTTGGTTGGCTGGAAAAGTCGTGGTCAGTGGCTGCCGCCAGTCCGGGTTCGAACACGATCGAGCCCGTCGAGTGGTTCGGCGGCCCACGGCTTGGCTCGCTAGTGAGGCAGGAAAAATACCAGTCAACCCGCTACCTACCCCCGTGAGCAGTGACAAGAGCGGTGCAGCACCTAAATGCTAACACTTGCCCAAATCCTCAAACCGTGGTTCTTACCACGACCAACCCCTTTTATCCCAATTCCTTACTTATTAAAATCCACACATATAAAGACTAATACTTGTATGTACATGATGGAAGAATTTCCATCAGGACATTCATCCTCTCTAAACCTCCACATCCTCTGGTATGTGTCAAGCTTAGTCATCCTCACTATCTTGGTTGTCTAGAACTGCATCTTCTAAATCTTTATCTTCATCTTGGTCACTGTCCTCAAACTGTTGTGGATCGAGAATGTCCTCTAGGTCTTGAAGATGAAACCTGTCACTCCTTCGAAAGACTTTGATGCGTTTTCCAGCCACTGGTACACGAAGAGAAACTCCATCTAACTCTCGAAGTGAATATGTACCATTGGAGTACAGTTTAATCACTACATAGGGTCTAATCCATCTCTTTGCAAATTTCCGTACCGTGCTGTGTTGATGCTCCAATGTACTATCAAATACAAGGACCCAATCACTCTCTATGATCTTCTTTTCTCTCAATCGATGTGTTTTGTCAAAGCGTTCTTTGTTGCCCAATCTAGCAGCTTTCATCTTCTCCAAGGCTATCTCAAGGTCCTCAGGCAATCTTGCCAACTGCTGAATACGAAGCTCCAGTAGTCTTTCCCTACTGATGCCATCTTCCCATGATAGAAACACCCATGTGGGAATATCATTGTCCACCGGCATGATAGGTTTCTGCCCATACATAAGTTCCACAGGCATGTAACCGGTAACCGTACTATGTATCGTTCTATCAGCCCATAGTGCAAACGGTAGCAGTTTTGGCCATAAACTAGGCTTCCCTTTGCAAGCTTTGACTAGAGCATGAACGATTGGAGGATGTCCCCTCTCGATCTTGCCGTTTGCCTCAGGATTATAAGCAGTTGTCAGTTTCAACTGCACACCATATCGCTTGAAGAATTCTTTGGCTTCCGTAGCATTCAACTCTCCTCTGTCAGCTCTCATTCGGCCAATACTCCCATATCGACTAAAAATATCTTCAAGTATAAATCGGCATACATTCTCCGTGGCCTTGGTCCTCAATGCTCTTCCCTCAACAAAGTTTGAGAGTTCTTCTCGGGCCAAAACAAGGTACTTCATTCCCCACATTGCACTTGGCATAGCAACCAAATTGATCATCCATTGAAAATGGATTGCAATGGGGTAAGTTGGATGCAATTCGTCTCTGTGTCGCACCTAGGACTATAATTCGCATACTACACAAGAAGCTACAAACTCTTCAACATCTTTGTATAGTCCCTTCCACCAGTATCTCTCCTTGATCTTTGTATAGGTTGCCCAGATTCCTCTATGACCGGCCCAAAGTGTATCATGCAGTTCTTGTAGAACTTGGTTCTTGGTCTTAGAATCTCCGACCACTCTCAATGGCATTTCATCAACTCTCTTTGCCCTCTTCCATAGATATCCGTCCTTCAACAGGTATCCATACGAGTGATGTCTGATGTCTTTGAATGTTTTATCCATCCAACTTCTTTGCCGCTCCATTGTGCTCAAATATAGCCCAATATCTCTTAACTTTCCTTCATAGAGATCAGTTTTGAAAGGCAAAGCTCTAGTGGATGAACTTTCTCCATTAGTACTCATCACATAGCCTCCATGTAACAATTCTTCATCATCTTCATAAGCCATCATCTCCTCTTCTTTGAAATACCTTGCTCTAGACAACATATCGGCAACAGAATTCTTTTTGCCGATATGTGAACTAGAACAGGATTCAAGGATTTGATATAGGCTATCCATCGCAGCATTGCAATGTCTGGTGAAGAACAATTTGCTATCATCCCCAACAAAGGCAAGCAGTCAGTTTCCAATACTACCTCCGCTTCAATCAAGTAGTTTCTGTCTGCCTTTAGAGCTGTAAGGGCACCCCATAGTTCTCTTTTCACTTGTGGATAAGCCCTCTGTCGCTCTGTCAGAATCGTTGCTCCAAATCGGATAGCAAATCTCTTTCCTTCTTCATCAACTTGTCCAACAGCCTATCTAATTGCAATCGGGTTTGTGTCAACAGTCACAATTACCGGTCTTCCACAAGTATAGTCCACTTGTTTTAGAACCGATGGTGACTCCAAAACTCTCTTCAACTCTATCATAGCCTGGTCTTGCTCATATTGCCAAAGAAACTTGTTTCTTTTGCGCAATAGCTTATACAGAGGTTCTGAAATATGAGCAAAATGAGGGATCCAAATTTGGTAGAAGACACAGGCTCCTAAAAACCTCCTTACTTCAGTGACATTGCTACAGGCCTTCATTCTTCCAATAGCATCCACCTTCTCAGGGTTAGGTTTTCTTCCATAAGAACCACACAAGTGTCCAATCACCAAAATCTCATCAACCCTAAGCTTGGACTTCTCAATGGAGAGGGTCAAATTAACCTCCTCAAGTCTGCTCAAGATTTTGGCCACATCCTTAATATGATTATTCACAAAGGCTCTGCAACCATCATCTTGGACTGCTAAGTCTTTGTCTTTTCCTCACACCCTTTCATGGGAATGTCATCCACAAAAGGTATGATTTTCTCAGGCACAAAGTCTCTTAGGATTTGGTTCATAGCGCTCTGCATATGTGCTACGGAATTGATAGCACCTTGAGGGAGTGTACACATGCGCACTAATCCAAGTGGAGTCTTCATGGTTGTCAAATCTCTGCTTTCAGCAACTAATTGAAATTGATCATAACCAGAATAAAGATCTCCAATGGAATATATTGCGTGCCCCGCAAATGCTTCCGCTACTTCATCAACAATAGGCCCTGAGCCTTTGTTTCTGATGGTCACTCTATTTGCAGGCTGCATATCTTGAATGAACCTCAATGCTCCTCACTTCTTTGGCACTGTAAACCACCGATTTGAATATGGAGCCATCGAAGGTTCAAGTATGCCCATACGCGTCTTCTCCTTGAGCAACTCTACTAGCTTCGGAAGTAGAGCTCTAGGCACAGGTATAGGCTTCAAATCCCATGGTACATGCGGCACCGTAAAAATAACCATAGGTGCCACAACACTTGCTTGTACACATCCAATCTCATCTGGCGAAGAAGCAAAGGTCTTCCCATGCATAGAAAGCATGTCTTGGAATTTCTTCCTCTCCGGCTTAGTTAAGAAATCATCGCCTCCAATCTTCAAGTTTGCCAAGGTCTCTTTGGTGAACTTGTGTCCAATCCTTCTTGCTTCTCTCAAACTTGGCTCCTTCTCAGCTTGTCTAATATGATCATCGGTGTCAAATGATAGCTCAGTAGCCACCGGCTTCACCTTCTTGGCGACAGTCTTATATCTTGTCTGAACCGAAGCTTCTGGTCTTTGCCCATCAATCTTGGAATCACACATCTCTGTTATTGCTGTAGAAATTCCGCGATACATTGCAGTTGTATGAACATTGACAAGGCAAAGAAAAGTCATCTCATCATCCTTGTCTGCTTCTAGCTCTTGCAAGGTTTGCAAGATATCATCTGGCATACCATTTTCTTCGTAAATACCAGAAATGTTTTCATCTCCCTCTATAACCTTCATATTTTTAAGATTTTTCTCCATTTTTTTCACAAGCTTTCTACATACAGGGTCCAAGTCTTTGACACCCGTAAATCTTTCAAAGCCACACTTTGTCACACTTAAAAATCCACAATTAACACTAGTATGTACATTGGGCTCGGGGGGTGTAGTCATCGGGCGGATTAGCAAACTATGAGCGAAAAAATGATAGGGTATTTTTTATTCATTTGGGCTAAAAATTATAAAAGAGTTTAGAGTACTATAGGGTATAGAATATGGCATTGGATGTCTTTAAAGTACTATAGGGTATGGAATAATAGGCCCCATTAGAAAATACAGTAGTACTAAAATAGCCCCCTTTATATTAAATTCTTTGGCCAAATGTCTGAAATTGCTTATTGTACTATAGGAAATATACTTCTTAGTTCATGTAAGACTCTCGGATTCCTATAGTGACTTAACTACTCTTACAACTAAGTGTTATACATTGTACATGGATACATAATTTAGGGTCTGACTACTGTAAGTTAATACGGAGTATGATTTAATATTACAGAATACAAGATTGTGCAGATCTCGTTTAGGGTACTCAGTGATGGTTTACTGCGCTTAGGGGTCAGTTCAATCTGGCTCAGTGATGGGGTTTTCGGCTTAGGGGTCAGGGCAATCTGGCACAACTCGGCTTAGAGGTCAGTTCACTTGAAGCTGACCGTTGCGTCTGAGTTTGCAAGGAAGAGGTTTAGGGTTTGTTCAATTGGTCGGGACTGGGTGCAATCTCCCGACGAGTGCAAGAATCCGGCCATGGCGTGTGCAAGGACCTGAGTTTGCTGTCGACGAGGTGGAGGGTTTGTGCAAGGACCTCAGTTTGTTGGATACGGGGTTTACAGTTTGTGCGCCTGTTCAGTTTCGGGTGTCCCACAGCAGCCCTCGTTACGGTTTGGGGCGGATCTGTGTTGTGCGTGTAGGGTTTACGGTTTGTGCAATCAATTTCGTTGTTTGGCTACGGGTTTGTGTAATCAATTTTGTTGTTTGGCTACGGTTTGTGCAATCAATTTTGTTGTTTGGCTATGGTTGGTTCGTTGGGAGCATCCCCAAGCAGCCCTCGTTACGTTTTGTTGCAAATCTGTCACGGTTTGGTGCAGATCTGTGTTTTCGTTGTAGGCTTCACGACTTCAGGGTTTGGGGAATTGTTTTTTCTGTGTCTTTTTCTTGCGTGACAGCGTCACATGGTGCCTGGGGTCGATGCGATCATCTTGGCACCTGCTGCTTTGAGGTATTGCTAGTCTCTGAATTGGGCAACGTAGGGTTTTGTATTGCGGTTGTCTTGTGGTCTTCAAGCTCTTGTTAATTTGTGGTTTACCTTTCAGGGTTTAGGGTGCGTTGCTCTTGCGTTTTGGATCCAGATGTGCTGCGTGGTGTAATGACAGATTCGATTTGTTGAATGCAGGGTTTAGGGGCGTGGATGATGGCGCTCAATTACAAGATCAGATTGTACTCTGTGGAGGATGATGTGGGGCGGCCGGAGCTACTCAGTCCGTTTTTTTGCAACTCCAGCAATACTTATGCGGATTTGCGCACGCGCTTGGAGAACGGGGAATGCGTGGAGTGGCCTTTCCTTTTTTGGGACTTAGATGATGCATGCCGAATACCAAAGCGGTTCGAGGCCATGAACCCGGTTAAAGAACGCGTTTATGTAATTCCGTCGGTGGAGGGCGACGCCGGACGTCGCAAGCGGTGTCGTGTTGAGGACCAGGCTGACACGAGGAGCAGCGACTTGGCAGCGGAGCAGCCAGGGCAACTTACGGGTTTGGGAGGTGTCCAACCGTGTGGCACGGATGTCTTGCACGCCGGTGCTGCACGGACGTTGGAGGAGGCAGGAGCTGCCGGTTTAGGGCATCCCACTGAAGTTCCGGAATTTCCTGAAGACGACGAGGCTGAGCCACAGCCGACACTGTCACCTACTGATGTGCTCGAGGAGACCCTGCTACAATCCACGCTGTTAGCCACTGATGTGCTTAAGAATTACAAGCAGGGTGCAGAAAAGTCGAGAAGGGAGCTGGAGTCACTTGATTTTGCAGATCACAAGTGGGATCTAAAAACTTACGATCACTTTGGCTTGGTTGTTGTGAAGATATATTGCGGGGAGTGTAAGAGAGAAATTGGGGGTACGGGCCGTGATCACTCCCGGATTACAGTGCAAAACCTATTTGCAAATTTCAAGAAGAGTCATTTACATTCAGCTCTCCACATCAAGCAATGGTGCAGGAAGAGGGGTTTAGTGTACAGCGACCACCCAAAGGAGGGCAAGTCCAGCAAACCCATCATTTTGACACCAGCAGATCACCGGCGACTTGTGGAGGAAGGCGTTAGCATTCTTCAAAGTGTGAATGATTTGATCTCCTCAAATGATCCTCCATTTATAATAATCGGAGATGTGGGTGTTCCCCAGTTGAAGTCCTTTTGGTTCAAAGTGCGCTGCAAGCTCGATGGAGAACTACTGCTCCTGTGCCCGCAGAAGGGGAACCTTAGACAGAACTTAGAGAATCACGTCCATGGCTTGGTTCATACGAAGTGCTGTGAAGACTTGGTTGCGGCAAGCAGTTCGTCGAAGAGTTCATGTGCAGTCAGCTCCGGAAAACGGGGGAGACCCACCGCAAGGTCGAGGTCGACCACCGGCAATCAATGCGACCTCCATTTTTGGTTCAACAGTTCAGGCGGTGTAGGTTCCGAAGCAGCAGGAGAACCCCTGTTAGGTATGCACTCCGACTCTATATTATCGTTGCTGTGTTTGGGATTTAGGAAGAAAATCGTTGAGTACGCTGGGAAGTCCTGTAGAGTCGAGTCGTTGCAGAATGATTCAAAGATTGGATCGGTGTGGATGGCGGAGCCAAGCACAACTGCCGATTTTGTATTTCGAGGTCAACTTGTTCTTATAAGAGGGTGCTTCCGGCATGTACAGTGTAAACGGTTGTGTGCCACGGGAGAACCCTTTACGAATTTCATTTGTTCCAATTGCATGGAAATTGAGCAAGCCAATGATTTCAGACTTAGGGTACAAAGGAAAGGTCGTGCTCTTGTCAAGCGTGGTCGCAGGGATATACAGCAAGGAAGAAGGATAGGCTATCTACAGATCACTGAACTAGCCTCACAGTCAAAGACGTTAGGCAGGAAATACCGTGATGAAAAGGCTAGGCACTGGCTCATGAAGTCTAGGGTCGCGCAATTGAAAGTAAGTCAGCGTGGTTTGAAACTTAGTGCTGTAGAAAATTTTAATAGAAAAGATGTTCTCTCTTTTTGTAACAACATACTGGTGGCTCACAGAACTAACGCCTTCGGGGGAAAGCCAGCTTTGTGGGACTTCCTCAGGGACGTTGCCACAAACTTAAATCGTGTGAGGCAGGGTCACAGATTCTCCAAAAATTCAAAGTCATTTGCTCAAGCTATGAGGATATATGGTGGTAGGCAAATGTGTGATTTGTTTACCTTGAATTTTGGTGGGCCGTCTTATTATTGTACTAAACGGGAAAATAAGAAAGGGGTTCAATTCATTGCTGGGGAGCATTCTGCGTTGTTTGCTGCTGTGGCTGACATTTACAGGGAGGCCAAAGCGAATCACGGAGTAGAAGGACTTGTTCCTGTCATCTTGGCGGAGGACGAGACAAAAGTCAAGGCTCGTATATCTTGGGACGCTCGGTCTGATGGACTGGTGGGCTTTTGTGGAGTGAAGGAGAATCATCGATGCGTATCCACCTTCAGGCCTCACGTAGGGAATGGTGAGAGTGGGTATGCAGCCATAGTAGATTCTTTCCGTCAGAATGACAAGGGGAGTTTTGCTCGTGTCATCATGGTGAATCCTTTGCATGCTTTGTTGCCACGACTTGTACTTGTTGTGTCTAGCACTTGCAACCGTTTCAATTCCGACTGGGTCCGTAATCAGTGGAATACTATTGACACGCTCTGGCAAGACAGTTGTGGGCCTGTTCTCAGACCGATTGTGGGGCATTCTTCCGATGGGGATTCTAGGAGGAGGCAGCTCATGGTCCATGACTACTGTAACAAGGCGGGGTTCAGGTATGAAATCCCGTGGGAAGGCTGGTCCTTATCTTGTGAATGGCTTGGCGAGAATAAAGTGAGAGGCTTGCATGATCAGGATTTTATTCACAACGGAAAGAAATTAATCAACCCCCTTGACAGCGCTGTAAAGAACCTGCACCTAGGAGCTGATGTCTGTTACTTAGATCACCTTGGTCAGGTTTATCAGAGGTTTGGTATTGATCAGCATGGTCTCAGAAAGGAAGATGTGGAGCGCACAGATAGACAGAATTGGGCAAGTGCACAACGAATTTGTGCGAAGAAGGCCAGAACTTATTTGCAGGAACTGCGAACTACAAGGGACGCACATCAGGAGAGAACTTTGGGGACCGAGCTGTATCTGTCTATTTGTGCTGACTATATTGACATCTTCCTTTCCATGTCCTTGACTCTGAGGGAGAGAGTGGTGCTCGCTGGCAAAGTGTCATTCTTTTTCAGGATTTGGAAGTTGTGGTTTAGCCATGGTGACCACGGTGTAGGAGGAAATACAAAGAATCTAACGTTGCAAGAATGCTTCGTAAGCAACCAGTGCTACCTTGACGTGCAGCTCTCGTGCCATTTCGTGGTCTTACTCATAAGGTATTTTCGTGATGCATTTTCTCACTTGCCGGTTCCACTGCACCTCACAGGATGTGATTCATGTGAAATTTTTTTAGCAAGGTGGGGGGAATGAAAGGTATGGAGAGAGCGTACGATTTCCAGGAGCTTGTGGGTTGTGCTAACACGGTGAACCACCTGGCTGCGATTGAATACGGATCTAATGGACTGCAATTTGGTAGAGCGCATAACAAGCAGAAAAACATGTGGGCGGACTTGCATCCTCTAGAACGTGGGCAGGCACCTGCAGATTTGGGAGATTATAGCGCCCTTGCCACAGATGAGGACTTCGTGGCCGCGTTGAAGGAAGGTCTGAAGGCAGCCCAATCCCAGTTGAAGGCGCTAAATATGGCTCCATCGACTTATGCTAGAAGGAAACAATGGTTCTTACAGCCTTGGACGGTGGAGGGGTCGGATTCGAAGCACTGGGCATACGTACCGCTCGAAAAGCCAGTCCCCGGCGAAGATGGCGACGGAGAGGTCATGAGGGACTCCCTTGCTGTGTAGGAAGAGGGAGACACTGTGGACCATGACGGTGAACCCTTAGCCCCGGACGAGAGTGTGTTGGACGCTGAGAGTGCCAACCTTGACGCCGACAGGACTGCTGCTGACGCATCCTTGGAGAGTGCGGAACACGTTTTGAGTGTTGCCGAAGAAGAGTGCCGGGATGCAATCTCGCAAATGCTGGATTCAGCTGAGCCCAGCCCACCAGTGGAGCTAACTTCTCGGAACCCTGCACAGAAAATAGAGCCGGTGGTGCATTACAATGGCAGGGCCATTTACAAATCAACGTTGGTGGGCGAATTGAACGGGAATCCCTTCCTGTCGAAGGACCGCTTGACTCGCATCAAGAACTCTGTCTACTTCAACAACGCTGAGGATTATCTTGCTGCCGCTAATTCGACCACGACCGCTTTCTTGGGCCTTGGAACTGACTACGGAGTGCTATTTATGCAATCTCCCACTCTAGGCCAGAGTTCTGCAGTGAGATCCGCGCAAAAGAGGAACCGCTGTAGTGCTCAAGTGGGACACCCGGCTGCTGTGACCACTGGCCCTGACATTGGCACTTGGTGGCTCGGCAGGGTGCAGAAAATGCGGAGGAGGGTTGGACGAACGTGGGGATTGTGTAGGAACCCAGTCAACCTCATGGCTCACACGCCAGCAGGTAAGAAGGTAGGTTCTTCCCCGTCCATTCAAATAATGTTCACTTGGTTCAAATCAGTGCCAGGGAGGAACAAGTACAAGTACGACGTGACGGACACCCAATGGATTGACATTGAGAGCGTGATTTGCACCATTGCACTGTCATTCAATTCGAATACCAGCGTTTATACCCTACGAGAGGCTGATCGGCAGGTGCTAGACGAATTTGTGTCACAAAATACTTGAGCACTGCAGGTGGTCCAAGTAGCTGTACCTTGAGCATCCCGGTCTCGCAGTTAGCTCTTATTTGTTGTCTAACATGGGAGTTTTGCAACTAGAGCAGCCCTCGCATTTGAAACAAGCAACCTTAGAAGCTCCTGGTTATGTGTGTGAGGAGAGCTGGCGGAGATACTCGCTCAAGAGCAGGTGAATTCCATCTTGATTGCTGTAGTTTAGGGCATGAACTCCTCCGAGACGAGTAATGATGTTCGACTTGCTGCTACGCACGCTCTATATAATGCCCTAGACTTTGCTCAAACTAACTTCGAGAATGATATGGAGCGCAACTATATTATGAGGGTGGTTTGTGAGACCAACCTCTCACCAGATGTCCAAGTTTGTCGTTGCTGTCTTCGAATGTCTAGTCTCCATTGGCTGCACTTATTATGATAAACTTGCCCCATACATGCAAGAACTATTTTCTCACTTCGAAAGCAGTGTAGGAAGATGAAGAGCCAGTTGCACTTCCAGCGATCGAGTTTAGGAGCTCTATTTGCAATGAGGAGATCGAGATTCAGGAAGACTACCAAGGTGATTTCTCTGGACCTGTAAATTTCTGAAACTCGCTTGTGAACCGTGATCATATCGGTGAAATTTTTAGGGGCTGCTTATTAGCACTTGGCTGTGAAGTCCCCTAATACTAATTGTCTTCGATTCAGAGGTGCCTTACTTTCACTTCATGAAATAGGCATTGCCTGCCCTCGTTCTGATGTTGCTGGAAACGTTGACGAAGCAGGAGGAAGATCAAGATCTAGACGAAGGGGCCTGGAATTTGTCTATGGCTGGTGGGACTCGTCTGGGCTTGTGGCTGGTGCTATTGGAGATGACGTTGTGCCTCTTGTCACGCCCTTCGTTCAGGAGAACATTTCAAAGGGTGACTGGATATTTTGAGAGGCTGCTACCTACGCTTTTGGATCCATTTTGGAGGGACCTTCGCTGGACAAGCTAAGTACTCTTGTACATGATGCTCTCCCCTTCATGTTGCAAGCAATGAAAGATGAGAACAACCATGTGAAGGATACTACAGCGTGGACCCTAGGAAGGATCTTTAAGTTCCTACATGGACCTTCTCTCGAGGCTCCAGTTATTACTCAATCCAGTGCGTGTTCTTGCTTTTACATGAGCTAATCTTTCCATTCTCCGTTTTGCAGCTAAGTTGCAGGCCAAAGCGACCCTCTGGAAGCCACGCAGGTCCATGGCGGCTGCGGCGCCTGGGCCTCTTCTTCGTCAGCCTGTTCGCCGAGAAGAACTACGTCCAAGCTGGAGCGGTACTTGGAAATGTTTCGCCGGACTTTGAAGAGTATCAGGTATGTACACATTATTTTGTTTACAACCTGTCGCCATGCTGGAACTTGGAATGCATTTCGTTTTAGCATAGTTGGTGTACATTTCCATTGATGCAAGTGTGTTTGTTGCAATGCAGGTGTAGGGGATTTTGAGCACCGGTTACAGTAGTGTAGGTTAGCCTTAGTTTTGTTCATGGACCCATAATGTGCAAATTCTGGTCCTATTCACTGAGTTTGTAAACACAATGAGAACATTGTTTTTCTTAACTTCTATTATGTTCATGGATACATAATATGCTAACTTTGGTCCCATTCACTGTGTTTGTAAACACTATGAGCATTATTTTTCTTACTCCATCATTGTGTACGAAAACTATGTTAGATGTGTGTCCTAATACAACTCCCACAGAAGACCGAATCTTGTGAGATATCAAGTAAAGGGTGACACCAAAGTTTTTTTTGGAGTAAAAGCTTTCTTCTGTCAAATTTCGTTGTAACTTAAATTGTCATTGGCCTGAAATTTTCTCAACATTTTTTGGGTCCATGCTGCATTATATATGTCGAGAACATTCCCTAAACCAAACCACCCCATTCAATTTTGGGCCAAAATTATAGTAGAATAATTTTTCAATCTAATTTACCATATCATTTATTCATAGAAAATTGGAATTGTAAGTAATGCAAGCCCCTTCTCTATTAACCCAAATTAGAAAATTACATAATTGTAGCATGTGAAAAAAAAAAAAAAAAAAAGTAATAGCCCCCTATAAAATAGTGGTTGGTCGCTCATATATCCTTATTTTTTTAAGGCACAGCACCCGAGACATTGGGGAATCTACCAGTCTTAGTTCCCTTAGCACCCGTGGATCCCCACATCCCACGTGTGCCCTCTAGAAATCCGAGAAGTTCGTAGAAGTTGGTACAGGGATCTCTCTGAGTTGAAGTCGATGCCTCTCATTGTCAGGCCTCACCGTTAAGAACTGCACTGACCTCTTTCCATCAACACTTCGGATACGGGCATAATGAGACCCGTCATCCAACACTTTGGTCTCCATTCGTGAAGCGGTGATAAATGGTTGGCCCAAAATTATCGGATAGGCGCTAACATTTTGAACAAAGAAATTTTGTTCAACCTCTACATCTTCAATCTTTGTGAGTACCGCAGGGCAAGCACCATGCAACCGAGTCCGTCCACTATTAGTTGCTCTCATGACCCAGCCATGGTCCGTATCGATTGGCCATTTGCCCTTCTCATAGACATTTCGAGATATTATGTTAATCTCTGAACCATGATCAACAAGGGCTAAAATATGGTCATCGATCCCTCCGAGCTTTATCTTCATTTCAGTAGTGGCCCTAGCCCAAAATGGTAGATCGAACTCAATCTTCTCTTCATTTTCTTTCATGTTGGGAAGATCATAAGAGAATTGAAAGGTTCGTGCTTCCTCCTTTGAAACTTCTTCTTCTTGACCTATTGGCTCACTTATCATAGCAAATACCTCGCCAATCTCTGTCTCTTCATCTTCGGTCATGTGAGTGTCTAAAGCTCTGATCATCACAGCCTCACCTGTCATCTGCCTCTTCCTCTTGATAATGTCAATGATTAACTCATGGAAATCTTTCTTGGCTATGCCAAGCGCTTCTCTCAATGTAAATTCGATCTTGGCATCCAAGATCCTTTCCTCCAATACCCCTTTCAGGTCGATAGAGGTCTCAATGTCTGACTGGAGTTTGTAAGCAGGCATTTTTCCCTTGACCTTGGTAGAGTCTCCTTTCTCTTCTCCTCTTTTGCTATCACTGGATTGTCTGCTTAGATCATCCTTCTCTTTCTCTTTATTCTTCTCCCACCATCATTTTGGTAACGGTGCATCACTAGGGCGCACAGTATTAGGGTCCGTCGGCTTTGAACGTGTAGGAACCCTCTTTCTCATCTCCTTTGCAGGCTCATTCTGCACCGGAGATCTTCACTTTGCTTCTGGCTCAACACCATCGTCAGCATCAAATCTTACACGTTTTTCTTCAACAGAGGCCTCGCGGAGCTCATCATTGTCCTTTTCTTCATACATAAATGCCCTGATGCTACTTGCATCAACTGGATCTTCTCATCCAGTTGCATTTTTTATGGCTTGAGCTCCTCTCTTCATTAATATTTGAGTTTGAACAGATAAAGCTTTATCTGAATGGTGCTCGACTTGAATGTGATATGTATCAGCCTCATGCACTTGTACGTAGCTCGATCTTGCCATCTTCTCTTCCATGAGCCTCCTCATTCCTCCTCTTCCAAAATTGGTCCTTAAAAGAGAGTTTGTTGAGACATCGTGAATTTTTCCATCTTTATAGTAGACAAGAACATTCTTAAGTGCCTCTTCATACGATTCACATCCTCTCAGATTGTGCTCAGTCTCCTCATCACACCAAACACACCTCCTTGAATATTTTCTTGCACCTTCGGATGGTTGAGAAGAAGAGGCTCCTCTAGCCTTCTTCAACTCCGTAAATTCCACCCTTAGCTCTCGAAAACCCTTAATAAGTTCTTCGAGGGCATTTCCTTCGCTGGTTTTAGTGGTCTTCAAGGTAGGTCCCGTAGTTGTCGAAGGTGTTGGGGCAAAAGACACCTTAAGAGACTTTGGTGTCGGAATAGGCTCAGCATCAAATCTCCCTTCGACTCCTCTTGACCTCACTCGTTGTTATTTGGCCAAAAGAATCACGATCTCTTCAACCCTCCTCCAATCATTGGTGAAGCCTCCTTCTGTAGATAGGTCTCCTAGGAGTAGAAGGAGTCTGTCCTCCAATGCAACATCAGTTGCTTGGAGAAAAAGCTTTGCCTTCTAAGACTCAAGAAGGCGCCTTTCTGCCAAAGGTAATTGGATAAATTTCTTCTCGAAGTCTCTCAACAGCTCGTTAGGACCCATAAAGTTCCCTGGCCGTTGCTCCACCCACTCCAGGAAAGATCTCTTTGTCATTCTCTCCAAATCTTCATCAAAATACTCATCCCGCAGTCGTTCAGCAAACTCCGCCCACGAGATGACCAGCTCGCGAATCTCTTGCACCTGGTCACAAATCTCAGTTACAACCGCCATGTTAAAAATTCGCATCATTTGATTGTCTTCAACTTGATGCACCTCCATTTCGCAAACATAGGTTCGCAAGAACTTAGAGATATTCTTGCCGTTGAACCTTCCAATCTTGGAAACAACAGCCTTCAGAGCCTTCGTGGCACCTTGACCACCTTGGTTTGCTCTATGTTGTTCCATAAACAGGGCCAATGCCCCTACAATGTCCTCCATAGGAAATTGAACTCCACCGGTGCCTCTCCCACCGCCACCAGCAGCTCGTTCAGAGTCTCCCATAGCAAAATCACAACAGTCGCCTCAAAGCTCTCTGAGTGGAAGCACCAAATGTCGTGTAGAGAGCGGAGCGCCTTGAGAATTCGCAGGGAATCTGGCTGCGATTGGAGATTGTTTGCTCGGGATTTCAATCGTATCTTCAAATCTTCAGGTCTTCAATCTTCACTCTTCAAACTCCTCCCCGTTGGCCTATCCTGTGGTGGCTCTAGAGGGTTAAGAGTAAAGGTGGGTGATAAGAAACCACGGCCTCGGACGGGTAAAACGGGACAGCCAGACCACAAGCTGAAACCGTCCGAAAGATTGGCTCCTAAAATTCAAACCCACGGTGACCAGCAAACGTGCCTCACCGGTGGGAACGACATAAACACAACCGTGTAGGCAGTTAACCCCACTTCGCCGCAACAGAGTTTACAAGAACAGAATTGAAATACAACTAGCCTCCAAAATTCGCTTGGAATCACAAAAAAGGAAATCGGACCACAAGCCACAACACACTTGTCTCCATCTTCTCTTCTCTTCAAGCCTCAAGTCTTCAATTCCTCCATCTTTCAACTCCAAAGTCTTCAAGTGTTCAAAAACACTAAGAAACTCAAAAGAAGTGTTCAAAAACACAATGGAAAAGTTTCACCAAGACTGTAACCTTCAAACAAACGACACAGATGACTCAAAACTTCAAATACTAAATGTAATAGCTCTCTGGAAAGCTAATTCAGACAACTAACACTCCTCCAAATTTCAAGTCAATCTAAACTATTGTCCGAAAGTTATACGAGTTCAAAGTTTTTCCCCTCTAGATATTCAATCGCTCATAACTTCTTCTTCAAAACTCCAAATCTCAATTGTAATAACTTTTTGAAGAGCTATGACCATGGTTCACGCACCTTGCAATTCTCAAACAATTCCAAACTACTGTCCAAAAGTTATAGACAATCAAAGTTCTGCCTACCCCTATTCATTTAGATCTCTATAACTTCTTGCTCACAACTCCAAATCTCAATTGTAATATCTTTCTACAAAGCTAAGATAGAGATGCACAGTCCCGCAAAATTTTAAATCAAATTGAGAACTACAGAAAAAGTTGTGGCTCCTCGAAACCTCTGCCCCTCAATGGATGGCCTCGGGTTATCACAGAATTAAAACCTCAATAACTTTTTCTCTACAACTCCGAATTCAAAATTTAAAACGAGTATGGAAATCTCTTGAAACATGAAACAAGATCACAAATTTTCAATTCCATAGCATTCAAGCTCAACGAGTTACACACAGTCAAAGTTCTGCTCCAAACCCTTGCTCTCTCACCCGCACACACACACACACTCACTAACGAATCTCTTTTCCAATTTTTCCACCTCAAGTGGACGTGGGCACTCCAGCCGATGTCACCCTACCCAAAGTACCCCACAAGGTACTTCATTACTTTCATATCCTTTCCACTTTCAACCACAAAAATCCCTTAGTCTTTTATTTATTGGAAGACTAAAAACTTAGACCTTCCAACCAACAAGATAAGTAAAATAAAAAAAATAACTAAATAAAATTAAAAATAAAACTTATCGTAAGATAGTTGATGGTACGGACGTATAAAGGTGTTGATTCGCACAACCTGATCGCCAAGTCGTGGACTTGGTTGGCTGGAAAAGTCGTGGTCAGTGGGTGCCGCCGGTCCGGGTTCGAACCCGATCGAGCCCGTCGAGTGGTTCGGCGGCCCACGGCTTGGCTCGCTAGTGAGGCAGGAAAAATACCAGTCAACCCGCTACCTACCCCCGTGAGCAGTGACAAGAGCGGTGCAGCACCTAAATGCTAACACTTGCCCAAATCCTCAAACCGTGGTTCTTACCACGACCAACCCCTTTTATCCCAATTCCTTACTTATTAAAATCCACACATATAAAGACTAATACTTGTATGTACAGGATGGAAGAATTTCCATCAGGACAACGGAGCAGAAGCACACACAAGAACATTTCTGAACACAAGACCGCAGAACCAAGGAGGGAGCTGTTGCAGGAAGACACGGACTGGTCATCCATGAGCACACAGAGGGAGCTCTCAAAGATAGACTCAGATTGGACGACCACGAGCACGTGGAGGGAGCTCTGGAAGATAGACTCAAACTGGACGACCACGAGCACGCGGAGGGAGCTCTCGCAAATAGACACAGACTGGACAAACACGAACTCAAAGAAGGAATTCCCGCAGGGAGATTTGTACTAGAGCACGAAGTGGGAGCGCTCACGAGAAGTTACGAACTGGACACCCTCAAAAAGCACGGAGGGACTCTTGCTTGAGATCAAACGCCAAGACCAAGCACCACTTTATACCAACTTAACCTCCCCACTGGCGAGGAGTGGACAACCCCTTGCATCATGGTTGGCCGCCAAAGGTGAGCCGCCTACATGAGCTGGAGTCTACATCAAACTGCCACAAATCTAGATCAATGCTCCTCCTTGAGTCCTGGTAAGTCCCTTCATTACCCCCATTCAAAATTTACCACATCATAAGGACAGCCTGGAAATAAGTAGCAGAAGAGGTATTGTATTTGATGAAAAGATGGACGTTGAGAAGGTGGTTGTGCTAAAAGTCACAGCTCCAAAAGATAAAGGCTCAAGAAAAAACATAGAAGAAATCGGGAGTAGCAAGAAGAGCAAAAACGCCCAAGACGACAAAGGTAAGACCACTAAACTATTGCCACAAACCAAAGACTTAAATTTTTGGTTAGGTTTTGAAGCTATGGAGCGCATCGCAATAGAAGAGGGGCTGGAAGCACCCCCAAGTAATGAATCGACAAAAGAAATGATGTCTAGAAACCTCAAAGCCAACAAAGCAGAGAAAGCATTGGAAGCAAGAGTGGCATTCCCACGGATTCCCCAACTCCTATACCCATGCAAGAGGAAAGGAGCACAAGAGCAACACTACAACATCACACAAATCCCACTAGACATCAAGATCAACGAGGCTACAAGTTTGGCTTTGGACTTCCATGTTGCAATTTTCTTCAAACCTCTCATCAATTTTATATTGCATGATGATGTATACAACATGATAACTAGAAGACTAGTATCAATGGACATTAAACTTGGCACGAGTCTAATTGACCCAATCTACATTCAATGTCATAGTGTCAAAAGAGAAGGTCAAAAAGGAGTATGGACGGGGATGTTCAAATTACACTTGCTTAACCCCGATACGGATGGCCTCATATTGCTCAAAGGCCTAAGGCCCTTCATACATGTGCTAGACAACCATAAAGTCATTGGAAAAGTATGCAAGACATACCACCATACAGCTAACTCTACTAACCTCTCCGTGCATATTAGAAGTGATGCATTGATAGGTATTCCGGCGCACCAACTATTCATGGATATCCCCCATAATAGCTTCAACCGTAGCCAAGACTTCAAAAGGATGCCCTTAATCTCCTTTGCCTATTCTTATGAGTGTTGTTGACACCACTAATGCCATATACAAAGTCCTAGGTAATGATAACACTAAAAACATATGGTTTCATAAAGAGAATGGTGAAAGGCATATTGGGAGTGCAAATGTGGAATGTGCTAACCCTATCGTGTGTAGGAAGTTTGTGAAGAAGACTATCCACATTGGAGGAGCTTGGAAGGAGTGGAACCACCAACTCAAGAACAAGTCGAAAGCTTTGGATTTAATGACATCAACACCGCCATGGTTAACACCGTTGCTACATTCAAAATTCAAGATGCCCCCACCTCCACCAATACCAATGTCATGAACAAAGACCTAGAGAATGCATTGAGAGAAATCAACAAGAAAATGAGGAGAGAGAATAGAGAATACACTGACAAGCTACACAAAGAACTTGTTGCTTAAATGGAAAGCATCCAAAATTCCATGCAAGCTATCATTGAAGCCATGAGAGCCATCAAAGGAAGAGTCAAACCAAGACAAATTGACGACACACCGTCAAACATGTGAAGAACAAAGACCACACGGTAAAATATACTTACCACAACACTAGACACAATAATTCATACAATAAAATACCAGTACTATACAAGTACATTTTTATACTATACCAATATTGTACCTCTCAATATACTCAATACAATTACAGTATACTACACACATGGCCAAAAACACATACAAATAGAAATACTAAATACATACGTATACATAGATATATACAAACACACATATATATATACACATATATATAGTCATACATACACTTATATACATACATACATACATACATACATATACATACAAACTCACATACATCTACTACCAAAAAAATATAAAAATAAATACACACACAAGTATATATAGACACACCGATACTCATACACAAATGTACACACAAACATATATCCATACAAACACATACTTCACACACACATACATACATTCACCTACACAAATACACTCATAAAAGCAAACAAAAACATTGACACATACATTAGCATACATACACACATAAACACATAAAAACACGCACACAAACATATATACACTCAAACACATACATAAACATACAAAATAAATCCACAAACACGCATGCACACACATACACACAAACATATTCACATAATAAAACATACATACACAAACAAAAACACACACATACTAACCCATATTGACATATAAACACCCAACCACTCACACACTTAAAAACATGTAAAAACACAACCCAATTATATACAACCTCAAAGACAAACGCAGTTGCCTCCTCGGTGATACTCCCTAGCATTTGAACCTTTCCAATAATGGTTTTGCACATTCTATGGTCTTAATTGGAGAAACTGTGGACAATATGTTGGCCACCACGTTCTCCAATTTCTCCTACGACTCCGGTTCTACCGTCACATCATCCAGACGCTCCTTCGAACATTCAATGCCATCCGGTTGCTCTTTTGAACATTGAATGCCATCATGCCCTGTTTCTGTTGTTGGAGGCACATCTTATATCTTAGGCTTTCGACGCGGTAGACTACTCCCATGAGTTCTCTTCTTCAGTTGTTCCAAAATGTTCTTTGTGAAAATTGATTCTTGATTATATAAATAAAGAATATGCTTTTGTGTCCTCGCAATCCTAAATGGAAACTGCGTTGCAGTTGGAAACGTGGTCCAATCCACCTTCTTCTTTAATATCAACTCGGTATAAATTAAACAATCCCTTACTTCTTGGACAATCCCGAAATGAAGCCCGCCATACCTCTTCAGCTTGATGAATGAAACGATCATCCTCGCACAACCAGGGCTTGTACGCAAAATCCTTGGTCTGACTCTCGTGGCATTTTTTGGGCCACAATTTATCAACGTGATACATCTTTACGTACTTCTTGCACGTTTTGAATGTCCAGAAATCTTCAATTTCCGCTTCCCAATTGTCCTCTGCCTTGATGTCTTCATTATCCAAAATCTCCCACTCCAAACCGTGAGTAGCTCCTTTCTGTTTAATCCTCTTATTTGAGCCCGCGTTCCCACTTGAGCCTAGGTCTCCGTGGGCCGTCACCTCTTCCGCCAACATGGTAGCTATTGTATTCAAGAATACACACACAAGATTTGCCTCGTTCTTGTATGAACACCCCAATCTAATGTAAATAGAGTATATCGTGTAGCATAAATGGACCCCCACTACTTCACCAAGTAGGAGCAGCAAGTACTTATGCAATTGCAGCACATCCGACCTGGATAGAGAAGTGTGAAAGTGAGGGAAGAAAGGATAGCGGTCGGCTTCTATAGGAGGAGGACGGCCAAACCTAGAGCCGCGGCTGTCCGATGCGGCGGTCGGCCAATGGCGGTCGGTCGGGCCGCCTCGGGCGGACGGCCTCGACCGCTCGTACTTAGGTTTGGGCGGACGGCGCAACCATCCGCTTCTTCGTTTTTTTTTTTTTTTTAAATTTTGAAAAAATAAACTACTGTTTTTTACTTTTTATTTTAATTATAATTTTGAAAAGGTAAAAATACTCCTTCCTTTTGAATATGCATCCAAAAAAAGGGATTTTGTCAAATAAATTAAAAGAAACTCTTTTTTCCAATAGTCAAAATAGGAAGAGGAATTTAAAGTTGCATATATATTAAAAAAACTCTCTTTTATTTTAGACCTATCAAAAATAAGAGAATAAGGAAAACGCTTATGGAAATAGATAAAATATATATTTTTTTATTTTTAAATGAAATGTATAAAGGAAAGAAAACGTATAAAGTAATTATGTGATACCTATTTTTCTTTAAACTATGAAAGAAACAAAGACAAAGGCTTGACATATGTGCTTCTATAATTTTTAGTTGAGCCTTATGAAAATTTAAGGGCTAGTTCATACTTGGGGCCGGATTGGAGGCCGGCTGGAACTCTCAAAGTTTCAACCAACTGGGTCTCAATCTCTCAAAATCCAACCCAAGGCTTTATACTTGAGGCCAGCCAAAACTACATTTCATCCTACGTGTCACCTTAGGTGGCATGGTTTTTAAATGGGCTTTTAAATTCTATACCAATTTTAAAAATTATTATTGAAATTGAAATAATATTTTTTGAGTTTCATTCCTATTTCCGTATCTTTCTACATAAATATTTTTGACATACAATCTCATCTGAGTCATGAACTAGCTTAAGTGATTGGAATTGGGTGCCTCTACCTTAACCCTTAAACGTCGGGGCGACCAAAATCCGGTTGATGGAAGAATGTAAAATGCTCCTTTGTGATAATAAAACATTACTTTCATCGAAGTTTTTGTGAAGGTGTTGTCAATGAGTGCATGTACCACATGCAGTCATTGACCCTTCACAAAGTGTGTAACTTTTTCACTAAACAAGAAAGTGTTTGTGACTTGGAACTCAATGTAGTGTATTTTAGAAACTTCTAGCTTAAGCTTTAAATCTGAATTTGAGTGATTAAAACGATTTTTAAAAGAATTGAACCCAATTAATGAAATCAATTTTATCAGATATAGTTTCCAATCCAATTTGTAAATTTGAAATATACATACAATTGAGTAAGTTATTGCAATTTGAACTTCGGGCATATCACCCCGGATGACCAATCTTCTAATTTAAGCTCAACACGGAAGTTTCATCTATAGCACAAGTTGCAACACAATAATGTACACCTTCAGTAAAATCATCATATTTTTTTACTCAAAACGTGTATATGATATGAAAATTCTTCAATTTTTCTTCATAAAATCACAATAATTTGAATTCTCACGAAAAAATATTGAGTTTTCTGTGACATGAGCAAACGATGTGGTGTCATCTGTGAAAAATGAAATAAAAATATTTCCACTTATATTTGATGAAGAATTAGAGCTCATATTAGAATGAAAATCGGGATTCATGCCTCGGTCATAGCTCTGTCCTTTAAGGGTTAAATAGTCCGTACAATGCAATATCAGGAAAATAGAGATTGTGATTCAATGTGTACAACCTAAACAAATAACCAAATATAATCTAATATCTAAATATTAAAAGGCCGGAGTGAAGGCATATCCAACCGGCCTTCCATCCGATCCCACGCCTAATGTAAACCGGCCCTATTGTACTACTTAGATGATAATCAATCGTCAATTTGCCAATTCTCACTTTTATTTTTTGTTACCTTAATAAGTTTTCGACCAATAATCCGTATGGTCAATAAGAAAGTTTACACCACATGTTGTGAGAAAACAAAAAGAGAAATATATAAAGGTATCTAGGTTTTATGTGGAAAAGAATAAGGTTTTTTTTTTACCTTGCCTGACAATGACTGACAATGTGTGAAAATGTTTGACTTGGGTTGGTATGATATTTTTCACTAAAGACAATAATTTTTTTCAACAATACTAAGGGAAACAATATTACTTGCAAATAAAAGCTTTTGTTTCCCTTCTTACTCATTGCACTACAACGTGTTGTTTTGAAGAATTATTGGCTTGGACATGCCTTGTTGTCTTAGGGGTTAATACAAAAACCCACAAAATGAAGATGAAATACTTGCAACAATGGACAATATTATTTAATGTAGGTCATTCACGATGTCTTGTAAACCACTAATATTCCATGCTCTTTATTTAATGAAGAATTATCAATTGCCACTCTCACAAATGTTGATTTCCATCAATGAAAGTTGTATACATGTTGATTCTTGAAGGTGATGTTTTACATTACCGAAAAGGCAACGTAAAATATGTTTGGCCTCATTCCAACCTTCATTTTAACACATCTGAATTTTGCACACTAATGCTCACCATATTATTTTTTCAACAAAAGTGACTCAAATTTGGACATAGTTTTTTTAGTTACAATATATAGAATCTAACGAGTCTCGAAGATGCCAGAAATTAAAAATTAAAATTCCTCTACTCCCTGAAAACAGCACGTCATCCCAAGTCACACAGTTTCACATATTGTTGGTCAAGGTACCCATACGGAACCATGTTCTTCTCCTCATAGAACTTAGAGATCTTCTTATTTTTACATTATATTATCTATACTATAGAATTAGGGGTGACCATTCTTATTTATCATATAGATTTTCATCCTAAAACATACCTAGTTCTAAACAACAAACAGAAGTTATGCCTACAATTTTTGAACCTCCATTCCTTCCAAAATTGTTTTGAAGGTGCTACCCCCTTTGGTTTACGTCTAGAAATTGGTGTACAACACTACAAGGACATAACATTATGATTAGTATGGTGGTAATAATCATAGATCTCGTGTAGTGCAAATACTTTAGAGCAAGTGATGTCAAACTGTGCAAATCCGTTGAACGCCAGGATGAAAAAGGATCTAATTTTCTACTTCAAACACAGTAA
Organism: Bryoerythrophyllum caledonicum; assembly: GCA_963971425.1. Taxonomy (NCBI): domain Eukaryota; kingdom Viridiplantae; phylum Streptophyta; class Bryopsida; order Pottiales; family Pottiaceae; genus Bryoerythrophyllum; species Bryoerythrophyllum caledonicum. The sequence goes on along the minus strand of OZ020516.1, from coordinate 10,971,767 downwards.
TCTTTCACTCCCTGCAGTAAAAGTTAGTGAAATATTTTGATGACATCAGAAAATACCAATAGGTCTTTATTAACATCACACAACGAATTTTGGAATTGATAAGTTTTTGTTTCCCTCCTTAGTCATGCCAAACCGTGTAAAAGGAAATGCCATAAAATATACAATCATTGAAATATCACTTTCCATGCAATAAAAACCAGAAAGCTTGTAAGTGGTCAAACCATGGAAGGTGATAAAGTAGTTGTTGAAACAATTTTTTTTCCTACATCGAATGTAAAGTGATTACAAAAAACCCCAATGTTTTTATACACATCAACTTCAAGGCCATGTTATTTTAGATGTTTGGATTTATTAATAATGATACTCACATAGAGTTTTAAAATGATGATAGTTTCACCATTACCCAAAAAATGTAAGGTGATATTAAATGAATATAAATAGTTGAATTCTTATGAAATTTATAAAGTTTAATGTACACGACACTTAACACACGGTAGTGCTAATGTTCATTGCCGTTCATGTGTATGTCCTTGCACCATTATCTACCCACCAAGATTTCCTTGTATCCATTCCAACAAATACCTATTCACAAACCAAAACAAACACAAAGCTCCACAATATTCTATATATTTGGCGTATGTCCATTTATGATTTTTATATGTACCTTTAGAATGAGGAATTCTATGTTCTCATGTTTCCCAAATTGATATATTGGGAATGCAATAGTTTTGCGACCCACCTATTTAGCATTTTGTAATAGACATATTATGTTCCACCCACACATTTCTAATCCCTTGATTTTAGAAGTTTCATTATTATTTTATCATCACCTATTAGAAAATACAATTGACAATAAAAAAATACATGTCATTCAAAAGACAAGCCCCATGGAAATTTATGAGTATGGAATTTTATATGCGTTCTAATATACATATAGAGCCTAGTAAGTTGAACAAAACCGATCAGCATTGGATACCCTCCATGAGTTGGTCATCCATGGCATGTCTTCTCTCTTTTACTCACTCTCACTAGAACACATTGGGCAAAGTAGGGCACTCAATCTCAACTACTCTACAATTTGATTATGGGCTCCCGTGGTTTTTGGGCTTTGAAATTCTATATCAATTACAAATCTTTGAGATTAAATTTGAAAAAATATTTGTTGTGTTTCATTCCTAACTCCGCATCTTTCTACATAAATCTTTGTGACATACAATGTCATTTGAATCCCGAACTAGCTTAAGTGATCGGAATTCGGTGCCTCTAACTTACCTTACTAGGAATGGAATGTCCACCCGAGCAATATACCTCCCCCCTCACAATGAAGACATGGAGGCCCTTCAAGTGGGCAGCCATTAGTGCCACGTGGGACCAAAATTCCACTTTTGTTTTATACTTGATTATAAAATATTTAAAATTGAAAGATGTTTGAGTGCATGCCAAGGACTTAGGATAATTTTGGAGATGAGCATCAAATCTGGAAGACATTCTTCTGTGCAACATTTATTGTGCCTCAATTTCTAGATTTAGATTGCACGTGTGATGTTCTTGATCCAAAAAGGAAAGTTGCAAAACGTCTTCCACCTTGTGGCTTTGGGATGCAAGAGGATTCAAAGTGAGGAGAGGCCGGAGCAAAGGGGACTCAAATTTTGAGCCCTGGTGTGGGGGCGGACGGCGTGATGGACGGCCAAGAATGACCACAAGGATTACCTCCACTGCCTGATTGCGATGTGGTCGGCCTTAGGGGGTCGGCCTTGGCCGTCCGCTCAATCGGGGCCGTTAGATCGGGCGGTCCGCCCGAGGCTCACAATTGGACGGCCTCCAACAAATTGTACCAGCCGACGGCATGCGTCACTCCGACTTAAGTGGGTGAGCTACACGCTATGGCCACGAGCCGTATTGATTGCACCCCCTAAAGTTGCCACTCTAAACTTCCACGTGCACCCTAATCAATTAACCATCATTTTGTACATTTTTATTTGTTCAGTAACTTGTTTGTTCAGTGAATTCTCAAGTAGGCAACATGCCTAGACGTCCGAATGCGTCAAAGGAGAAAACCCCCGAGATTAATTGGAAAGAAACGGACGATCCTGATTGTGTAGCTGAAGAAGGATGGCAGGATGAAGAACAAACACCTTGGACGTACACCACCTGCAAAAAATATGTAAAAATGATACATCTGATGAAATTGTGGCCAAGAGCCCAAGCAAGAATATTAGGGCCGCGGCGGGAAGGTCTTGCCAGCAATTGCTTGAGTTCTCATTTCACGCATCGCTATCATGAAGTCACAATTGCGGTTGGTGTACGCAATGCAAGGCCGGAGATAATGTTATATTCAAACATGGCTATGGTTTGGGTTGAAATTGTATTGCACAAAGATGTGGATTGGCGCATCGTGGTCGATCGTAACGTCTACCTCTTAGATCGTAGCCAACATTTTATTCACACAACTTGGAATCAACGAAGTGATTGTTGGCCTCGTTAATCAAACCGACACTTTGGCAGGAACTTGGATAGAATACAACTACAACGACCACATGCAGAAGAGTTTCACGTCCATAACTATAGAGACTGTTCTTATGGCAACAATCCAAATGCACCCCCCTTTATATTTGGTAATCCAAGCGAAGGCATTACTACAAGAGCGGTCAATACAATACATGAAGCTACACCCCTCCTACTTATACAGATGCACATACGAGGAATACGTATGAGACGTATCAAAATCCCTAGAGGGTGGAGCCGCCACAAATCATACCAGATAATGTCCCTACTACCTTCCATGAATATGGAAGAAGCATGCATGGAAATTATCATACCCCTCTACCGTCTTGTCAAAGTTCTCGTGACCAAGATGAGGATGGTTTTGAGAGGCAAATGCATAAAGCCACCATCCAAAGCCAAGAAGAATACATCCGCAAACTTGAAGACAATTCCCACTTCATGGAAATGCAATATAATTCAATGCGTGACATGTATTCGGGTGGGCCATACTTGAGTGGTGTAGGGCCAAGTCGTAGATACGATAGCGACTTTAGTGAAGATTGAGTATGCATTAGCATACTTTAGGTATTGTCTAGATAAGTGATTTCGTAGTAGTTGGTCACAATTTTGGACATCATTATAAATATTTTAATGTTTTTTTGCAGTAGAATATATGTCAATATTGCGGCCATGACAATATATATACGGAATGTATGTTACCTTATTAGAAATTAAATGTTTTGGTTTATTGTGAAATTTATATGAGATGCAAGAAGTGTCCACGAAGTGTGTTTGGTGTGAAATAGCCTTAAGCTCTTACGGGTTATACATCATGTTGTCCTCAAAACAATTGCTCTTGTAATACCTTTTCAACACCATTATTTGGGGAACTGGCCTCTACGATTTGGAGTCTTCTCCAAGTTCCAATTTCACTATACCCATCAATGACATAAGAGGGATTCCTTTCAAGCTTTATATTTTAGAGTTTGGTAGGGAATAACATTCAATTTGCAAATTTTGTAACCAACATAAATGCCCGTTCTTGTGGCATAAGTAATAGAGAAACATAACCTTTTGTTATATATAATTAGCCGTAGGATCCTTATAAATTTGTAGCACAAAATTTCACAAGGTTTGAACCGACAAATTGTTTGAGTATGTTTTAGGATGACAATTGAGATGGTCAAGAAGAAGGGACACACCATATGATGTAGTAGAAAAAAGAAAATGTAAAAAATAAGATGGATTGAAAGATTGTAGTCCCTAAACGTTGAGAGAATCGTTCTTTTCCTTCCTTGCGTTGAGTGGATCAACAACCCTTGATTTCACTTGGTGTCAATTTTTTGCACTACACAAGGTCAATAAACATTACCAACATGTTAATGTGATGTTCTTTCCTTGTACAGTACAACAATTTTTAGAGATAGAGAAGGGGTGTAGCGTATTCAAAACAAATGTGCATGGAGTGGCATTTCATAAAATTGCAAATTCATGTAATATTGTTTTATGAACTAAATACATTTTAGAATGATGATCCAAATGGTCAATATAAAGGTTTTGACCACATCTTGTGGTAGAAATAATAAAATGTAAGAACATGAAGATATCATACTTTTATGTGGAAAAGAAGAAGTGTTTTTTGTACCTTGTTCGACGGAGTGTGACAATGTGTGAAAATGTTTGACTTAGATTATTATGCTATTTTTCACTTAACCCCTAGGGTACCGTGACAGTTTCACACCTAAAACATCTTGAAATAGTTGGTTTCTAATGCAATGCATAAAGAAGGAAACAAAAACCTTGATTACTAGTTTTGAGCGTAGGATCCCAAGTACAACTTATTTAGTAAGAAATTAAAAAAATATCATAATCTTTGACCGCACAGATTGAAAGATCTACGTGTTTCAAGTCAAACAAATGGTTCATTTTCTTCCTTGCGTTCAGTGGATCAGGTGACTTTGACTTCACTTTGTGTCAAATGTTTGCACTACAGAAGGTCTAAATCCATCACCATTGTGTTAAGCGCAATGTTAGTTCCCAACACACCAAATTTTAGAGGTAGAAGAGGGGTGTAGCATATTCTAAACAACTCTGCAAGGAGTGGAGGTTAAAAAATTGCCAATTTGCGATTGAATTTTTTGTGAGATTAATATGTTTTAGATTGATAATCCAAATGGTCAATAAGAAGATTTACACTACATATTGTTGTCTAAAAAAGAAAAAGAATATGAAAATCTTTAAGCTCTATGTAAAAAAAAAGAAGTTTTTACATAAAGTTTAAAGATTTTCATATTCTTTACTTTTTTACATTCAATACAGTGCCTTGCCCGACAATGTGCAAAAATGTTTGACTTGGGTTTGTATGCAATTTTTCATTAAAGACAAGACATCTTTTTTAACACCATGAATAGGAAAAAATATTACTTGCTAATATTGAAAATTTCACATTCAATACAGTGACTTAGCAAAAGTTTTTGGAGGTGCCAACGTGCCCGCTCTCCTCGTTTGATATTCAAAACCCAATAACTTTTTTCATAGAATGTTGGATTTAGGGGATAAATGGACTCACACAAAGCTTTTAGCAATTTCCATCTACAGTAAAAATTTCAAATTGACACCATAGGAACTTGCCCAAACCTTCAAGACTCCAAGCCATGGACTATTGGGCCTGTAGGGGTTAAACATGTTTATTTCAACAATACTAGCGGTTGGCGCTTGCTTTGCAACGCATTGGTCCAACCAATCTGATGTAGTTTTAATATTAAATTTTATTTTTCAAAATTTCATGTGCAGTCTAGTTTTCATCCGCTGCAAAAATTTCATCCGTAGTCTAATTTTTCATCCGCAGACTGATCTTTTATCCACAGATCGATTTTTCATCGGCGACCTGTTTTTCATCCGTTGCGCTATTTTTCATCCATTGCAAAAAAATTCATCTGCTGCGAGATTTTCCTTCCACCGTATAGAATTTCATCCACAGTGGATGAAACTGTTTTTTTGGTAGAATTCATTCAACAACGATTAAATGACTTCCAAAATATTCTTTTTTTTTGAATTCCGACTTTGGATTTGGGCTTTTTAGGTGCGCTTTCATCTCGTAGGAAAGCAAAAAATTTATTACAAAAGTTTTGAAAATTTGACATTTTGGAGTGTATTTTAAAAAAACATTTTAGGGACTAAACTTTGGAGGTAGATTATGGCTAGAGAATATGTTCATCACATTCGCTTTCATGCATGTTTTTTGTGTGTTTGGATGTTGGTTGTGTTTTCCAATTTGTTATATATAGCGATATTCATTTACAAAACATGTAAGATGTCTCATTTGAAATCTCATTTGAAACAATAACATGATGATGGACACCAAAAGAATACAACTGGAAGGAAGGGGACGTCACCAAAGCGTGCATGAACCCTAAACATGTAGAGTTTGAATCAAATTTTTAACTTTTCCATCCACCTGATTCAGGTGTAAATATTTAGAAGAATTTTTTACAACAAAAAGAAATCAAAACATTTGTTTTCAACGTTTGGATTTGCAAAAGCTAAGAAAATGAATTTGTAAAAAATTACAATAGTTTTGGTTATTTCTTGAATCACCGCACCTTTCACAATCTTGTTGGAAATGAAGAATCCCCTAATTACTACAACGGAGTCCACCCTAGTTAATTTTTAGACACTTAATAATCTTTACAAATTTATTTTTCTTATGTGAGCTATGACAAAAAATAGGGGGTTGTTTTCCCACAAGTGGATGCCCGCTTGAGGGGCCTACTCATCTTCAATGCAAGGACTAGGTATATTTTCCGGGTCCAAGGCCTAGTACTGATTTTGCATAAAACGTGCTTCACCCAATGTACACAAATTTTTTGGCTTTATGGTTTGAATGTTAGTACCACACAAAGTTAGAAATGGAGACTCCAGGCACCTCCAAGATTTTGCCAGATGTCTCTATTGACATTGTGTTTTTCCATACATGGAGAGAATATTAAGTTTTTTGATGATGACAATCTCCTTCTTGTCTTCAGTGTTTTTTTTACACCTTTTTTTACATTTCAAGCAAGGCGGGAAAAAAACTTAATCTTTTTAACATAAAACCTAGAGATCTTCATATTTTTCACTTTCATTCTTTCAACAACAATATGTGGTGTAAACATTCTAATTGACCTTTTAGATTATCATTCTAAAACACAAAAAAATATTAAAAAAAATATTTCACTTTTTGACAATTTAAGAGCCTCCACTCCTTGCACAATTGTTTTGAATATGGTACATCCCTTCTCTACCTCGCAAAATTGTTGTGCACGGAACTAACATTATGCTCAACACAATGGTAAAAGATTTAGACCTTTTGTAGTACAACAATTTAATAGCAAGTGAAGTCAAAATCTGCTAATAATTCAAGGCAAGAAAGAAAATGAACTGTTTTCTTGACCTCTAACTATATAATCCTTCAAGCTGTGCGGTCAAACTCTATGAAATTTTGTGAGTATGTAACTTAGTAAGTATTTATGGAGATCCTACACTGAAAAGAATCAATATAAGGTTTTGTTTCCTTCCGTACTCATTGCACTAGAATTAGCAATTTTGAAATGTATTAGTGTGAATTGTCACGCGGTTTGAGGGATTAAAGAAATATAATTGAATAGAATAGAAAATACACCCTTGCATAAAAATATACAAAATAAAAGAGAAATATATATATACATATATATATATGTATATATATATATATGTATATATATATATGTATATATATATATATATATTTTTTAATCTACCATCCATATTAGAAAAACATGCAATACGTTTTGAACTAGTACTATACTTGTAGTCATTATTTATACTTCTACAATACTATTTGCAATCCTAGTGCTATAGTAGTAGAGAGGTCTACATGCTACTAGTAATAGGTGGTCCGAAAATGCTTGTGTGGCGTGGGCCAATTCCATGTGTCGCTGAAGCGTGTGATCATATGTGAGAATCCTCCAACGTTGTCTCTCCCAACGGAACACAATCTACCCATGTACAAGTGGAATGTATCCGCAAATTCTTGATTTTTGAATATTACAGAATTCCCGCCTTCCTGCTGCAGTTTCTCGTACTCTTTAGATATGGTCCTACCATTGATCCGTTGAGTTATTTGAGCCGTTGCATACTCCTCCAAAGCCTTTGAGTACTTCGGAATCATTTGAACATCAACATCGCGTGTATGTAAGTATGCAACTCTAGGATCCACCCACTACCTTCTCCACAGAGCCTCAGCCATTGCCTTTGCATTGGCGAACATGTACAATGATTGCATTAATTTGCTTGACAGGGTTGTCATGCCCCAATTACAAACTCCGATGTACACTTGCGATTCATCGTCTGAAAAATGAAAGAGGATATTTTTCGGAGATAAGTTGTTGGGAAGGTGGCCGCTCTGGTGTACTTCGTTCATGATGTGTAGCAATGGGTGAACCCTTCGTATTTGGACGGATGGATGGGTGCAAATCGTATGACGCCCGCGTATGATATTCTCACTGACATCGATTCGTTTTGGTGTTCCATTTGGGCTAGGTCCGACCTGGTTTGTGCTTGGTTGGATAGTTTTGCAGCAAACCTTCAAAATGGTTCAATGCTAAGAGCTCCTTCAATCCGAATTTTTCAAATCGTGGCATATCCACCTCTCTTGATCGCATCGTCTACTGGAATCACTCTCGTCGTTGCAGGAATTGCAATCAAATGCGCCATTTGATGTTGTTCCTCCCGTCTTCCGTCCTCAGAACTCTACCAGCCCACAGATCCACGCCGGGTCTGATTTTTAGCAAACGACTTCATTTGAGCGGCAAACAAATCCGCCTACAATTCCTCCCCATTTAACGCTTTGTCACCTCCTCGACGATCTCTATCATATTTCGCCAGCAGATTCTTTGAATTCCATAGAGCATCGTGCATCCTGCTCTCCAGGAACTTCAAATACCCCCGCTTGTTCGCCTCCGTGAACCACCCCGAAGCATGCAGCGCAACCATCATGTACTGTGTCATCTCCACCTTGAATTTATTGGAGCCCTTGTTACGATATCTTGCGTACTTGCTCTTCGAAGCTCGTATGGAATTTTCCTCATAGAATTGGACAACCAATTCCATGAGGAAATCTTTGCACTCCTGAGATGGAATGTCTTGAATTGGGTGCAAATTCGGCGGATGGAAGTCCGCCACCTTCTGTTTCTTCTTGTCCCTAGGCATCTTCGTTCAGAATTTGATCGAGCTTGAACGTTAAACTCTAGATAGTTTTTAAAAAAACTTTGTAGAGTTCGACGAAATACAAAGTTTTAAAAAAACTTTATGAAATTTGCAAAATCTCCACCCCTGAATAAATCACTTTTCAACTTCCAAAAAAAAGGAGCCAATGGATGGATTTTGCCAACCAAAACCACTGCACATCCACTCAAAATATATGAGGGGGAGAAGAATAGTGAGAAAAAAAGGGGAACGATCGACCTTTTATAGGCCGCGGTCGGTCTCTTGGCCGTCCGCCCAATTGGAGGGCCAAGATCAAGAAGCCGTCCAATCGGACGGCCGCGGCCAGCCGACCGCATGACCGCTCGATCGGACGGCCTGGAGGCTAGCGGCCGCCACATCAAACGGCCGCATACGGTCCACCGGGCGGTCGGCCGCGTGCCCCTTGATTGGCCGATCGGACGTCCGAGAGGGCTTTTAATCTAAATGGACGGCCCCGATTGATCCATTTTGGTTGACCATCATGTTTACACCAGTCATTTTCACTGTTTGTCTGCGGTACACGTTTATTACCGCCAGACGCTCCATCTGACCAGACATCTGGACGTTGCAGTCCGCCGGACGTCTTTTCGGACCCTCGGTCCTTCAAAACGTCGGATTGGTAACTCAGCTTTCGTCATGGTAATTTTCTTGTTTGTATTATATTTTTAATCTTAATTCAATATTATTTAAGGTCATCTAACTTAATTTGTTTCTTGACAGGGTCACTTGTTGCAGTTAGTTTGTGGGGCAAGAGGCCCCTTGCACAATCAATTTGGAGCCTTAGCCAAACAATTAGAAGAGCCTAAGGTAAATTTTTAATTTATTACTTACTTTCTTGTTTTTTATTATAATTTCTTGATATTTAATTCAGGATTGCTTCAAACTAAATGTTATTTGTTATTATTTTTTGTACAGGTTCTACCAAGCTGGATTGAGCCAATGATTGATAAGGGCCCAAAAAGCTTCATAGCCCTTCTTCATAAATCCAATTTGGGCTTTTTGGATGTAATTCCTGAAGATAGTACTTCATATGGGCGGTACTCCAAAGATTTTACACAAGTTTCCTTCATTGGTATGTAGGACTAAACTTGGATTTCTTTTGTAATTTTATAATAAACCTCTATGAATTGAGGTTTCTAATGTAATCTATTTTTATAGGGAGTGAGGTTCTGGTACTGTTTTCAAATGCACAAATCATCTTGATGGTTGAGATTATGCATTGAAGTGAATTAAGCTTAGGAATGATATTCCCGTCAAGGACAACCAGACAGTAAGGTTATTCCTTACTTTTATTATTATTTTTTACTTTTCTTTAGTTTCATAGTTGTGAACTATACCATGTTTATATATGACTGCATGCATGTAGAATGCTATATTACCTTTTGATGTTGAAGGGTTATTGTGCCTTTGGCTTCCTAAAAGGGAAGTCATTACATTGGCTAATTTGCAATTGGATTTGCCATGGAGGAAGGGGGGAGTGGATCATGTAAAGAAATCTATCCTGTGACCACAAGTCGTGCGCCACTAAACAAAGAGTCTACAAAGGGTCTTTGGCACAATTATTTGTACATCCAGATGGAGTATTGTCCCATGTACTTTTTTCTTTTATGGTTTGTTTTCTATTTGATATATTATGCTCATTCTTATTGTATGTGTGTAGGACATTACGGACGGTGTTGACTGCTAATGAAAGACTCGATGAGGCATCCAGATGGCGTATCTTTTGTGAGGTGGTGAAAGGATTGGTGTATATGCATGGTCAAGGAATCATTCACCGGGATTTAAATCCCAATAATATCTTTTTTTATCTTCATAATAAGATTAAAATTGGTGACTTTGGCCTCGTAAGTTATGTAAAAAGAAATTTCATGTGGTTCTTTTGAATTCAATGTGCTGTTGGTTATTATTTTAGTTTCTTATTTTACTTATGTACTAACATAGTTTTACGTAGCTAAGGCTGTGGAATTGAAGCCTATGACGAAATTATCTTCAGAAAGCGGTAGTTCAAGTTCCGACTCACTTCTAGCGGGAGGCACATTTTTCTACAAGACTCCAGAAATG